>OX402072.1:7136542-7461542 GCA_947859365.1 Archips crataeganus | reverse complement strand
TCAAATAAATTTGATCAATGGATGGTGAAACTGTGAAACAGGGGGTAATAGTACATTACTGCAGCGGCCGCGAAATAGGGGAATGCCGGCCGAGTAGAGATACAAGGCCGGCAATCCCTGTTCGTGGCCAAGGCTTGTATAGAGTTTTTCTCAAACATGCATCATCATTATCATCACCATCATCATCACCATCACCACATCATCATCATCTTACCATACCTTAAATAAGCGTAGTGGCAGAATGTCATAATAAACCAAAACGCAAATATTGCTTATAGTTTTTTTTAATGGCTAAATGCTATGATGCCATAGACCTATAAACGTCATGGTATGAAACAATAGACGATCACTTTGCTGGCCAAGGCCAGGAATGTTGTATGAAATTCCATTATTGACCTCTCGTCTAGCCGCACCTGCATTGTGACACTTCGTGGCGTATTATAAGGAACATAACGTCAATATTTCATAGCATGTTTGAGAAAATGTTTTTTTAATAAAATAGAACTACTGGGAGAAAATCATTCCCACTAGTTATATTATATTATCTAAAGCCTTTTAAAGAATGGAACTAGTGGTAATAAAAGTTCCCACTAATGAACTGAAACAATTACTTTGCTCACCCACGACTACGATACTTAGTTACGTTTATGCAAGAAATGCGTGTTCATGCAGTTCCTCCACCTCCACACTGTAATAACACACAAATCACATAAACCCAACCATCACCACCACCAAGCTACACTGACGCGTTTCGAACTCAACCAGAGCTCATCTTCAGAGTTGACTTCCCCACAACCGTATGCTATGCTAGTTCCCACTACTTCCATCAATAGAACTGTCAATGGAACTAGTGGGACTAGACCCACGTCGTAATGACTGCGGAGCCTTATCCTGAGCGTGTCCAACTCGCACTTGGCCGGGTGTTTCATCTAGTTTCGAAATTAAACATATAACTCTATGTCTATGAGTGCTGCACCTTTGTCAAAAGTAACCCTACTCTATTCCCAATATTGGAACCAAATAGCAAGTTTAACCTGCGACCTAGGAACCAAATGGTGCGTGTAACTGGGTGTAAGACGGCACTGATGAAGCATAACGTCACTATAATGGCTCCAAAAATTTATAATAAGCTACCTATTGGGCTTAAAAACGCAAATTTAAATAATTTTAAGAGATTATTATCGAAGCTATTGATACATAAATGTTATTATAGTGTTAAAGAGTACTTTGGCGATCCTGACTTATGATTATGAATTCAGCTTTTGTTTACTTTTTTGATTTGATTATTATTTATTATTATATTTATGACCTAAGAGTGTATTAATTTGACATACTTAGATGGAGTACATAAAATACTTGTTTCTTATTTTATATATTATTATTATTTTTTTATTTTCTTTTTTTTTACTTATTATTAATGAATTGTATTTAAATTTTTTAAATTGTAATAATTCTTAAAATGATGTAAATTTATAATACTTGTAATAATTTCGTATGCCCGTTCGGGTACGACATAGCTGAACATGACTAATCATTGTAATTAAACCTGCAGTGTATATACCCATGTTCGACGAATAAATATATTGATTGATTGATATTGATTGATTGAATTTTTGTTTAAAGTGATCTCGAGCGTGTCGGAGCCTGTGCCAGGATGGATTGAGAACTTCAATGGCCCAACTGGCATTTTAGTTGCCTGCGGAAAAGGTATGTCATCATCATCAACGGCCACTGCTGAACAAAGGCCTCCCCCAAGGCTCGCCAAACAGATCGGTCCCGTGCCATCCGCATCCAACGCGATCCCGCAACCTTAACCAGGTCGCCGCTCCATCTTGTTTTAGGCCTACCTACACTGCGTCTTCCGGTCCGTGGAGGCCACTCGAGAACCTTTTTGCCCCATCGGCCGTCAGTTCTACGAGCGAGCCCTGCCCACTGCCACTTGAGTTGATAGATAGATAAGATAGATAAAGACGTTTATTTGGTACTGCAAACACACACAATCAAAATTAACAATAATACAGATATCAGGATAAACTTAAAAGTAAAACATTCAATATTGTCTGTGTGCGCTGCAGTAGGGCAAAAGGGCCGTGGCTCAGTGGCCAACATTGCTCATAGGAGCAAAACACTGATATTCTGCCACAGCCCAGAGGATCGAGAACAAAATATTACCTACTAATTAAAATACATACAACAAAAGATTCTTGAAAGAGACTTGAGTCTGGCGATTCTTCGAGCTATCTCGGTGACTTTAATTCTTCTTGTGCGGAATTCATCATTTCTAATGCGAAAAGGTATGTGCAATTAAGTAATCAGTTCATCGGATTAAGCGTCGTACCTTTTGCACTTTTTGCAATTCGGCATATGGCCTTGAACTTAAAAATCTATTCAATCTTTTAAACTCTTTCCGTGCGGCCGACTCGCCAGTTTAGTCCACGGTTTGCACGCCTACGAGATTGATTAGTGTAAAATTAGGGCTTATAGATTTAGAGCTGGGCACGTAGGGTTAGAAACTTGGCTCTACAAGAGATCTGATTACTTTTTGACAGTGCGAGCTACACGGTCTCGTCTTGGCAACATTTAACATGAAATGTTTTTGTGGGATTTCATTTATTTTTGGTGGGGGATGATTTACTAAAATTCCTGAAATACATATCTTATTATTTATAACAAGGATAACAACGACCCTCTATATCAATTTTCAGACCTCTAGCATCAAAATTTGCGGAAGTCTCATACAAGCTTTCACCCCCTAGTTTAAGGGGTTGGGGGGCTAAAAGTTTCAAGTTTTAAGATTTTTTCGTTGTTTGTATACTATTACTAGCTTACATACCCAATTTCAGCTTTCTAGGACTTCAGGAAGTACCTTAAGAATTTTGATGATCAGTGAGTGACTGAATCAGTGACGAAATCGGGGGTTTTTAGACATTGATAAAATCTAAAGTATAATAGCTACGACATTCAAACTTTGTACGTTTCATGTTTGTACTAGTGTCATTATATCTTGAAATTTTCAACTATTTAACATCATCCAAAGCAAAGTTATAAGAGTTCAAAAAAACGACGAAACGTTTCGAGAAAAGGTAGGTAGTTCCCTTGCTCGCCGCTTGGCTCATCTTGGCGGGGGCACTCCCGTGCCCCCAGATAAATGTTTATTATGTCATAATTTCCAGGTATTATGCGTAGCATGTATTCGGATCCTGATCTGACCCCGGACTACATGCCTGTTGATGTCGCCATCAAGAACATCATAGCAGCAGCGTGGGCCAGAGGAACCAAACCGTGAGTGACCTTTGCAGTAGTTCTAATTCAAAACCTTATACAGGGTTATTTGTAATTCACTGACTTCCTATCACTCGAACAAATGTTTTTTGTTTTACGACTTTTTAAAATGAAGCACTTTTTTCCCATACAAATACACAGAGTACCGTAAAAAATAAGAGGTAAGTGATCTCAAATTTTCAAAACGTTACTACACCAAAAATATTAAGAGGGTTTATACCTGCTGAGCTGGCAACGTTGCATTTTTGTTAGTTTTTCTCGATTATTCCATAAAAATTGAATGAAAATTAAAAATGTTTTGTATACAAATTGTTCTAATATATAAGTTAATGTGTCTACTGCAATAATAATTCGTGATAAGACTTTTATTTTCTTTAAAAACCGTTAGGTAATAATTTGTTCGCTTTTAAAGAAAATAAAAGTCTGTCACGAATTATTATTGCAGTAGACACATTAACTTATACACCGTGAAATTTTAGTGGTTGTTTTCCCGAAACGAGGTGATTTAGTTTCGATTGTACAATCGATTTATAATTACTATTTTGACTAGAGTCAAAAATCCAATTGTGAAAAACGAAAGTCAAAAATGACCGCGAACCAATAGTAACACTTCGTTGGTACAAGTAGCGTACGATCGTACGATAGGTTAGGTACGTGCGAGGGACGTCCAACGAGATGAATGGACGATTTGGTAAAGACAGGTTCATGGTGGACGCACAATGCTGCCAACCGTAATTATTGGGTATCGATGAAGGAGGTCTATGTCCAGTAGTATACGTTCAACGGCTGAAATCCTCATCATCATCATCATCATCATTATCATCCTATAGCAGTCCACTGCTGAACATAGGCCTCACCAATGAGCGCCATTGCGCCCTGTCCTCGGCTAGACTCATCCAGCTTGTACCAGCAGCCTTTCGCAGATCGTCACTCCACCTGGCCGGAGGGCGTCCTACACTACGTTTGCCAAGACGCGGTCTCCACTCAAGAACTCGTTTACTCCAGCGGTTGTCGGTTCTTCGACAGATATGACCAGCCCACTGCCACTTCAACTTGCTAATTGGGGATGTCTATTTTTTTGCAATGTATAGTAAATCGAAAACCATTTCGAGATAAATGCTTTTTAACTCGTTTTCTGTAGTTATTTAATTTTAATATTATGTAATGAATTAATAATATAACAAATAAGCAATGACCTTCATTTGACATTGGTGTAAATTGCGTGACCGGTCCAAGTCGTACTTTATTATGTGTGGTTAGAATTACTCACAATTTACGCGTGGATTATACTACGGAGTTTGATTTGGACCCGCTGTCTGACATCTAGCACTTTGTCAGTGCCAGTCTGGTAAAGTGACACAGTGCATAGTGTACCACTACGCAAAAAATAATTGAAGGGGTTGCCTTATTGTAGTACGCATTTAGATAGATTTAGAAATTTGGCATTGTGGGAGCCCTCAATTATAATCTGACGTCATCAACTAAAATAGTTTCAATAATTAATTTTGAAAAAAGTAGAGAACTAAATGACGAAATATTGAAATTAGTTTCTTATAATTGACTTTTCTATACAAAAAAAATATAAAAACCATGGGTATTTTTTTTTAGACATCCCCAATTCTCTGAGCTATGTCGATGACCTTAGTTCTGTGTCGGATATCCTCGTTGCGGATTCTATCCGACTGAAATGACGATGATATTATAATCAAAAAGTAATAGTAGATTGTTCAACAAGGGACTAAAACAAGTCGTAATAAAGTGTTACCTTGGTGAGCGCACTCAACGGGTTGAAGTCCGAAACTCTGAGGGTCTACCAATGGCTTCCGAAGTGTCTGTGGTCAACAGGGGCGTCCCCCAAGGATCTATTCTGGGGCCAATTTTATTTATATTGTATAGCGCAGATATCATTAATAACATCAGCAATTGCAAATGTCATTTATATGCAGATGATGTCCAAATTTATACGTCGTTCAAGCCTGAACATATCGATACAGCTGTAGCGAAACTAAATCATGACCTCAATCAGATAGCACATTGGTCTGAAAAGAATGGCCTTGTTTTGAACCCTTTAAAGTCAAAGTATTTGATACTCGGCACAAAAAAACAAATAGAAAACACTACACGTCGTGATCCACAGGTCTGTATCCTCAATGACAATATTGCACGTGTATCCGAGGCTAGAAATTTGGGGGTAATTATGGACGGTCGACTACAATTCGAAAACCACGTCTTAGAAAGTGTCCGTAATTGTTTTTATCGCCTTAAAGTTCTTTACAGGATACGTGATCACCTTAACGTTGACATGCGCATCAAGCTTTGTGATACACTTATTCTGTCAAAGCTCAACTACGCGGATACTGTTATTGGAGTGTGCCTGTTATCGCGTACAAAGTTGCAAATTCAGAGGATCCAGAATGCCTGTGCCAGATTTTGTTTTCCGATTCCTCCTCGAGCTCACGTGACGCCTTTTTTAAATAATAGTAAACTACTTAAAATGGAAGCTCGAAGGACACTTCACCTCAGTTGCCTATTATTCGGAATCATTAACAGTAAACAACCCTCGTATCTTTACGAAAAATTAACATTTTCCTGCATGCACATAAGGCAAGCCCCCCGCCTCATTTGCCCTCGACACAAGTCGGCTAGTTTTCGCGGCAGCTTCCGGTACGCTGCAACGCGATGCTGGAATAACATTCCGCCCCCTATAAGAAATGCTCCTTCACTCTTCACTTTCAAAAGTAGATTAAAAATACACCTATATAAGGAGCAAGCATCTGTCTAGCTAACTGTGTTTGCGGTGTGTCAATGTTATCTGCGCTAAGCTAATCTAAGCTAAACTAAACTATACTAATATCATAAGGAGATAGTTTGCAATTTTTTATGTTTGTAAGTTTTTATGTAGGGTATAACCTCTCCGAAATTGTGTCACCTGTCTTCGGAATGTAGCTTCTGGTTGGACATAGTCTATATATTTCTTTATATATTTCTTTTTGGTTTTCCGGATCTAATACGTTTGATTCATTGTGTGTCGCTGTGCCTACTCGTATTACAATTACTATGTTCTATGTTGTTTGGTTTTGTTTTCCCTGGCAAAATGTATAGAGCTGTTCACTACATTTTGTTTACATTTTGTTTATGTTTGGTTATTTAGGTTAAGTATTTTGTTTTTGTTTTTATGGATCCACTGAAAATCAGCGTTGATGCGCACTGTGCACCGACACATGCTGAGTGGACTCCTTTTTTGAGGCAACTCTCAATATTATAACTTATAATATATTAAGTATAAACTTGTACATGTTGGTGTTGTTTCAAAATAAACGATTTTCTTTCTTTCTTCTTCTTTCTAATGACACAAGATATTTAGCCACCCGAGCACAGCGAGGGTGGCTATAATTCGCGTGTCATTATGATTGTTTAGTCTCGCGTTAAACACTCTACTTTTCACTTTGAATGCGAAGAAAAGAGACGACCGCGTTTAATACAAAATTACAATACTACTTTTTTACAACGAACGCTCAATACGAATAATGGACATCTGTTCTAAATTCAAATACTATATGTATACTTAGCAAAAAACTTTATCCCGCGGTTTTTACTTTTCTTTTACATAATTTATTTGTAAAGTGACTAGTCACGCTTTAAATGCTTGCATATTCAGCCAACAGATTCAAACTAGAAAACTATTCTAAAACTAATTGGACTTGCACAGTTGTTATCATTTTAAGGTTATTTCCACGCCCTTAAAGGCTTCCACAGACCGAAGCGCGAGGCATGCGCGCGATGTCACGGAGCGTCCGCAGCGCGCTTCGGTCTGAGGAAGGCTTTACAATAGTCTATGCCCAGTCACTGAAAATGGCGTTCCAAATTAAATTAAAAAAAAAATACTTTAATCCCTAAAGATCAAAAAAGAGCTTTAGTCCCGATATGCAGAGACTAAAGTAACATTTTAAGAGCATGAGAAGTGAAAAAATATTTATGTGTCTTGTGTTTTTGTAAATAAATGTATTTAATCGAAAAGTTTTATTTTTCCAGTTTAAATCCATCTGACGACATTGAGATCTACAACTGTTGCGCTGGTAAACTCAGCACTCTGTCGGTTGGTGAGCTGGTGGAGACTGGACTGTCCATATTGCCGGAATATCCCCTGAACGACATGCTGTGGAACGCCGGAGGATGCATAACTACGTCAAAGAATATGCATTATATCAAAGTGAGAATTTATTTACTTATTTACTATTTTTAGGGTTCCGCACCTCGAAAGTAAAAAGCGGAACCCTTATAGGATCACTTTGTTGTCCGTCTGTCCGTCCGTCTGTCAAGGTCAAGACCCTAAGACAAAAATATAACATAAAATAGCTCATTGAACGACTTCATTATTTACAGTAGAGAGTTCATTTTCAATTAAACTTTGTTGGCAGATAATATTTTTTAGTGTCCGACTGAAACACGATTTTTAGCCGAAACCGAAACCGAAACCGAATATTCGGTTTTTTTCTGATTTCGGCCGAAACCGAAACCGAAATTTTTGAAGACGTATCATATCAAACAAAATATTCAAAATTACTGTACAGATCGTAAGGAAAAGGTTATTGCAAGGATTTCTTATATGAGAACAGTTACTTTTTTTGTTAAACAAAATAAAAAACGTTTATTTTTAATGAAAAATGTCTTGGCATAGGTATTATATTATTCAAAACAAACAACCTATTCTTATCACGTCTAAACTAAATTCACAATCCTAATATCAAACGTATTGTTCATTAAGAGGGTACGATGGCTGAGAGACTTGAGAAATAGGTATTTTAATGAAATGTCGCTGTCTCGCCCGAACCGAGTACAGCGAGAGCGGGACAACTGCAGCTCAGACCGTGATTAGGCGCGTAAAATTGATCAAAACAGCATTTCGTAATCCCCTGTTTTCTTCTCGAAAACTGCAGCAATAAAATTATTTTTTTCAAAAATAATTAGAGGACAGATTTAGCTATGCCCCTATGTTTTCCTTTTTTTGTTTATATCAGGGATTCTTTTCTGGTGATGACGAGTGTCTGAAAATGACGTTGAAATTGGGCAATTTTTTCAGTTTTTGAAAGCTCATATTTCTTATGTTAATTGAAATATGGAAAAAAACGAAACATAGGGGCATAGCTGTGGTAGATACAGATTACACAGTAAAAAAAAATTGGTTCTAAAGCCATTATTCAGGGAGGAAACAGGGGATTACGTTTGTATGGAGAAATGGTGCCCATCGTACCCTCTTAATCACAGCATAAAATGCAGTAACAAATAAAATCAATAAAATAAATAAATATTAGGGGACAATCTTACACAAATCGACCTAGTCCCAAACTAAGCAAAGCTTATACTATGGGTACTAGACGACGATAAACATACTTATATAGATAAATAAATACTTAAATACATAGAAAACATCCATAACTCAGGAACAAATATTCGTGCTCATCACACAAATAAATGCCCTTACCGGGATTCGAACCCTGGACCTCTTGCTTCGTAGGCAGGGTCACTACCAACTAGGCTAAAGCGGTCGCCAAACAGATTCTAAAAAGTAAATAATAATTTAATAAATAAACAACACTCATACATACTACTGTCGCTGGTCCCAGCTGGGCCGGCCGCCGATGCATTACCTATACCTACCCGGCCGAGCGTGTCCGAATTAAGCCGAGCGCTCCCGATGCGAGAGCCGCGAGAGGCCGCGAAGTAATTTCGGCCCGGCCGAAGGTTTCGGCCGGATTCTGGCCGAAACCGAAACCTCGGCCGAAATCACTTTTTTGGCCGAAATTGGTCGAAACCGAAACCAAAACCGAAACTTCGGTCGGACACTAATATTTTTCAACATTGAATGCGTCGTAGACATGCAGCCAAAATAAACAAAGTTTCAATTAAAATGAACTCTCTACTGTAATTAATAAAGTCGTTATTTCAATGAGCTATTTTTTGTTATATTTAGGTTCATTTTAAACTGAGGATTATTCACTTGAGGACATAATAGAATACAATGGCTTTGTTCGAAAGGTGGGCTGTTAACGAGATCGGGCACATGCTTGTTAAAGGAATTAATGATTTTTTAGGGTTCCGCACCTCGAAAGGAAAAAGCGGAACCCTTATGCCTTATAAGATTACTTTCTTGTCTGGTCGTCCGTCCGTCCGTCTGTCAAGACCCTTTTTCTCAGGAACGCGTAGAGGTATCAAGCTGAAATTTATATCAAATACTCAGGTCCACTGTCCCTTGGAGCTGTAAAAAAAACAAACTTCTAAACCAACGCAATCAAAAGATACAGGCATTAATTAAATTATTAGGCAGAAATTTTGAAAATAGACAATTTAAAACATTTTAATAAAACATTAATTTATTTTTTGGTTGCAAAGGTTTATTATAATGTCAATGAGTATATTAGGGATAGTAGTCTAGTTTCTTAGTTTTGGTTTATGTCATAATTTCAATTATATATACAATTATAGAAAATTATAATTAGTTCGTAAGAAGCATGCACTTGTATGCCTTATGGCACAACATAGTGATACTTATGTACTGTATTACCTTTTTTTACCTATGTTTGACAAATAAATATTTTAGAATTTTAATTTGAATTTGCATTTATTTATGCCGCAAATTTTCGACACTCGCAAGGGAATCAAAACCTACAGGGTGCTTCCCGTGAACACAGAATCTTGAAATTTGGTAGGTACGAAGTAAGGTCTTATAGCACAGATAAAGGAAAAATTGCGAAAAGCATAAATTTTTTTGTCTGTCTGTCTATATCAGTAACTAATCTACAATGATACAATGATCCCACAATGCGCACATTTTGATTAGGAGCAGGAGTCTGCTAAGACTGGATGTTCATAGATACATATAAATTTGTACGTAACCCTCGGTGCGCGAGTCCAACTCGCAATTGGCCGTTTTTTTATTTTTTTTGAAAACTGACTTTTCGCAGGTGCTGTTGTTTCATCTCCTACCAGCTATACTAGTTGACACTTTGCTGTTGCTGTTAGGTAGAAAACCAATGTAAGTAAACCTACTTTTCACAGTCTAGGGATCATGAAATCGATATCCTTTAATTATACTAAGTACTACTATTTAGAAAATTATTAATACATACAATACAATACAATACAATACAATACAATACAATACAATACAATACAATACAATACAATACAATACAATACAATACAATACAATACAATGCAATACAATACAAAACAATACAATACAATACAATACAATACAATACAATACAATTCAATACACTACAATACAATACAATACACTACAATACAATACAATACAATACAATACAATACAATACAATACACTACACTACAATACAATACACTACAATACAATACAATACACTACAATACAATACAATACACTACAATACAATACACTACAATACAATACAATACAATACAATGACTATTTATGTTTAATTGTATGTACTTAGGTAGTTTTTAGAAGAGCGAGGCCTCCTGACACAAGTTTATAACTTATAAGGAGGTCTCAACCTTGTTGTATGCTATGCACTTTTGTTAATGAAAATAAACTATTATTATTATTATTATAACACCCGAATTGTTGATGTGGGGACAAAGACCGCCAAACTCAAGTGGGACTGGGCAGGTCATGTCTGCCGGATGCATCCGGATCGCTGGGCCAAAATCACTACTGATTGGGTTCCAAGCGACGGGCACCGGAGCAGAGGTAGGCCTAAAAGAAGATGGCGGGACGAGTTGGAGCGATTCCAGCCGGACTGGCAACACTTTGCCGCAGCCAGGGACGAGTGGAAGGAGAAAGGGGAGGCCTTTGCCCAGCAGTGGGACACGGTATAGGCTATTTAAAAAAAAATATATTATTATTGTACACCACAAATAATACAAATAATAAGAATTTTGACTTTTTTTTCTTTTTTAGGGTATTATTTTCATTGAAATGATTTCATATTTCTAAGAGTAAGTATATCATATTGTTACTTGTAAAATCATTGGTTACAGGCTGGTAAAACTCCAAAGAAGAATCTACATAGCGAACCTAGCTCTCCGTTACTACGTCACTAAGCAATGGACGTTCGCCAACACTAACTTCGTCCAGCTCCGATCAAGCATAAAAGAAAATGACAAAGAACAATTCTATTACGAGCTCGAAAACGTCGACAAGTGCCAGTTTTTCACGCAGTGCGTTATTGGTGGAAGGAAGTATTTGTTGAAAGAAAAGGACGAGGATCTTCCGAGAGCGAGAACGCACTATAAAAGGTATTTGAATAGGTTCTATACCGTTTGCCTGAATGTCATGATTATGCCGTAATGTATAATTTTCCATAATTGGGAATGTCTAAAAAAATTACCAGTGGTTTTTATACAGGGTTATTTGTAGTTCACTGACATCCTCTTAACCCTGAATTCCTATCACTCAAACAAATGTGTTTTGTTTTACAACTTTTTAAAATGAAGCACTTTTTTTCCCATACAAATACACAGATTATCGTAAAAATATAATAATATAAGTAATCTCAAATTTTCAAAACGTTATTACACCAAAAATATTAAGTTATAACAAAAGTCGTAAAACAAAAAACATTTGTTTAAGTGGTAGGAGTTTAGGGTTAAAAGGATGCTAGTGAATTACAAATAACCCTGCATTGCGTTTGTATAGAAAAGTCAATTAAGTATAAGAAACTAATTTCAATATTTTGTCATTTAGTTCACTACTTTTTTCAAAATTAATTATTGAAACTATTTTGGTTGATGACGTCAGATTGTAATTGAGGGCTCCCACACTGCCAAATTTCTAAAACTGTCTAAATGCTTACGATAAGGCAACCCCTTTAATTATTTTTGGCGTAGTGGTACACTGTAACTAGTGTCACTTTACTGGCGCTGTCAAAGTGCTAGATGTCAGACAGTGGGTCCAAATCAAACTCCGTGTATAATCTACGCGTAAATTGTTAACAATGCTAACCACACAGAATATACGACTTGGACCGGTCACGCAATTTAAACACCAATGTCAAATGAAGGTCATTGCTTATTTGTCAGGTAATAAATTCATTACATAATATTAAAATTAAATAACTACAGCAAACGAGTTAATAAGCATTTATCTCGAAATGGTTTTCGATTTACTTATACATTGCAAAAAATAGACATCCCCAATTGGTTCTATACCGTTTGCCTGAATGTCATAATTAGGTCATAATGTATAATAATAATTTTCCATAATTGTCATTTGTCATAGATTAATTTATTTCTCAAACAGTATTTTTAACCCCCGACACAAAGAGGGGTGTTAGTTTGACCACTATGTGTGTATGTGTCTCTCTCTGTGGCATCATAGCTCTTAAACGAGTGAACCGATTTGGATGGGGTTTTTTTATTAGAAAACGATGGTTCTTAGATATGTTTTATCAAAACCGGTTCAGCGGTTTCAAAGTTATCAACTCTTCAAACATACGTGTGATATAATTGCGTTGGGGGTTTTTAATTTTTTTAATTTATAGCTATCTTCAGAATTGTTATTAAAGTAACTTTTACCTACTGTATTTTATTAGATGACAACACTAAAAATCCTGCAAACAGCACGCTGCTATAAATCGTGTCATTCACGATGGCGCGTGCCGTGGTTCTTATTGCAATGTCATTAATGTCTAATTTTGACAAATTCACGTGTCTTCGTGAATGGCACTAGCAATACAGGGTGTAAACGATAGGTGATCTCACTTGATTATTTCTCAACTATAAGCCGCACGGGTGTTGCAAGCCATGGTGGCCTAGTGGTTTGACCTGTGGCCTGTCAAGCAGAGGGTCGTGGGTTCAAATCCCGGCTCGCACCTCTGAGTTTTTCAGAATTTATGTGCGAAATTACATTTGTAATTTACCACGAGCTTTACGGTGAAGGAAAGCATCGTGAGGAAACCTGCGAAGAAATTCAATGGTGTGTGTGTGAAGTTCCCAATCCGCACTGGGCCCGCGTGGGAACTGCGGCCCAAGCCCTCTCATTGGGAGAGGAGGCCTGTGCCCTGCATTGGTACAAGATACCGAAAAACTGGTTACTGATCCTGAAAATTCTTCACAAGGTCTATCAAAGGGTAAAAATAATCGAGTGAGATCACTTATCGTCGGTGCGCGTGCAATACCGCGTAACTAGCTTTTTCCATAAAGTAGATTTTGTCTCACTTTCACTGTTATTTAATTTCAAGTTGAGTCTTATGGAAAAAGCTAGTTACGTGGAATTGCACGCGCACCGACGTTATCGCTTCCACCCTGTATATATATATTATGGCATATCCATATTATGACAAATCAAATCGGAATCGGAAAAGGAAAAAATCGGTTGATACAAAAGAGTATTATATCATACTTGATCGATTATGTACAAGTTAAGTATGAAGTATCTTTTCTATTTATTTTTTTATTTTCTTCAACTTCATTTTTTATGTACATCTATGTTCCACAATAAACGTTCTATTCTTGGAATCTACAGATTTTTTTTACTTATTTTACAGAATGTTCGTCTTGGATGTCATAGTGAAATGCCTGTTCTACGGTTACATAGCATGGTGGATCATCAACACAAACTTTGTACAAAAGACACTTTTATCGTTCGTTATTTAAATTGTTTCAAGGATGATATAGACTGGATTGGCAGTCGCCATAGGACGGATCGGCCGCGGTTTTTGTAGTTCGATTATTAAGTCTAGATGGCGCTGAAATATAGCCAGAGACTTTGAAGGCAAAACAATAAGACTACAAATATTTCGTATCACTGCAAATGGATTATTACGCAATATTTTTGAAAAATAATACATTTGTTGTAATATGAAACATCTGTAGCCTTATTGTTTTGCCTTCAAAGCTTCTGGCTATATTTCAGCGCCATCTAGATTTAATAATCGAACTACAAAAACCGCGGCCGGTCCGTATACTATGGCGACTGCCAATCCAGTCTATATCATCATTGATTGTTTGCAGCTATCATTGTTTTCTTTGAATCAATAAAGTTTTTGGTGTTTTATATAACAGTGAATTATTAAAAACTGGTAATATTATAGCCAGTGTTTCTGTCCTGCTTATTCCCTCCTTCGTCGTCAACATCGCATCTCAATCTTATAATTATATACAGGCTGTTACAAAATAACCCCTAAAGCCTGAAACCCCATGAACAGTAAATAAAACTAACTTTTCGCGCTGTTGTTTTTAGGGTTCCGTACCTCAAAAGGAAAAAACGGAACCCTTATAGGATCACTTTGTTGTCCGTCCGTCCGTCTGTCTGTCAAGACCCTTTTTCTCAGGAACGCGTGGAGGTATCAAGCTGAAATTTATATCAAATACTCAAGTCTACTGTCCCTTGCAGCTGTGAAAAAATCAAACTTCTAAGCCAACGCAATCAAAAGATAAAGCCGTTTATGACGCAAATTTCCGCATATTTTCGAAACTCGCAAGGGAATCAAAACCTACAGGGTACTTCCCGTGAACTCAGAATCATGAAATTTGGTACGAAGCAACGTCTCATAGTACAGATAAAGGAAAAATTGCAAAAACCGTAAATTTTTAGTTACATCATGTAATAAAAATGTTTTTAATAATTTTAAAGTTACTACCCCTTTACTCATGAACGCGTAGAGTTATTAAATTGAAATTCATATCAAATACTCAGGTCTATAATACCTTTAAGCTGTAATAAAATCAAACTTCTATGTCAACGAAATCAAAAGAAACAGCAATTTAAGCCGCATATTTTCAAACTCGCAACTACTCGCAAGGGAATCAAAACCTACAGGGTACTTCCCGTGAACTCAGAATCTTGAAATTTGGTATGAAGCAAGGTCTTGTAGCACAGATAAAGGAAAAATTGCGAAAAACATAATTTTTTTTCTCTATCTGTCTATATCAGTAACCAATCTACAATGATCCCACACTGCGCACATTTTGCTTAGGAGCAGGGGTCTGCTAAGACTGGATGTTAATAGATAAATATAAATTTGTACGGAACCCTCGGTGCGCGAGTCCGAATCGCACTTGGCCGGATTAAAAAAAATTTTTTTTTTATTTAGCCTATTTTTGTGTCCCACTGCTGGGCAAAGGCCTCTCCTCTCTGGCTCCACTCCTGCCTATCAAAGGCGAGCTCCCGCCATCCCAAAAAAAATACTAATTTAATTCTTTACTGGAGTACTTCCATACCCTTCAGTTATTACGGGTAATTTTGTAACACCCTGTAAAATTCTCGTGTCGCGGAGCGGTGTTTGTTACCAAACTCCTCTGAAATGGCTCGACCGATTCTCATGAAATTTTGTGTGCATATCGGGTAGGTCTGAGAATCGGCCAACATCTATTTTTCATACCCCTAAACGTTAAGGGTGGTTCACCCCTTAATTTTTGACGTGACAACGTCTAATAAATCGATGAACGCCGGCTGCATACACGAAAAAGGATGACGCAATGTAAGTACATGAGCTGCGTAGGCCAGTTGGTAGAGAGCAGCGAACGCGTGGCAAAAGGATGTACAATGCGGGGTGCGGGGCGACTACGCGATGGCGACCTGCTTGGCCGGTTTGACACGCTATGTCTCGCCCGAGAGCGTGACTCACGGTGGGTCGATGGTGACTGGCATCGACGTCTTGATCGCTGGCGATCATCTGTTCGCCTCTCTTCTCGTCTGGTTTGCCGCCTAGGTAGCGCCATGCCAGGCAACGGCGAGGGTGTCCTTGTCGCTTGCCTGGCATCTCTTTCACTGGCACTTGACATCTGAAACTTTCATTTCTTAGTATTAGTAAATGACGCTCGTGCTTTCTGGCAATACGCGGAGGGTCAAAAAGGCAAGTCCAAGTCAGTACAGACCTCTAGAAAGTAGCCCTGGCAAGATCAAGTCAGTAAAGACCTCCAGGGAGTAGCCCTGGCAAGGTCGAGTCAGTATGGACCTCCAGAGAGTAGCCCTGGCAAGGTCGAGTCAGTATGGACCTCCAGAGAGTAGCCCTGGCAAGGTCGAGTCAGTATGGACCTCCAGAGAGTAGCCCTGGCAAGGTCGAGTCAGTATGGACCTCCAGAGAGTAGCCCTGGCAAGGTCGAGTCAGTATGGACCTCCAGAGAGTAGCCCTGGCAAGGTCGAGTCAGTATGGACCTCCAGAGAGTAGCCCTGGCAAGGTCGAGTCAGTATGGACCTCCAGAGAGTAGCTCTGGCAAGGTAGAGTCAGTAAAGACCTCCAGAGAGTAGCCCTGGCAAGGTCGAGTCAGTATGGACCTCCAGAGAGTAGCCCTGGCAAGGTCGAGTCAGTATGGACCTCCAGAGAGTAGCCCTGGCAAGGTCGAGTCAGTATGGACCTCCAGAGAGTAGCTCTGGCAAGATCAAGTCAGTAAAGACCTCCAGGGAGTAGCCCTGGCAAGGTCGAGTCAGTATGGACCTCCAGAGAGTAGCCCTGGCAAGGTCGAGTCAGTATGGACCTCCAGAGAGTAGCCCTGGCAAGGTCGAGTCAGTATGGACCTCCAGAGAGTAGCCCTGGCAAGGTCGAGTCAGTATGGACCTCCAGAGAGTAGCCCTGGCAAGGTCGAGTCAGTATGGACCTCCAGAGAGTAGCCCTGGCAAGGTCGAGTCAGTATGGACCTCCAGAGAGTAGCCCTGGCAAGGTCGAGTCAGTATGGACCTCCAGAGAGTAGCTCTGGCAAGGTCGAGTCAGTAAAGACCTCCAGAGAGTAGCCCTGGCAAGGTCGAGTCAGTATGGACCTCCAGAGAGTAGCCCTGGCAAGGTCGAGTCAGTATGGACCTCCAGAGATTAGCCCTGGCAAGGTCGAGTCAGTATGGACCTCCAGAGAGTAGCTCTGGCAAGGTCGAGTCAGTAAAGACCTCCAGAGAGTAGCCCTGGCAAGGTCGAGTCAGTATGGACCTCCAGAGAGTAGCCCTGGCAAGGTCGAGTCAGTATGGACCTCCAGAGAGTAGCTCTGGCAAGGTCGAGTCAGTAAAGACCTCCAGAGAGTAGCCCTGGCAAGGTCGAGTCAGTATGGACCTCCAGAGAGTAGCCCTGGCAAGGTCGAGTCATAATTCGTTGTAATAAATAAAAACAAAGGTAGGTAGTCAACAAGAAAAAAAAAAATTGTTTTTATCAATAATGTACGGTAGGTTAATAAACTGTTCATATATGAAAATTTTCAATTAAGTATAAGTATTTATTAAGTATAAGTACTTTACTAAGGTAGACTAGGTACCCAACGACACTGTGACATGCATTTATAGATAAACAAAATTACAATGATGCCTAATATAGGTACTCAGTAAAGGCAATTGTGCAAGTAGATCTTATTAAATTTTAAAAGAAACTTATTAACACTTGGACAGTTTTAAAAATATTCACTATTTCCTTTTTTGTATAACAAGGGTAGTACTTACACTTTATGCCGAAAATGGTTGGGCGTATGAGCCAATTTTGGTTATTTTCGCTCCTTGGTATTGATCCCACTTCTGAAGATGTTAAACCACAGGGATTTTAGAATAAATAAAGTAAACCACCGCTCTACTGTACGACACTGGTTTATTTTAGACCACTGTTCTCAACCTAGTTACAGGATCGAACGCCCGGTATAGTCGTTTAACAAGCCTTTTTAATAACTAGCACAGATGGCAGCACTGCCGTTCGACAGTTCACTCAAAAGAAGATCTTAATATAGAGTTTAATCCTTAAATTTACCTTATTTATTATGATACAAAATAATTAAATTATAATTAGATATTACACTAATATATAGCCAATCATACAATAATATTTCAAGAAAAATATAAGACAGAGTCGAGCAACTAATCCTTTACATACATAACATGATTTGATTAACTATGCCGATTAACAACTATGTCACTATTAGGTCTCCATCTCATTCCCTTTGTACTATTAATAGAAACTGGGTGACCAGCTTTTCTTGAGCTACAGCTCGAACTCACTCGAACTCGGTTTTCCCAAAGATAAAACCAAGCTGCAACGAGTCTACCTACGTCCTCGAAAACCCCGAGATCCCCGAAATAAATAAATGAACAAGAATTCCTATAGCTAAACCGTTTAAATTAGTCCTAATCCGCGCGGTACCAAATACAAGGCACATGAATAAATACGGAGCAGAATAAAAGCTTCCGAACAGAGCTCGAAATTCTTACCTATTATCATAGGGTTGTCGCTCGGTAAAAAAAAATTTAAAATCAAATTATTTTATTCAAACAAGTACCCAAGTATCTAATATCTGTATATCTACAAACACTACAACAGGTAGGCATCTTCAAAAACAACCGAACACCCGAACTATGTAGCTAAACGCTAAACGGTCGCGTCGTCGCTGGCGGCACACCTGAACTTTGTCTACTCACTGAGCTAGTTCAAACCGGTTTGTCTCCGAGCGGGCGCCGGTGCACGCCCCCTCCGTCTTGTCTGTGACAGACTAGTGACAGGTCACTCACGCACACATAATGTTTGCGTGTAGTAGTGTAATGCGTGCGCGACGTTGTTTGAACTTTTTATTCTGCTCCGTATTTATTCATGTGTACAAGGGCTTGTATTGTATGACGACAAAAGGGCTGAGAGAGGTGCGGGCGGCAGGCGCACGAGGCGCGCTCGCCTCCCGCACCTCTCTCCGCCCCCTTTGTCGTCATACCCCACAGCCCCTGTACCGCGCCGGCAAGGACTCATTTAAACGGTCTAGCTATGGTAAAGTTATTAATTAGATATACATAGAGGTAGAAACTGGAAAAGTAAACACAGCGTATCAAAAAAAATCGTTTATTTTTCAAACGCTTGAAAAAATACAAATGACCAATTCTATGAAAATGTTTCCAGACTTTTTTTCACACAACTCACAAAATTCTAACTTAGAACTATTACAGTACCTATTCGGATTCAGATATCACACTCTAAATTATTTTGTTCACTTCTGTAACTTATATAACTAACTACTTATTCACAATCACCGTTAAAGGTTACGTAGTTTTAGGAAAGTTTTTATTTCAATTGTACCCTTTTTATTATTACAATTTATTTTTTTATTATAACTCTTCATTGTACACCACATTGAAAACAATACAAAAAACAAGTAGGTACTACTAATTTAAACTTTCGTGGTTTTCACTCATAATTGTTATATTAAATAGGACTTAACCGGGAGGATGGATATAGGCTTTCGTTTTCATAGAATCCTGTTATAAACAAAATTAAATGTCGGCGTCGGGATGAATGTTCGGAGAGATCGTCGAACGTTGTGAGTGTTGTGTGTCGGTGTGATCGGGTGCCGTTAAAAAATCTTGACCAAGTGCGGGTAGTTCGAAATACGGGTGCTGATTCTAATCGGAATCAAGTGCGGGTAGTTCGAAAGACTCGAGCGGCTAAACGAACTTGACACCCTGCACTCGTGACTAGGGTTTTCTACCCGGGTACCCGGGGCCGGGTATACCCGGGTAATTAAGGACTTGTGTACCCGGTTATAATCTGAGCTAGTACCCGGGTACCCGGCAACTACTTAAAATACTACTTTTGCTAGTACAAAAATTAACGCCTTGAATAATTTTGTAACAAAAACTCGAAACAGGTTTTCAGATCTTTCTATTAATGCCATAGTATATCTAAAGGCTTGTTTTTTGCAAGATGAGAAAGGATCTTAAAGATCTCATGATGAGATTGAGAATCTCAATTTGAGATCTATTCTCATCGTGCATAAATGATGAGAATCTATTTTAATATTAATTCAAGGAGAGAGAAGACTTTTGTTTTAAAATTGTAGTGTTAATAACAAAATTGTTATTGAGTTTTGATTTCGTTTTTTTTCAAGTGTCTTTGTTTTATTTCAAAGAATTTAAAACGATGAAAAGGAGTGAAATGTATCGTTAATTTTATGTTCCTGAATGATTAAGATATTTAAGATAGTTCCTATATGAAAAGAACGGCGATTAATAAAAGACGATTATTTTAATTCATTCTTTTTCTTACAAATATTCGGTACCCGGGTACACTCGGGTACCCGGGTATTAAAAAAAAAATACCCGATACCCGGGTATCGAAAATGGCCGGGTATTCGAAAACCCTACTCGTGACCAAAGCTGCTGCAATATGGCCGAAACATCGAAATAAATATTGCTTGCGTGATAAGTCCCGTTTAATTTAAAAATTATAAGTACTACTAAGTAAGCTAGCTAAAGTAGTAGTAGAAGTTAGGCTCTGTAGCATTCACGCTACACGCACAAGCTCATTTTGTCCATTAGCATTTCGTCCACATTCTCAACTCGTCCACATCCCCATTTCTAACTCGTCTAATTCCTTCCTTTGAGTGTGAATTTGTATGTACAGTGAACGTGTAGTGATGTGGACGAGACGGGAATGTGGACGATAGGGGAATGTAGACACGAGTTAGGAATGTAGAAGAGTTGGTAATGTGGATGACAAAGTGACGCAACTTATCTGCAAATATCTATGCAATTCAGAGTAGGTAAATATGCAAAAGTATGCTTAATACTTGAAGCTTATATGCTATTGTAGTCTTCTGATAATTAAAATTATTGTTTCTAACTAAATTACTTTAAAAACCCTAATTAAATATTTACATTGCATTATTAAAATAGACACATCAATTCGTGCAACAATAAACATTTACACATGCTAAAATAAAATCTAGACAATACCATACTAGCCATTTGTTCGCTACCTTGATGATAGCAAATGGGGAATTTCAGAAATACGGTACAATACATTTAAAAAAAATTTGGATGGATCTACTTAGAATCAGCAGCACTATCGATTCTATGTAGAGAAAAAAGTGTCCCTAGGTCAGTTTTGTTACTTTCGGTTTTTGAAGGTAACAAAATCGACACTCATTTTTTGGGGACATTTCTTTACTCCATTACCTATAATAATCGATAGTGGAATCAATAGCTTCCATGCAAAAAATCTGAAATCGGAGAATAAAATATAGTTGTACCCTATTTCTGAAATTCATAGATTACGTATAATCTACCTATACCTTTGATGTGGAAATTTGTCCAGAGAACAAAATCTCTGGTATTTATTAATTAGGTACAAACATTTAGGCTAAAAATTATTAACAAAACTGTGGACGTTTTATGCAGTATGAATGAATATTTTTTTATTATTTTATTATTACTTCGTCCGCGCAGAATTTAAACTTAAAGTGGTAAGATTCTTCATCGCTGTGATTAAACAAAGGGAAAATCCGACTAAACAAGATCCCTTAATACATCATCAGTATTAGGTAATGATATACTTAAATCCCGCTTTTTCCTTATCCCGTGGGAATTTTTAAGAACCCTGAAACAATTTTCTACTGTTGTATTGTTTTTGCTATTATGCCTTGATATTTGGCCGATATTATCATCGCTTAGGATCGTAGAGGTGCAGTGAGAAGGGATTTTTGGAATTTCCCGCGGGATAGAGAACGCGATTTGTCCGAATCGGACGAAGTAGCGGGAAAAAGCTAGATATAAATAAATATAAGTGGAGAAAAGAAAAAATAATAATTATTATACCCATTTTTTCACTGAATTTCAGAATTTGTGAAGAGGCTTTTCTAATACAGACAATAATAAACTAAATATCATATACATAGCGTAAGCAACAAAAGTTGTCTCTCTTGTAGACATATAGTTAGCGACTCGGACTCAGCAAACTTAAGATTTATTTAAATGGGCGGAAAGTTGGCCAGGCGTCCCACACGCCGACGTAGACTTGACTTTTTGACCATAGACCCTTAACTTTTGCCATGCCCTGTCCACAGAGGAATACCCGAACAAGAAAATGTGTATGACCCTAATACAATATTTACGTATTTGGGAGTTTCAGAAATAAATGTACCCGTTTTGCCTTAATTATGCTTAATTTTCCATACAAAATTTATTAGTCAGTTTTGTGACGGTCCATACAACATGTATGGATAAGTGCGTCACAAAACTGACAGTTAAAAGAGGGACACTTTTTTTTATTGCTTAAATCGATAGCGCTTGTGATTCTGAGTAGAAACAACCCAAAATTCGTTAGGTTTTTAAAAAAGTACAGGGTACACTTTTTTCTGAAAATGCCCATTTTACAAAGCATTATACAGGGTGGAATAATAAGTCGGACCCTGGAGGGAAACCAAGTACCTTAAATCCTTAAGTTGGCTCATTTTACTTAAAGGAGACATTCCTTTATTTATAAAAAGAAACAAAATTGCATTCAAAGATTTTCTAAAACTCGCTTGTCTCGCCCGGGACTCGTACCAACTAAAATTTAAAAAAAAAGCAAACACTCGATCACTAATCGATATCTAATCGATACTAATCGATAGGAATATTATTAAGGATAAAATTTCTCTAACAAACATTTGGTCTTAAAAATAAAAATGAGCGTAAAATCTAACATTAACTTTATGAGTTAACTAAAGGATTTAAGGTAGATCCCAGGGCCCGACTTATTATTCCACCCTGTAATAGGTAGGTACATCAAGAAAATAAGTAGGTGTTTTTAGAAATAATGTCACTGGCATAAATAATATTACGATTCCGATTATTAATAATTAATAATTCTATTATAATTTCTTATAAATAATATTTTCGTATACAAAATATACAAATATTATCTTCATTTAATTTTGAGCAATCACATTTTCAAAGGCACACTTCATAATTAATTTTTAATAAATCGTTTTGATATTTACACACAGTAATTAATGTATAAAAATCTATAATGTTATTTGAGCAACTATCAGTCATGATATTAAAAAATAAAAATCTAACTCTAATTTTTAATTATTTCCATAATATATCGAATAATTGGCTTATAATATTGTATGGCAATGCTTTCTGAATATGTTTATCCTATGTCTAAAGCAGAGACTTTAATTATTAATGTGATTTTAATGTATGTAAGGGACATGTATGAGATAGACCACATAACATAATATATGACTGACATCCTACAATACTGTTTTAGCCAGGGATCGCTACCGGTATTCTTACTACCGGTTTTAAGGCATAACCGGTTAAATGCATTTACTAGGCAAGCGTGCTCCATCGTAGGCCTCGGGCTAAATTCAGGAACGGCCCAACACGGTTTGCGAGCGGTAATTCAATCGTTTGCAAGAGGATAGGGATGAACTGCTATTCTGGAACGCCGAAAATCACTGGTTTGCGAGAGGTTTGGGCTGAGATTGGGATGAGCCTTATTTATTTATTTATTCATTTATTTATTTACAAAGCGAATTAATAGGAAAATAAAGCTCATCTCAATCTCAGCCCATTCCTATTCCTATTTCTATCTCCCAAACGATTGAATTACCGCTCGCAAACCGTGTTGGGCCGTTCCTGAATTTGACCCCTCATCTTCGCTTACCATCAGGCGTGATTGTGGTCAAACGCAAGCCTATATTGTATAAAAAAAAAACCGGCCAAGAGCGTGTCGGATACGCCCAGGATAGGGTTTCGTAGCCATTACGACGTGTACTGCCTGTATTCAACAAGTAATATTATTCTAAGGATTTTGTATTTACGGAACTTCCCAAGAAGGTGTATTTTCTAGGTCAGGCTGCTATTTACTTTTATTTAAACTACTAATAATTCTGAAGTAAACTTAGCCGTTCTAGTTTTCCTTGTTAATTTGAGATATTTCCTCCCATCCTGATTTTTTTCAAAATTTTACCAACACTTAAACCAACAGTTTTTTTTTAGGGGAGACGCTCGATTTAAAAAAAAAATCACTTTTAAGTTGAATACTTCGCAAATGAATCACTGTATCGAATAGTTATCTTCACAACCACTTACAATACAATTCAAATATTCTTTATTGATCACCAAAATGATTAATAATATAATGATAATGATTAAAAAATAATGAAATAATAATAATGAAAAAAAAATGATTAAAGAAAATAAATAATAATGAAAAATTAATATTAAAACGCTAAATGCATACAAGAAACAATACTATTTTTATACCAAGTGAATATACCACTTGATATAATATGACTTGTATGTAAAATAAGAATTATACCAAACGTTTATCATATAAAATGAGTCATTATATCCTTTGAAATTAATAATCAAATGTTGTTATATTGAATGTTTAGTATATATCATTTATTTTTATACCAATCATTACACACCTATGGCGGTAGGAAATGCTCATTCGCTCTAGATTTGAAAACATAACCTAAGCTGTACATTAGGGTAATAAGATATCCTGAAAGTAGACGACCTACACAAAGATATTTCAGAAGAGAAAACCACCTTTTGAGGTTTCCAATTCTAGGAAAGTAAACTGTTCAAGTACTTAAATGCGTTTTCGTCAATCAGAAAACTCAACTATAGCAGGATCATCTAAACCTTTTAAATTGGACGCTCTCCTCGATTCAAAGTTTTTAGTAGGCCCATCGAACTCACTACCATCGTCTACCACCTCTAAGTATCTACAATCATCATCGCTATCTGACTGCCTAACAGCTTTATAATCACACGTCGTTTCATCCCCAGAATCACTCCTAAAACCATCATTGGCTACTGAATCATCTTTAGTTATTAACGAATTCTTCCTATCATTAAACACCTTTTGTACATGCAATACATCGTTAACCTTATCTTTCACGCTACCTACTGAATCGTACACTTTATCACCAAGTTTGTGTTTAAGTTCTATTAGCCTTTCGCTATGAGTTTTAAAGAAAGATGGCCGTCTTTCTTCATCGAATTGAGGATCAGAATTGTCAGATTCAGTACTATCGTTAAGTGCTATTTCACAAGGGGCGTATATTTCTTTGTGTTTTACGTCTTTCACTTTCTTGCTTCCGATGATGTAGTTCCTTTGATTCTTCCTGTCATCAAAGGTTTTGAACATAACCTTAAAAGCTAAGCGGTAGACTGAGAGGAGGATCAGCACAGCTCCTGTAGGGAAGAGCAGGTACAATGACCCCGTCTCGATGGAAGGCAGGATGTTTATATACAAGTTGAAACGGTCTTCTAATGATTTTGGGAGGGAATACATCCTCTGGAAAAGAAATTACACATGTTGTAACCCTTTTTGTATTTATTCTAAGGTTTGAGAGATTGTCTTCGGGAATTTGGTAATTTGCACCAATAATTTCAAGTAACAATAATTATTATTGCTTCAAAAATACGATTAATAATTTATTAAATCAGGCGTTACTTTGCGGAGCTCCATATTAATGAACGGAAACAATTACTTTGCTCACCCGCGACCTTACGATAGCTACGTTTATGTAAAAATGCGTGCTCATGCAGTTACTCCATCTCCACACTGTACGAACACAAAATTTCCTTTTCAAAAATATTGCATAATAATACATTTGCAGTAATATGACATCTGTAGTCTTATTGCTTTGCTTTCAAACCCTCGGGCTATATATATGTCAGCGCCATCTAGATTTAATAATCAAACTATTTTTCCGCGGCCGATCTACACTATGGTGATTGCTAATCCAGTCTATATCATCCTTGATGAACACGCATATTTTACATAGACGTGGTCGGCAGGTCGTGGTCGCCGTGGGGAGGCCAGGGGGTCGTGTGTTACGAGCCTGGTGATTTCACTATCTGGTATTATGAGAATTCGGTTTTGAATGGAACATTGATATTGAAAACAAGCTTTTTTGGCAAACCAATATAGAGAAAAACACGGTGACAGGAAAGTCTGGTATTCTGGGAATTTGGTATTTTAGAAATAGGGTACGGCAATCTAGTATTTTGCAATTCTGATCAGCCGTGGTGGCCTAGCGGTTTGATCTATGGCCTCTCAAGCAGAGGGTCGTGGGTTCAAATCCCGGCTCGCACCTCTGAGTTTTTCTGAATTTATGTGCGAAATTACATTTGTAATTTACCATGAGCTTTACGGAAGGAAAACATCGCGAGAAAACCTGCATACACCGAAGAAATTCAATGGTGTGTTCCCAATCCGCACTGGGCCCGCGCGAACTGCGGACCAAGCCCTCTCATTCTGAGAGGAGGCCTGTGCCCTGCAGTGGGACGCATATAGCCTGGGATGATGATGATTTTAATGAAAGGCTTAATACTTACAATATCGAACCACAACATAGGGAGGTATAGGTTGGCGAATCTGTCAGCGTTCGTGATCCGACTGATGTCTCCGAGGGCCATGTTGATTTGGACCTTGGCGCTCACGTCCAGAGGGAGGCCGGATTCTGGCTGAATCCAGAACCTGGAAAGGACAAGGGAGTTTAACTGAGCCCTCGCCCGCGTGGTACAGGGGGGGGATGACGACAAAGGGGGCCGGGAGAGGTGCGCTTGCTCGAACCAGGTCGTCGCTTCATCTTGTTGGAGGCCAACCTAATAGGCAGGGGGGTTTCACTCCGCAGTTTAGAAATGTTCGGCCGGCGCGATGTTATGACAGAAATATGTTTGTCCTTCATTGTTTGTACAACTACCTATATATGAATAAATGTTTTTTTTTATTATTATGTGCTATGTAGGTCGAGATGATTAAATTAATTTACCTAGTTTCATGAAGTTCTTTGTTAGGCGATAATCCCTCAATCTTGTTGAACAGCGCGTCGTCTGCCTTGTAGAAGTGGGGGTAGGACAGGGCTATAGGAAACCCGTAGTAGCACTCCGCCACATCGAGCAAACCTTCTGGAAGACACCTGCCTGGAAAAAAGCCGGTCAAGCGAAAGTCAGCCTCGTAAATGAAGGGTTCTGTATGTAGGTACAATGTTTTAAATATAGTTCAGTAAAAAATTATAAAGATCGAGGTAAAAACGCCGAAAACCAAGTTTAATTTCAATTTTTATTTATTTTTAGTATTTTTTGTTGAAGCGGCCACAATAATACATAATCGGTGTAAATTTCACGTAAGTATCTAGTTAATACCATTATAAATAAAATAATAAAATATTTTATTGAGTCAAAAACGCCACAAGAAACACGTTTCTTCATTCATTCATTCGTTCGTTCTTTCATTAATTCATTAATTCATTCGTCCGTTTGTTTGTTCATTCGCTCATTCATTTCATTTTGGCCTGTAGTAAAGGAATATCCTACCATTTTTACAGAAGCACTTATTCTCCGGGATGTGTTTTCCATTGTCGAACAGATGTTCAGGGAATGTGTACATATAGGCTTTTAGGCCACTCTTGACGCCTTCCTTCACTGGTACCTGGGGAAAGAATAAACATAATTAATATAATTATAAATAAACTAGCTGCTGCCGGCGACTACGACATATTCTCAGACGTGCCAAATACAAAGAAAAAAGTTTCATAAAAATCGGTCAAGAAATTTCGGAGGAGTTCGATAACAAACACCGTGACACGAGATTTTTATATATTAGAAGAAGACTAGCTGTTGCCCTCGACTCCGTCTGCGAAGAATATGGGTATAAAAATAGCCTACGACCTATTCTCAGACCTACCGAATACAGAAAATAAGTTTCATTAAGATCGGTCAAGCCGTTTCGAAGGAGTTTTTGAGTTTCAGTTTTAAGTATGGGGAACCCCCAAAATTTATTGTTTTTTTTTCTATTTTTGTGTGAAAATCTTAATGCGGTTCATAGAATACATCTACTTACGAAGTTCTTATAGTTTCGGAAAAAAGTGGCTGTGTCATCCGGACGGACAGACAGACAGACAGACATGCATGACGAATCCATAAGGGTTCCTTTTTTGCCATTTGGCTACGGAACCCTAATTAGATAAATGTGGTACAACAGAGTCAGGATGCTAGCCTATCGCCTACAATATACATTAACCTATTTCCTTAGTCGCCTCTTACGACATACACTGAAGAAATGGAGTTAAAAAGAGTCAAGATTGGTTTTTTGAGTATCTATCATAGGTGCATTGTCAACCTTTTGAGAGATAGATAGGCTGGTTTTTTAAAAAACCCTTAGTAGTATCGCTCCGGGAATGCTGTCCTATGAAGCTGGTTCCGTACGTTGTGCGTAGGAGACGGTGCTGGACTGCCAACTATCAAGGTGGTGAGGTATAGTGGGCTTGAATCAATTGACGCTTACGCGAAGTATGGTAGTGTAACTTAGCTGTCGGCAATAACCGAACAATTCTTCAGAGCACTACCCGTGACGATATAGGGAACGTGCAGAAACTATAGGCGGCAGCACTAATGCGACAGAAGAGACACTATGCGGACAGTAAAAGAAACTTATCAGGGTAAAACAGTCAAATTGATGGCACCGATTGGCAGCACCGTCTATGTGCAAGGGAACGTGCAGAAACTATAGGCGGCAGCACTAATGCGACAGAAGAGACACTATGCGGACAGTAAAAGAAACTTATCAGGGTAAAACAGTCAAATTGATGGCACCGATTGGCAGCACCGTCTATGTGCAAGGGAACGTGCAGAAACTATAGGCGGCAGCATTAATGCGACAGAAGAGACACTATGCGGACAGTAAAAGAAACTTATCAGGGTAAAACAGTCAAATTGATGGCACCGATTGGCAGCACCGTCTATGTGCAAGGGAACGTGCAGAAACTATAGGCGGCAGCACTAATGCGACAGAAGAGACACTATGCGGACAGTAAAAGAAACTTATCAGGGTAAAACAGTCAAATAGATGGCACCGATTGGCAGCACCGTCTATGTGCAAGGGAACGTGCAGAAACTATAGGCGGCAGCACTAATGCGACAGAAGAGACACTATGCGGACAGTAAAAGAAACTTATCAGGGTAAAACAGTCAAATTGATGGCACCGATTGGCAGCACCGTCTATGTGTACGTTCCCAATAAGTATGCGGTACAAAATGGAGAGAGATGCTAATCCCTGCGATGAGACAGTGGAGTGGAGGAATCCTATTATCTCGCCTCATTAGTTTTCCGTTTTATTCTTATTTCGTCTCATTCTGTATTCGTCTTCGTCTTGTTCGCTATCCGTCACTATCTTTTTTGGTCAATTTCTGCAACTTGTCTATCTCTTAATACGTCTTATTCGTTTTTCGTCACGGTCTTGCCCAGACTCATTTGTTGTTCTTCCCTTTCGTTTTTTGTCTTGTTTACTTATTCGCCAAAATTATTTCGACACGTTCGAAGCTGGTAAATAAATGTTCATAAGTAAATGAAACAAAAAACGAAAGGGGAGAACGACGAATGAGACCAAGGAAGACCGTGACGAAAAACGAATAAGACTTATTAAGAGAGAGACAAGTTACAGAATTTGACCAAATAAAAAAATAGCGGACAAGACGAATAAAGAATGAGTGACGAATATACACCGTGAAATTTTAGTGGTTGTTTTCCCGAAACGAGGTGATTTAGTTTCGATTGTACAATCGATTTATAATTACTATTTTGACTAGAGGCAAAAATCCAATTGTGAAAAACGAAAGTTGAAAATGAGCGCAAACCAATAGTAACGCTTCGTTGGTACAAGTAGCGTACGATCGTACGATAGGTTAGGTACCAACGAAGCGTTACTATTGGTTTGCGGTCATTTTTGACTTTCGTTTTTCACAATTGGATTTTTGACTCTAGTCAAAATAGTAATTATAAATCGATTGTACAATCGATACTAAATCACCTCGTTTCGGGAAAACAACCACTAAAATTTCACGGTGTATAATGAGACGAAATAAGAATTAAACGTAAAACGAATGAGGCGAGATAATAGGGTACCGGAGTGGAGAGCTTTGCCGCGCCTTATTTTATGCAGACGCGAGAGCGAGAGTTCCGAGCGTTCAGCAGCTCTCAACCGTCTCGCTCACTTTAGAGCGAGAGCGCAACGCTCCACGCCCTCTTGTGTGATGCGTGCACCTCGCACTAGTTGCGCCATGTAAATTTTTATATACTCTGTAAATATTTTTTAATATACAACTTCTTCACTTATTCTTCTGCACACATACAAATGTATTAGGGAATTTTATTCGTTACCACCAAAGATCCCTAAACAAGCGATACTTACTAAAAGCGCAGCCCGGCAAAGACTCTTTCTGAAGAACATCAAGCTTTCATTCCTGGTGACACCTCCTTTGAACTTGGTGCCGTCTGACGCGCCTTGGACGTTGGAACAGTGGGTGCCATTCCATTGCGGCAGGTCCTTGGAGCCCTTGTAGGTGTCTATGAGACCAGAGTTCCCGACATCGTTTTCCCCGGTGAATATAGTTTCGTAGTCGCCATCGAAGTCATACATCTGAAGAAAATAAGTTTAGTTATTAGCACGTTCACGGACAGTACGTCGAGGGACGTAAATTAGAACGCTCGTGATATGGCACTACGGCTGTAGACGGTGGTTCAAACCACACCAAAAGTGGAACTACGTCCACAGGCGGTTATTTTTCATAGCATTTGTAGGAAGCATGTGGCTCTGTGCCGCTTTAGGCTGAATCACAAACAGCTAGTGCCGCAGAAAACACTCCTACTCTTGCACACAAGTTTGTCTCCGTCACACATACAAAAAAAGACCTCGCGTTGTGGCACTACGTCTGTAGGCGGACAATAAAAATAAAATAAATAAATAAATATCACGGGACAATTCACACCAATTGACCTAGTCCCAAAGTAAGCTAAGCATAGCTTGTGTTATGGGTACAACACAACGGATAAACATACTTATATAGATAGATACATACTTAAATACATATTAAACACCCAAGACCCGAGAACAAATATTCGTATTATTCATACAAATATCTGCCCCGACGCGGGAATCGAACCTGGAACCTCAAGCTTCGTAGTCAGGTTCTCTACCTACTACGCCATCTGGTCGTCAAAATGCCCATACAAAGTCTTCGTCTGTGGCCGTTACTGCCGCAACATTTTCTTCCAAAACAGAACAATATGACAATCCGTCTCCAGACGTAATATCAATTTGTATGGAAAAATTCTGAGCCACAGCACAACTTATTGGATGAGGTTTTGTTCAGGGGTGCCAGATTGTATAATTGGATACAAAAACTGTATAATTAGGTGACTGACCGTATCCTCTATGTATCCTGGATCCTCGTGTATAATTGGATACGGAAAACCAAAATGTTATATTTTAAGTTCATATTCATTATATTCCACACGTACAATTCGGACCCATCGCTACGTTTACTTGACGTTTACTTACGTTCACTAGTTGTGGGCGGCTACTACAAAAATCGAAACTCACGAACTCACGATACCTCCCTCTCTGTCGCTTAAATATGCAACTTGCAAGTGCGACAGAGAAGGAGTACGTGTTTAGTAGTAGACCCAGTAGATACTAGATGTTGTCATATGGAATAATGGAATGGTGCGCGTTAAGGATATGCATACTAAATAAATCAATGTAAGTTCACGTGATAAATAATCATTATTGTGTATGTAAAGGATTTTTTATGTAGTGTTTGTATCCTGACATTTAATTTCGTATTATTTCAGAATCGTGGCCGAATAATTTAAAAATATATACTGGCAGCCCTTTGTGTCCGGGAACGTGTTAGCTATGAGGGTTGGAGTAATTTCAAAGTATAGCCTTCCATTTTAGAAAGAAGGAAAATACATTTATTTACAACAACACAAAGACACATCGATATTATTAGAAACAGACAAGGATAGATGTAGCGCATTAGTTCCCAAACTTTTTTTCTCATAGACCACTTTCAAAATTTAGCTGTTTCCGGTGGACCCCTTGCAGCTACATTTGTACCATATTCCCAAAACTCGACAAAAATGTGAAGATTGGATCTAAGTCTAAATCCCGTCGAGTCTCCCGTGGACCCCTGGGGGTCCACGTGGACCACTTTGGGAATCAATGATGTATACTGTGTCATTGCGGTTGTAAATCGGACACTGGCTCAGCATAACGCTGAGGCGTTTATACTAACCTCAGTACTGGGGGATCCTATCGATGTTTAGAAAATTTTATTTCCGAAGGTTTAGAATCCCGAAAACTTCATTTGTCCGAAAGCATTTTTTTCTGAAACTGTTAATATTTCAGGATTTATTTCAGGACCATCGTGTAGAACCCTTTAGGTTAGGTTAGGGTTGTTTTATAAAAATCCTGAAATATATACAGTTTCAGAAAAAAATGCATTCGGATAAATGAAGCATTCGGGATTTTAAATATTCGGAAAAAAATAATTCTAAGTTTTGATAGGTAACCCAGTACTGGTTTTCAGCCAGCATCGTAGGTGACACCCGGATCGCTATATAGATATCATCATCATCACCATCATTTCATCCGAAAGACGTCCACTGTTGAACATAGGCCTCCCCCCGGGCTCGCCAAGCAACGGCCCCGTGCCATCCTCATCCAAACGATCCCGCAAACTTGACCAGGACGTCGCTCCATCTTGTTGGAGGTCTACCTACACTGCGTCTTACGGTCCGTGGACGCCACTCGAGAACCTTACATAGATATACTACACGCTAATAGCTCCATAAGACTACATGATTATTGACGCTTTTAACGGTTCCGTATCCAAAAGGGTGCCACGGTACCCTATTACTGAGACTCCGCTGTCTGTCTGTCCGTCCGTCTGTCATACGGCTTTATCCCTTGACGCATAATAACTTGATACTAGCTACTTGTATTAGGTAGCTTAGTGGCGTCCAAGGACCGGAAGACGCAGTGTAGGTAGGCCTCCAACAAGATGGAGCGACGACCTCGTTAAGGTTGCGGGATCGCGTTGGATGCGGATGGCGCGGGACCGATCTGTTTGGCGAGCCTTGGGGGAGGCCTATGTTCAGCAGTGGACGTCTTTCGGCTGAAATGATGATGATGGTCCAAGAGATAGAGACCTGTGACAGACGGACAGACAGAAGAACATTACAGCGGAGTCTCAGTAATAGGGTTCCGTTTTTGAATCTAAAAAAAAAGCGGCCATGTGCGAGTCGGACTCACGCACCGAGGGTTCCGTACAAATTAACGACCGTTTTAACCTAGTTGGTAGTGACCCTGCCTACGAAGCAAGAGGTCCCGGGTTTGAAAACCGGTCAGGGCATTTATTTGTGTGATGAGCACGAATATTTGTTCCTGAGTTATGGTTGTTTTCTATGTATTTAAGCATTCATTTATCTATATAAGTATGTTTATCGTCGTCTAGTACCCATAGTACAAGCTTTCAAGCTTTCAAGCAAGGTCGATTTGTGTAAGATTGTCCCCTAATATATATATTTTTTTTTTTAAATTTATATGTATCTATGAACATCTAGTCTTAGCAGACCACTGCTCCTAAGCAAAATGTGCGCAGTGTGGGATCAATGTAGATTGGTTACTGATATAGACAGACAGACAAAAAAAATATGTTTTTCGCAATTTTTCCTTTATCTATACTAATATTATAAAGAGGAAAGATTTGATTGTTTGTTTGTTTGCATTGAATAGGCTCCGAAACTACCGGGCCGATTTCAAAAATTCTTTTGCCGTTAGAAAGCTACATTACCACAGAGTGACATAAGCTACTTTTTACCGCGGGAAAATACCTTTTCCTACGGGAAAATTACCTTATCGCGGGCGAAGCTGCGGACGGAAGGCTAGTCTACACTAATAATATTATAAAGAGGAAAGATTTGTACCTATTTTTGTATGTTTGTAATGAATAGGCTCAAAAAGTACTGGGCCGATTTAAAAAATTCTTTCACCAATAGAATGCTACATTCTTCCAATTTGACATAGGCTACATTTAATTTTGAAAAAAATTAGGGATCTTTGGTAAAATTTGAACAATGTAACCGAAGGTGTAGAAAAATGAGTCTTAAAATGTCTTTCGTCGAATGCGCTGCCGAAACTATTAGCGATAGAACAAAATAATGTACAACAATATTGAAGAACATCATAATGTCTACAAAAAACTCCGCGGTAGCATATGTCCAACTATTGTAGTTATGTCACTACAACAACTTTTTTCATTTTAAACATTAATGAAAATGCTAACCAAATTCAAACCATGCTATTTATATGTTTATATATTAGATAAAGTGATTCAAGAGGAAGGTTTACAAGTATAATACATGCATAATATAGTTGTACCCGTGCGAAGCCGGGGCGGGTCGCTAGTTTAAAGATAAACAGATAGCTACAGGTGTGAGTTTGTGCGCGTGTGTGTGTGTGTAGATATGTGGGAGAGTATTTAAAAGTGAAAAAGTTTTTCGGGTGCGCCGGTGGGATTCGAACCCACGTCTCCTGGGTATGCGCCCCAACGGGTGTTCTACTTCACAACGGGTGTTGTGTTGTGTGTTGTGTTTTCACTTTTAAATAATCTTATATTCGGTGAGCAGCCGTACTGCTAATAAAATAAATAATATATGTGGGAGAGTGTTTGTGTGTGTGTGTGTGTGTGTGTGTGTGTGTGTGTGTGTGTGTGAGTGTGTGTGTGTGTGTGTGTGTGTGTATGTGTGTTTGTGTGTCACAGCGTGAACCAAGAGTATATGAGTATCGCAAGAGTAACACAAGGATATGAAAGTGACTTACCCGATCAATAAGCCCAAGTTTATCGAAGGGTATCCAATCAGGCATAAACGTGTTTCCTAAAGTCATGAGATTGGATTTGTAGCCCATCATGAACTCCTTGGCCGTCATTTGGACCAGAGGCTGTATGCTACCCAGGGTTATGAGGTTGTTCAGGCCGAATCTGGCGACGAAGGACTGCTTGGCGACCACGTCTGCTATGCTCTGTAAAGATGAAACGACATGTCTAAATAAGTTTTGTTAAAAATTTCGGGTCTATAATGACTCCCATAAAATTTTAAGTCATAATGTATCATTATTCATAATCAACGTTAGTCATACAGTGATTTATTTCTGAACAATTTATTTTTCTGAATTGTTATAAAACAAACCTAACCTAACCTACTGCATTCTACAGGGTTATTTTTAATTCACTGACATCCTCTTAGTTCTGAATTCCTATCACTCAAACAAATGTTTTTTGTTTTACGACTTTTTAAAATGCAGCACTTTTTTCCCATACAAATACACAGAGTATCGTAAAAATAAGAGGAAATCTTTAATTTTTAAAACGTTATTATACCAAACATATTAAGTTATGACAAAAGCCGTAAAACAAAAAACATTTGTTTAAGTGGTAGGAGTTTAGGGTTAAAAGGATGCTAGTGAATTACAAATAACCCTGTATAAGATGGCATTTAAAAAAGTCCTGAAAAAAATACCATTTCAGAAATAAATCACTGTATGACTAACGTTGATTATGACTAATGATACATTGTGACTTAAAATTTTATGGGAGAAAAGGGGCACCGAAAAAGTTCAATGTTATGCAAGTTTTTTAGCGGACTGTACTTTTTGTTGACTGTACTTGCATTGTCATCCAACCTACATAAGTATACCAAATTTCAGGTGAATCCAACCACTGGAAGTGGGTCAAATTCGACTTCTAAGATTTGACCCAAGAATAAAACAAACGGGGTGAGCTAAATAAAAACTCGTAAAAACCGGCCAAGTGCTAGTCGGACTCGTGCACGAAGGGTTCCGTACCATTATCTATAAATACGGCAAAAATCACGTTTGTTGTACGGGAGCCTCCCTTAAATATTTGTTTTATTTTAATTTAATTATTTAACGACCACTTTAGCCTAGTTGGTAGTGACCCTGCCTACGAAGCAAGAGGTCCTGGGTTCAAATCCCGGTAAGGGCATTTATTTGTGTGATGATGATTGATGTTCCTGAGTTATGGATGTTTTTTATGTATTTAAGTATTTATTTATCCATATAAATATGTTTATCGTCGTCTAATACCCATAGTACAAGCTTTGCTTAGTTTGGGACTAGGTCGATTTGTGTAAGATTGTCCCCTAATATTTGTTTATTTATTTATTTTTTTAAAGTGGATATATAACTAAATATTCTGTAAATATTTCAAGCGTCTATCTGTTGCCGTTATCACTATCGAGCAAAAACGAGCAAAAAAATCACGTTTGTTGTATGAGAGTCCCCTTAAATATTTATGTTATTCAGTTTTTTAGTATTTGTTGTTATAGCGGCAATCAAAATACATCATCTGTGAAAATTTCAACTGTTAGCTATCACGGCTCATTAGATACAGCCTGGTGACAGACGGACGGACGGACGGACAGCGAAGTCTCAGCAATAGGGTCCCGTTTTTACCCTTTGGGTACGGAATCCAAAAAAAAAAAAAATTTTTTTTCGTCTCGACACACACACACACACACACACATACACACACACACACACACATACACATACACACACACACATACACACACACACACACACACACTCGCACACACACACATAGCGGTCAAACCCTTTTTTGTGTCAGGGGTTAAAAACGCTCGCCATGCCATCGCGCGTTGTAGTTGTTGGCCGTTACACAAGGTCGATAACCTCATGGTATCAAATGTCATAGTTGAAATAAATGATGTCGTAGCACAGACATACAACCGAGATAGATAATGAAAGTTAGTTCCCGTAGCGTGCCAAGAAAAGAGAGTCCGTCCTGCCCTACTAATATTATATTTGCGAAAGTTTTCACAAACTACTTGTAAATTACTTTGCGACTAATGTGAATTATGGAAGACTATATTGTATTAATTCTAGCCTGTTGACCGCGATTCCATCTGCAAAAATAAAAAACCGGTTGTCTGTAAAGTCGGTTTACGGACGATAGTTTAACGTGACAACGTCATAACAAAACATTCAATAAAAATTACCCGAGCGCTAGTACTAAGATTGTATTACGTAATATTGCAACTGGCTTTCGCCGCTTTATTGCAACTGGCCTACGCCGCTCTATTGCAACTGGCCCTCGCCGCTCTGTAAGTACATGTAACGTTACGTAACGTTACAAAGCGTCATCCTTTTCGTGTTTGCACCCGGCGACCGGCGTTCATCGATTTACTTATTATTATTAGACGATGTCACGTCAAAAATAGCCTACGACCTATTTTTAGACCTACCAAATGTAGAGAAATAAAAATGATAAAAATTGATCAAACCGTTTCGGAGGAGTACGATAGCAAAAACCGTGACACGAGATTTTTATACAAAATATTAGAACTATCTGACCCAGCAATCGTTGTTTTGCCATATAGATTATAGCCTACGACCTATTCTCAGGCCTACCAAATAAAGATAAAAAAATTTGATAATAAAAACGGTCAACCCGTTTGGGAGGAGTTCAATAACAAACACCGAGACATGAGGTTATTATTAAATTAGATGGTACAGAACCCTTCGTGCGCAAGTCCGACTCGCACTTGGCCGGTTTTTCTCTTTTGCAGAGTCTTAACGGCAGTATGTCTGTGTTAAGAACCTCCTAGAAGCTTCCATAAGTTGATGCTTTATAGTTTTGCAACTGCAAAGGTCAGTTGCAATCACTTCGCTACGTTATTAATGTACCTTGTAGAATACTGGTCATTTGGCAAATACCTGCACTTACAAGTACTGGGCTAACACCTACTTACAGCATTTAGTAAACCTAAACTATTAAATTAAAAAACTTAAAAACCCCCGACGCAAATTATGTCATACGTTTGAACATAAAGTAAATACCCATTATGCGTCTAAGATCCCTTCCGCAGCTAACAAAAGAGCTGACAACTTTGGAACGGCTGAACCGATTTTGATGAAACATATCTAAGAACCATTGCCAAGAAACCTGCTTTCTAATAAAAAAACAGCATTGAAATCGGTTAATCCGTTTAAGAGCTATGATGCCACAGACAGACACATACACACATAGCGGTCAAACTTGTAACAACCCTCTTTTCGTGTCGGGGGTTAAAATGTATTTATGTTGTATTTAATGTTCTTTGTTTAAATAAATAAATAAATAAATAAATATCACGGGACAATTCACACCAATTGACCTAGTCCCAAAGTAAGCTAAGCATAGCTTGTGTTATGGGTACTAGGCAACGGATAAACATACTTATATAGATAGATATATACTTAAATACATATTAAACACCCAAGCCAAGACCCGAGAACAAACATTCGTATTTTTGATACAAATATCTGCCCCGACACGGGAATCGAACCCGGGACCTCAAGCTTCGTAGTCAGGTTCTCTAACCACTAAGCCATCTGTACCTCTACCATGAGTTTACACTAGTTTACGTGACCGTACTCGCTAGCGACGGCGTAAATTATTTGTATGGAGAATTGTACAGCGTCTCTAGCGGTCACTTACGGAAATACAATTCTCCATACAAATCATTTACGCCGTCGCTAGCGAGTACGGCCACTGTAAACTAGTGTAAACTCATGGTAGAGGTACTGGTCGTCTACGTCGTGGTTTACTCACCAGTAATGCAATATTCGGTAAGAAGAGTAGATCGTCCTCCTTGTTACCCTCTGAGAGCTCATCGACCCACGTAAGAGGATGGCGAGGTATAGTAGATATAGTTCCGTTGTCGTTGAATTTAACAATCTCATGTTCGAGACCCTCTCTGAAAAATGAAATGGTTAAAATCAAAATTTGGGTCAAAGTCATACATGAGGCACGATTGAAATTCTCAGTTTACGTAACTATTTAGTAAAAACAAAAACCGGCCAAGTGCGAGTCGGACTCGCGCACGAAGGGTTCCGTACAATTATGTATAAAAATCACGTTTGTTGTATGGGAGCCCCCCTTAATATTTTTTTTATTTTAATTTAATAATTTATTTTTAAAGTCAATATATAATTAAATATTCTGTGAATATTTCAAGCGTCTACCTGTTGCCGTTATCAGTATCGAGCAAAAACGAGCAAAAAAATCACGTTTGTTGTATGGGAGCCCCTTTAAATATTTATTTTATTTTATTTTTTAGTATTTGTTGTTATAGCGGCAATCGAAATACATCGTCTGTGAAAATTTCAACTCTCTAGCTATCACGGCTCCCGAGATACAGCCTGGTGACTGACGGACAGACGGACGGACGGACGGACAGCGGAGCCTCAGTAATAGGGTCCCGTTTTTACCCTTTGGGTACGGAACCCTAAAAAGTACTAGCTTAGTGGTTGACAAATTCAATAGATCAGACCACCATTTGGTTGATTTTTATAAAAATAACAATATCCTTTTCAATTTAAAAATAAAACTACAACGTAAAAACATTTCACTGCGATTTACTCAAGATAATGACTCATGTCTTCAATTAATAACTATACTTTAAAATTAACGTGGTCATAATTCTTTTAAACTACAAATTTATATGCTTGAAATGCAACCAGTTTATCGAAGTAATCTGCGTAATTGGCTAAAGTGTTTACTCAACCTATTTGTGAAAAATATCTTGACAATACTTGTAGGTAGGTATATAATTAAATACTCCCATAATATGTGGGAAGGTAACTATTATATCATTATTATAAATCGATGGATTCCGCATAGTTAATAAATTACTTTTTGCTACGTACTTCGTACTGGGAACATACTGGGAACTACGGCCCATGCCCTCTCATTTTGAGAGGAGGCCTGTGCCCGGTAGGGGGACGTATATAGGCTGGGTTGATGGATGATGCATATTTAAAAACCTAACTTACTTGTAAACATAAGGGCCGACTTCCTTGAATGTCAGATTGTCTGCTTTTCCCGCCATGAAGTCCTCGGCGTTGGTGACGTTGAACAGGAATATCCGGACATAGAGGTCCACTTCTGGCTTCCTCCACATTTCGAAAATCTCGCCGCCATCTTGCAGTATCACTTTCTGTCAAACAATACAATACGACTCTATAACACCGAGTAAATAAACATATCGACCACTTTAGCCTAGTTGGTAGTGACCCTGCCTACGAAGCAAGAGGTCCTGGGTTCGAATCCCGGTAAGGGCATTCATTTGTGTGATGAGCACGAATATTTGTTCATGAGTTATGGATGTTTTCTATGTATTTAAGTATTATTTATCTATATAAGTATGTTTATCGTCGTCTAGTACCCATAGTACAAGCTTTGCTTAGTTTGGGACTAGGTCGATTTGTGTAAGATTGTCCCCTAATATTTATTTATTTATTTTATTTATTTATAACAACTTTTAACGGTCAAATTGTAACACACGTTTCTCGGTATTTCGTACACAAATGGACTAAAAATAATAATACAATAATTAATATATACATTTATTAGCGGTATTTATTATGTTTTCATTATAAAAGTTAACACAATTTTAAATAGTTTCGTTGTTACATTTAAAAACGTATGCAAATTTTACCGTTAAGTTTCAAATATTAAAATAAATGGAGTATAGTTTAGAGCATCAGTACATTGAAATTAACTTTGATTTCAATACTAGATGAAAAAACCCGCCTGTATAATTCCCGTTCCCATAGGAATTCCGGGAAAATATATATCCCATGTCACTCGCGGAGCTGAGACGAATCTAATGACACCTCAGACTTCAAGATCCATTGAGCCGTCTAGGCTGCAGGGCGTGCCATAGAATGATACATACTTACATACATACATACATAAATAGATACGCTCAAAAAACATAACCCTCCTTCGACAGTCGGGTGAAAATGAGGTCTACGATGGAGCACGCTTGCCTATGGGTCTCCTTCGTAATCCATAATATCGTTTGTCCTAAACTCAAATGCAACCATACCACTTTTGCCATATCATACTTTTGCCATAATTATCATTGCCATAATGATCTTATGTCCTAATGATCATAAGCCATAATATCACATGTCCTAATACTCTAAATCCCTAATATGTTTCGTACTAATCCCTAATATAGTAAGACATAAAAATTACGAGTCATAATATTAAAATCCATAATATTTAAGAACCACTGCTAGAAAGGTAGGTTAGGTTAGAATTGTGACCCTTATAAAAACGAATAGCAGTCAGAGAAGTATTTTGTATAAATTCGTTCATTAAAAGTGTATTTTTTTTTAAATTATTGTTTATTTTTATCAAATGATAAACATTCATGTTTTTCCTTTAATACAGTCCAAGTCCTCTCATTCTGATAGGAGGCATGTATCCTGCAGTGCGATGTCTAACGGCTGAGATGATGATGATGATGATGAGTATAAAATTATTATGACAAATTATGCATATATTATGGCATTGTCTAATGTTAGTACAATAGTTATTATGTCAACCAATATTAGGACATGTGACTATTAGGACATATGATTATTAGTAGTTGAGAAAATAGTATAAATAAGCATTAGGATATTCAATATTAGGACAAACAATATTATGGTATTTACATTATGGCAAACGTTATTATGGCAAAAGATCATTATGACCAAAGTTATTATGGATTTTGAAATTAGGACAAAAGATAATATGGATTCCAATATAGACCCAAGTTCACGTCATCATCATCATGATTTCCCCAAAGAATGCGCTGCAATAAATTTGGCAGATTTTTTTATAAGCGTATTTACCTGTCTAAATAAGAATTCGTAGGGGTGCGCTACTAATATGAAGCAGCCGGTACCGATCGCGAAGAATCCCAGCATTAAGAGGATGAAAAGACCTGTAACCAAAAAAAAAAACTTTAAGTAAGTATAACAAAAAACACAAGCTGGTATAAGCTATGCTTATTTTAGGACAAGGTCAAATGCTGTGAATCGTCGCATGATTTATTTATTTAGGACTACCTGATGCCCACACGGCTTCCCTCCCGCTGAAGTACCTACATTAAGGCCCTAAGGTACCGAGCTTTTGGCGCTAATCGATTTTAGGTATTAGCGTAGCGTAGCGTAGTAGGTGAGAGCGGCTAGAATCAAAGCCGTGCGTAAGCATAAGCGACACGAGTTCCCCGTCCGATGGCCAAAGGAGAACTAAAGCAGCACTCACGCGGACATGGGGGGAACCCGATGGCTCAAGATAGGTTGGTTAGACTGCGCGAGTATTTAGGTATTTTCATCGTCTTACTAAAACAAATACACATTTTAAAAATGTAGCAACACTACGCCCTAGAAAACATCTTGTTTTATTAACATTCAAAAAGTCATGACTTGCCGTGCAGTATTTACGTCGTAATAATTTATTTAAATTTTAGAGACAACTGTGGTTTTTTTTTCAATCGAGCGAACTAAAAGTAATCTTGTTTCGATAAACACTGCCATTAGAGTGAATCCTCAAATATCTTACACATGAATTTCAGGACTATAGCTTTGCTAGTAATGATACAGCACGAGATTAAATGAATGCAATAAATGCGTCAAAAACTCAGTAGGGCCTTAAAACGTGTTTTCCCGTGAGAATGTGACGTTTTCCCGTGGTAAAAAGTAGCCTATGTAGTCTCCAGCCATTCAACTAAGTATGTTCATACAAAAATTAGCGCAACCCGCCGCACAGGAAACGTTACATTTACATTTCGGGGCTAATTTTAGCAATTTTAGGTTTAAAGTTAGATAAAAATGGTATAATAGTGACAGGTCGCTAGCCTATCGCCTACAATATAACTTAACCTATAATTACTAAACTAAACGGGACTTATCACGCACTAAATATTTATTTATTTACCTCGACGTTTCGGCCACATTGCAGCAACCGTGGTCACGAGTCAACTGAAGTGTAGGGTGTCAAGTTCGTTTAGCCGCACGAGTCGTTCGAACTACCCGCACTTGATCCCGATTAGAATCAGCACCCGTATCTCGAACTACCCGCACTTGATCAAGATTTTTTAACGGCACCCCATCACACCGACACACAACACTCACAACATCCGCTGACCTCTCCGAACACTCCTGCCGACGCCAACATTTGTTTATAACAGGATTCCACGCAGACTAAAGCTTATATCCATCCTCCCGATTAAAATTTAGGATAGGTATCTGAATGCTTCATCTCACCACCATCCCAGACATCTCCAATCTGTTGTGAGTTCGCTGCAAAATAGGGCATTGGATCTGTGTGACCCTGAATTTGTTGAGGATGAGTTGGGACATGTTCAGGAGGTGCTAAAACGCAACGGTTTTGTGGTGAATAAACGGCGGCCCAGAAGGAAACGTAGAGATAGACATCCTGACGTGGCTAGACAGCCTGCGTATATGCCTTATGTTAAGGGAGTGACTGACAAGGTTGGCGCTATTTTGGACAAGTATTCCATCAAGGTTGTCTACACGCCTTTGTCCAAGGTCGCGAGGCATATGCGGACACCCAAGGATGTTGTTCCCTTCCAAACACCGGGTGTTTATAAGGTTGATTGTAGTTGTGGTAGTTCCTATATCGGACAAACAAAAAGAACAATAGCTGAGAGGGTCAAGGAACATATCGCGGCTGTTAAAAATCGCCAAGTAAATAAGTCAGCCATAGCCGAGCATTTGTTGGAGTCAGGACCAAACCACTGGATTGAACTGCACAATCCCAGAATTTAAAAAATCCAAATATATTAAAAACTAATTTTCGGGAGGATGGATATAAGCTTTCGTCTGCGTGGAATCCTGTTATAAACAAATGTTGGCGTCGGCAGGAGTGTTCGGAGAGGTCAGCGGATGTTGTGAGTGTTGTGTGTCGGTGTGATGGGGTGCCGTTAAAAAATCTTGATCAAGTGCGGGTAGTTCGAGATACGGGTGCTGATTCTAATCGGGATCAAGTGCGGGTAGTTCGAAAGACTCGTGCGGCTAAACGAACTTGACACCCTACACTTCAGTTGACTCGTGACCACGGTTGCTGCAATGTGGCCGAAACGTCGAGGTAAATAAATAAATATTTAGTGCGTGATAAGTCCCGTTTAGTTTAGTAATTATGAGTAAAAATCACGAAAGTTTAAAACAGTATAACTTAACCTATTTCCTTAGTCGCTTCTTACGACATCCATATCATCATGTTTTAACGATCGGATGGCCTTGGTTAGATAACCTGACTACGAAGCTTGAGGTCGCGGGCTCGATTCCCAGTCGGGGCAGATATTTGTGTGAAAAATACGAATGTTTGTGCTCGAGTCTCGAGTTTAATATCTATTATAAATATGTTTATACGTTGTCTAGTACCCATATCCATAACACAAGCTTTGCTTACTTTGGGGCTAGGTCTATTGGTGTGAATTGTACCGTGAAAAAAAATGCAGGAATTTTCATGTTAAAATATGTCACATAAAAAATCTTTATAAAATAATCTTTCCGGTATCCCCTCGATAGATACTCATACTCATTTATTCATAATATTTCTTTCTATTACATGTCATCTTTTAAAATAATATTATCTTTATTGTACACCAGAAAATACAGATAAAAATAAAACAATTAAGAATACAGTGAATAAAACTTAACTGTAAACTAAATATCTAACTATTACAAACTAAATTAAATTAAAAACTAAACTAGATCTAAAAATGGCCCCTACGGCATTGTGCCGAAGATGCTGGCAGCATTTCCTCGTTGAATCGCTAGGCTAATTCTTTGAGCGAGGTAGCTGCCAGCTCTTCGGTCACCGGTAGCATCTATAAGCCTCTTTGAAATCTCTTTGAAGAGGCTTAGTGCTCCTGGGCCCCACGGACCAAGGGTCTCGACACCGAAAGGGATGAAATTATATTCGGCGCCGAGACCACTATATTTGCCAATTTTAGCGGTTTCGGCCGCCTCTGCTGCGGCTGCTGCCCTTGTGGAGGTCTGGTGGATATGAGAAGGGGCTAGTGTGTCTACACAGGTTGCATCTCACACCAGAACCCTTCCCATACTCCACGGGATCAACGACATACCGTCTGGTCTCTTGCCGTCGTCTCTTGAAATACCTGACGGCTCCAGGAGAGCCGGCACGTTAGCCGACGCAAGAGACCGACGGATAATGTCGTTAAGGGCAACATGTCTCGCGAAGCGGCCCGCGCTCTTCTGACAGGAGAGTCCGTGGTGCCCAAGCCGGTCTACATCGCTTCCGAAGGGGCAACGATGTGGAGCGCAGATCTGCAGGCTTATTGTCTAACGCTTCTGACGCTTGCCTACGCAATCACTATTTCTTTCTGTCAAACGGTGTAATATGATGACAGAAAGAGATGGTGAAAGCGAAGGCAAGCGTCAGAAGCGTTAGACAATACGGCCTCGGGACCCCAAGACGTAAACAAACTGCGAAACGGAGAGTATTGGGGTCAAGAAAAGTGCCAGTGGTTGCAGATAGGTGTGCGTGGAGCCAGAAACCAGCCTCTTTTGTTCTTACTGCTAGTAGTCTGGCTCGTTCTGCGGTACAACACTGGTCAAGAAGGGAGTCAGCGGTCAATTTGCAAATTATGTCGTCCCAGCACCTTTGAAAATTTGGATTATCGGGAAAATTTTGGTCAGGGCAAGCAATTCGCCAGGCACTTTTTGCGTCCACCAAGCCCGAAGTCTCATAGTATGTAGGTAGGATCTTACCTATGAGACTAGACGAGCTATGAGCTGACGACAAAAAAGCCGGTAAAGCAACACTAGAAATTTTGCGAATCCCTAGGCCACCGTATCGAATGGGAAGGGATCCTTGGGTCCAGGACTGCTCGTTTAGCTGTATATTAAGAATGCTTTCTAAAATAATTTTGATTAAAATGTCTATTTGTGATAAAAGATTTTGATGTTTCCAAAGAGGGCAGCAGCGAAGCACATAAGTCAATTTTGGGACAAAAAGGCAAAATTTTATTACAGAAAGAGCATAATGCGGACTAATTTCCAAAAGGCGATGACAATGATTTTTGAATTTTGATATTGAATTTTGAAAATAATCCGAAATAGAATCTTCAAAAATAGGGGACCCTAGGAGGCAAAGATTATTCTTATTGAGTATTTTAATGTTGGGTGCAAGTTGATTAAACCTTTGTATCAGGTTATTGGAGTCGTTATGTAAATTTGGAATGTATAATTCGCACTTGTTAAAATTTAGTTCTAGGCCAATGGATTTAAATTTATCAATGATTAATGAAAGATCCGAAAGTACAGAGTCAGAGTCACCTCCTAAGGTTCCATCATCGAGGTACCACTCATTAAATTTGGAAGCCAAATTTTGTATAATCGGGTTAATAGCCAAACTGAAAATAGCTGGCCCCAGAGGGGGGTCACCTTGCTGACAACCGACTTCGGATGACAATTCGTTTAATCGATACATCAATTTTGTAGGTTCCGCGTAGCAATGTAGAAGGTAATTGTATAATTCGGGGATGTTCGATTTGATTTCTAACAGCAAGGCATCCCTATTTACTGAATTAAAAGCATTCTTAACGTCAATTTTGAGCAACACTTTGCAATCGCTGTTGTTAAGGTAGGTGCGGAGTGCGTGTACGGCAGCTTCGCAACCACCTGTAACGCCAAAGCCTAATTGAACGGGTTCAAATTGGTTGTGCAATTTTTCTAAAATATAGCGAACTGCAATTTTCGAAGCAAGCGGGCGAAGTGTTGTACCAACAGCAATTGGCCTTACCCCTCCGTCCTTTTTTGTAAGGGCGATTAGGTTGGCACCGTACAAGATAGGTATAATATCCGGGTGAATACTGCCAGAGTACATAAAATTTATTAAATTGGCAATACAGTTTGTGAGCTTCTCGCCTGTATCACCCAAGGACGGGGACGTCAGATCTTTTAAATGTTGTGGTGAAAGGCCATCAAGACATGCAGCTGAACCGTCATAGTCATCATAATAATACTAATATTTTAAGCATTTCCAAACAATATATATATCCAATAACACCCTCAAGTAATTTTAGTAAGTAAAAGTTTTTGGCTGAAAGTTAAGGAATTCATCAAAAGCGTAGAATGTGTGTTCGAGAAGCCAATTTTTGAGTTGTCTCCTAAATATTTAGGACGATGGAGTCGAAGTAATCGCTTCAGGTAACCTGTTATAAACTGTTGGGCCTACAACATGGTCACCTTGTCAGACTTAGCAAGCCGTTCACTGGACGGAGCCTTTGAGGGTTCCGCAGCGAGTGGGTTGCCATATCAGCGCGCTTTCCATACTCGGTCAGACTACTGTGCACATATACAGCTGTTTGAAATATTACAAGCGAGGGTAGCGTGAGTATACCTAACTCTTTAAAATACGTTCTTGACATCTCCTGTCCCGCCCGAACGATTGCTCGCACAGTTCTCTTCTGCAATCTATGCACGCTGGCAATCAGCAGCACGCCCCCACAACTCAACACCGTACTGAAGAAGTGACTGGATTGTGGCGATGTAGCACGTCCGCACCGCGTGCCGCGGCACAACTCGAGCCGAGATATAGGAAAAAGCTATGAGCTAATGATATCTTTACATAGTAAAAGATAAGGAAATAAAATCGGATGTCATTAAGCATATATGCAGAGCACTAATGACCTGGATTCTAGAATACTTCACTAATTGGCATCTACTTAAGAAAGAACAGTCGGTATTGATTGAAAATAAAAATATAACGATTCTCAATCTCTTCATAACCTCTGGAGTAGGAATAAACTGATCAATATGTTTTCGAAACTGCAAATAGTAAAGCCAGGCACATCATATGGCGGTAAAGCCAATGTGATTCTGATTAATATTAAGGAAATTGAAAACTATACTTAACGTTTTTTTGTACAAAACTGAAGAATTACTTGATCTCAAAGAGTTTGTATTTTGACAGTCATTATCATCATGGAAAAATGCACTGACTTTGAATTTGAATAAATTAATACATTAATAAATAAGAAAGTATACCTCCCTATTTGATAGATGAATTATACATTTTCTTATTACAAAATGTTGAGGTATCGTGGTAGCGTAGTGGTGTGACCTATGGTCTCTCAAGCAGAGGGTCGTGGCTTCGAACCCGGGCTCGCACCTCTGAGTTTTTCGGGATTCAATTGCGAAATTACATTTGAAATGTACCATTAGCTTTATGTATGGTGAGACCTGCACACCTACAAAGAAATTCAATGGTGCGTGTGAAGTTCCCAATTGGCAGTGGGCCCGCGTGGGAACTACGGGCCAAGCCCTCTCGTTCTTAGAGGTCTGTGCCCAGTTGGACGTACATTACAGAACATTAATAAAATAATGTTAAATTTATCTCGACTGTGCTGTTTAAAAAATAAGATCTAGTTAGCTCACCCGGCTTGCCTTGATGAGCAAGGCTTTGCGTTTATAGCCATGTTAATGCGGAGAAGCGAGCGTTATTGTGTTACCAATGAAAATTTTAAATATATTGTACTACTAGCTTTTGCCCGCGACTCCGTCCGCGTGGAATTAGTAATTTGGGCAGCTTTTTGTTTTTTATCCAATTTGCTTTTTCATCAATTATGGCTCTCCTTAGTTCCTTGATATAAAAAAAATTACCCGCTCCCGCACCCCCCCGCACACCCGCGTTCACATTCAACACCGTGCACCGTACTCCCAAGTCAAGCGTGCCTATAGAAGTTTTACTTCAAAAACCCCCGATTTTGAAACATTCTTCCACTCCGCTCCTATTGGTGTTAGCGTGATGATATATAGCCTATAGCCTTCCTCGATAAATGTGCTATCTAACACTGAAAGAATTTTTCTAATCGGAGCAGTAGTTCCTGAGATTAGCACGTTCAAACAAAAAAACCTGTTCGATAAATTCTTAAAATAGACGTATCTTTCTTATTTGTGAACCGATTCAAATGAAAAAAACACTAAATGTTAATCCAAGAAAATACCAACATATCAGTGAAATCCGCATCCTTCTAGGTTAAACCGTTTCTGAGATTAGCGCGCACAAACGCACAGACAAACAGACAAACAGACAATAATTCTAAAAATCATTGTTTTGGGTTCTATTGTGCTAATAAATAGCCCTAGTGACAGTTTTTCTCAAATATCTTCAATGTACAGACACCGACTTGTTACAGATTTATTATATGTATAGATTTACTTCTTTTTAAATGGGGAAATTTTTGGGTTTAACTTATTTTATCTACACCCATATAGTAGATCCTCCATTATGCGTTCAAAAACCATGGATAATGACCAGCATTACGACATCGGATTCTATTATGAACACGGCAGTATCGTAATGGTCATTACGATACAGAAAACTGTAACATAATGAGATTTCATACATCATTATATTACAGTACCGGTGCAGGAGGAGCGCGCACCGGGCGCAGGTCGTGGGGCAAACATACCTAGTTCTCGTTAATGCAGGTCATTTCTCAATGGTTCTTGAACGCATGATAGAGGATTTAATATATGGATGTAGATGAAATATTGTATGCAACTGTATGTAATTAGGCCTTAAAACACTCGTGTGATCCTTTATGAAACTCGGCTACGCCTCGATTCATGAAAGCACACTCGTGTTTTAAGGACCGCTATTACGATACAGTTGCACAAAATACTATTATAATAATATATCGATGAAATAAACAGCGATATTGAGGCAGTTGTTCCGTCTCATGAATAGTTAGTATTTTTACCTAAGCAAATAATAATTGTTTTAATATGTAATGTAATGACTAGTCGATGGAATGAAATTACTCGAAGAGAAAATACTAGTGTTAAATATTCGATATATCGTTTTCGTTAATGTAATTCGACAAATAACAATAATTTAGTCGTTAAGATCTAAGTTTAGAACACAAATATTAAGAAACAATAACAATAATTAAAACTATAAACTAAATATCTAACTTAAAAACTACTAGACTAAGTTAGCCAAATATGTAGTTTATCGAAATTTCAAGGGGCACCTATTTATTATATAAGCGTTTGAAAAGATGACTTTCTGCCAAGTTTCCTGCAGCACATTCTTCAAGGCAATGGTGGTCCTTACAAAAGCGCTGGTTACTTTAAATAAAAACCGGCCAAGAGCGTGTCGGACACGCCCAAGGTAGGGTTCCGTAGCCATTACGAAAAAATCAAGAAATATTTTTCTAAGAATTTCGTATGTGTACGGAATCATCCAAGTTTAGGTATGTTTTATAGCTTAGGCTACTATTTACTCTTAAACTACAAATAATTTCCAAGCAATCTTAGCCGCTATAATTTTCCTAGTAAATTTGATATATTTACTACACTTCTGAATTTTTTCAAATTTTTCCGCCCAACAGTTTAGATTTAAAAGGGGGGGGACGGCCGATTTTAATGAAAATTTTCACTTTAAAGTTGAATATTTCGCAAACAGATCACTGAATAGAAAAATCATGTTAGCAACCCGGCAATGATTTTAAAAGACCTATCCAACGATACCGCACACTATAGGTTAGCCTAGAAAAAAAAATCACCCCCACTTTACGTCTATGGGAGGTACCCTAAAAAAGTTTTTTTTACTTTTTTTTATTCAATCACTTTGTCGGCGTGACTGATATATATATTGATGCCAAGTTACAGCTTTCTAGTACTAACAGTCTCTGAGCTTAGCCGCGGACAGACAGACAGGCAGACAGACAGACGGACAGACATGGCGAAACTATAAGGGTTCCTAGTTGACTACGGAACCCTAAAAAGAGTGACATGTTACTTACTGTACTGTTACTGTGCGGGCTACTTGAAGTTCTACTCTATAAATGAGTATCAGCTTTCTTAAGCTGCGTACGGAGTGCGCGCACTCGGGTACGCTTACCCGGGCTTGCGTGTCCTGGAACGCCATGTCCGTACGCCATGTACGCGTACACTGTACACGTACACGTACACGTACACGTACACGTACACGTACACGTACACGTACACGTACACGTACACGTACACGTACACTGTACACGTACATGGCGTACGGACATGGCGTTCCAGGACACGCAAGCCCGGGTACGCGTACCCGAGTGCGCGCACTCCATACGTAGCTTTACCACGCCTCAGTTCCGTATGTTATCGCACAGTATATAATATATTATGTTATAAATATTTTATTGTTAGAAAAAGTCAAGGCAAACGTGTTTGCCACGTGCAAAATACTAACCTAATTTAGATAAACATCCGTATAACAAATACCTACTCTCATGAATTAGGATTTTTATAATTATCATCATAATCATCTCAGTCTATATACGTCCCTCTGCAGCGGACAGGTCTCCTCTCAGAATGAGAGGGCTTGGGCCGTTATTCCCACGCGGGCCCAGTGTGGATCGAGAACTTCGCACACCATTGAATTTTTTGCAATCGTGTGCTGTCCTCACGATTCCTTCTACGATAAGATAAGCCCATGGTAAATTTCAAATGTACAGTACACATCTGATATGGCTCACCTATGTACCTGCGCAGAAGACGCGTTTTAGAAGCGCATGAAATGTAATTGACCGATCGGCACACTCCCCGCATGGTCTTTTTCCTGCGCCGCTATTGGTGGGTTGCTGCCGCCATGTTAGTCAGCCGCCATACTTCCGAGCACTGTAATTTGCGCCTTGTAACTATATGACATAAGACTAATTTAAAGTTTGAATCGTATCTTCGGCTATCATCGGCTAGTTCGTTCGTGTCTGCGCGGCCGAAAATGCACGACGCGCCATATAAAGTGTTTCGCAAGTGAATTCCGAAAAAATTAAAGGTGCGACCCCGGACTCGAAATCACGACCCTCTACTTGAGAGGCTATAGGCCAAACCGCTAGGGTACGGCTTTCTCCAATATATATTTTATACTAGCTGTTGCCCGCGACTCCGTGTGCGAAGAATTCGTTTATCGCTATCCCGGGGAACTATGCAGTTTTCCGGGATAAAAAGTATCCTATATGTCGATCCAGGTTATAACTATCTGTATGCTAAATTTCATCAGAATCCATTGAACTGCTTTAGCGTGAAAGAGTTACAAACATCCACATATCCGTCGATACAAACTTTCACGTTTGTATTATTAGTGTTTTTTAGGGTTCCGTACCCAAAGGGTAAAAGCGGGACCCTATTACTGAGGCTCCGCTGTCCATCCGTCCGTCCGTCCGTCACCAGGCTGTATTTCACGAACCGTGATAGCTAGACAGTTGAAACTTTCACACATGATGTATTTCGGTTGCCGCTACATAACAACAAATACCTACTAAAAAACAGAATAAAATAAATATTAAGAGGGCTCCCATAAGCAAAAAACGTGATTTTTTTGCTCGTTTTGCTCCATATTGATAACGGCAACAGGTAGACGCTTGAAATATTCACAAAATATTTATTTATACCTATATTTCACTTTAAAAAGAAATAATTAAATTAAAATACTACAAATATTTAAGGGGGCTCCCATACAGCAAACGTGATTTATTTTGCCGTTTTTATAGATAATGGTACGGAACCCTTCATGTGCGGATCCGACTCGCACTTGGACGGTTTTTTTTATAAACGACTATTCGCTACTGTGGCCGACTCGCACTTTGCCGGTTTTTAACAAACAGAGCCACGAGCCATAATTAATAAATGTAAACGTGATTAATCATCACGTTCTAATATTATATCTCTGTATGTGTTTACTTGTGTATTTAGTATTTAGGTCTAAACAAATTACTTTCTTATCTATTTATTATTAGTATTATTAACAGTGTTCCAAATTATTACTTTAGAAGTAAACCCAAATAGATTATTTTTAGGGTTCCGTACCCAAAGGGTAAAAACGGGACCCTATTACTGAGACTTCACTGTCCGTCCGTCCGTCCGCCCGTCCGTCTGACACCAGGCTGTATCTCATGAACCGTGATAGCTAGACAGTTGAAATTTTCACAGATGATATATTTCGGTTGCCGCTATAACAACGAATACTGAAAAATCTAATAAAATAAATATTTAAGGGAGCTCCCATACAACAAACGTGATTTTTTGCACGTTTTTGCTCGATATTGATAATGGCAACAGGTAGAAGCCTAAAATATTTACAGAATATTTATTTATATGTTCTCTTTAAAAAGAAATAATTAAATTAAAATAAAAAAAATATTTAAGGGGGCTCCCATACAACAAACGTGATTTTTTTGCTGTTTTTATCGATAATGGTACGGAAACCGTCGTGCGAGAGTCCGACTCGCACTTGGCCGGTTTTATAATCTACAAATTAATATTTACGCATGTAGTTTTATGTAGATATTAGTGTGCAACAGTTTATTTATCTAAGTATGTGTGCGAACAGCCGCAATGACACTATCTTTTGCTGCCTTCGTAATGTCCTATTTGTAAAAATATATGTCTTGTGTTGTTGTAAATAAATTTATTCTCCCTGTCTCTCTTTCCCTCTGCAGCCGCAGTTCTTGGGGTGCAGTTCCCACGCGGGCCGAGTGCGGATTGGGAACTTCATACACATTGAATTGCGTCTGAGTTTTACGTGCGTGCGTGTGTATGTCTGTCTGTGGCATCATGGTTCTTGAACCGATTTGGATGCAGTTTTTTTGACGTGACAATGACGCTACATACACGAAAAAACATGGCTCATTGTAACGTACATGTAACGTTACGTTACGTTAATTCTACAGAGCGGCGAAGCAGGCCAGTTGCAAGAGAGCGGCGAAGGCCAGGATGTACAATGCGGGGTGCGGGGGTGGGGGGGTTTGAATGTTTTGTGATGACGTTGTCACGTTAAACTATCGTCCGTAAACCAACTTTACAGACAACCGGTTTTTTATTTGAAAGCAGATTTATTGGCAATGGTTCATAAAAATTGTTCAGCCGTTCCAAAGTTATCAGCTCTTTTGTTAGCTGCGGAAGGGATCTTAGACGCATAACGGGCATTTACTTTATTTTCAAGCATACGTGTGACCTAAATGCGTGGGGGATTTTTAACATTTTAAATTTATAGTTATGATCTTTAATCCTCTGCTTAAAAGGCCTTAGGTTACTAAGACTTGTGATCATCATCATCGTCATCATCATACATTTAAGAGCTAGGCTCTTGTCGGTGGAGTAATTTCCAGCTTATTCTACATTCCGCTCTTTCCTTCACTTCTTTATAAAATAAAAACATTTATTTTTTCTTTTATTTGCTGCATATATGTCGTTCTTGGTTTTCCCCTTTTCCTTTTCCCTTCTATCTGTAATTATCGTGCCGTAAGAGATGACCCAACATTTTCCCTCTCCTGTTCTCAATTATTTTCACCAAAGATCTTTTAGATGACTTGTGATATATTATAATGTATAATGTATTTATAGAAAATTGCGGAAACCTAAGGTCGTCGACAGTCCACATTGAAGGCTTTTCCTGTATTTATATTTGCTGAATTTCCAAGGACTTTTGCGTTAGCATTAAACTAGTTAGCCTAAGGTTTATATCAGATCTCGAGCTTGATTTTTGGCAAGGTGAGCATCTTAAAATATGTACAGTGTCACGACTAAATTTATTTCTTTTTTAGGGTTCCGTACCCAAAGGGTAAAAACGGGATCCTATTGATACTCCGCTGTCCGTCTATCTGTCACCAGGCTATATCTCATGAACAGTGATAGCTAGACAGTGGAAATTTTCACAGATGATATATTTCGGTTGCCGCTATAACATTAGCATCATTATCTAAGCCAGATAACTAATTAAGATAATAGCCGTATGCTACTTGCATTTATCTTCTGTATTTGGAGGTACCTTTACATTCACAAAAATTAAAAAATGTTTTTTTAGGGTTCCGTACCCAAAGAGTAAAAACGGGACCCTATTACTGAGACTCCGCTGTCCGTCCGTCCGTCTGTCTGTCCGTCTGTCACCAGGCTGTATCTCATGAACCGTGATAGTTAGACAGTTGAAATTTTCAAAGATGATGTTTTTTAACTGCCGCTATAACAACAAATACTAAAAAACAGAACAAAATAAACATTTAAGGGGGCTCCCATACAGCAACCGATATTTTTTTGCTCGTTTTTGTTCGATAACGGCAACAGGTAGACGCTTGAAATATTCACAGAATGTTTAATTATATATTAATTTATTAAATTTATAATTATTACATACTTATACAGGTATTACCTGTCTCTTAAAATTTTAATCCGCAATATTTCAGCAGGTGACTGGGCTAGCTGGATTGAAAATACATAATCAAATCAAAATAAAACAAATATTTAAGGGGGGATCCGATACCTTTAAATCTTAAGGTAAATAAAAGCTTGCAAAAATATCCTATTGACAGAGTGACAGACAAGGCAACGTATACAACGTTTTTTATCGACGGTAAAAACCGGCATATGGTGTGGAAAGGTACCGGATTTATAAAGAAACTGACGAGTTATTTATAACTGAGAATCTGACCTCAACCAATCCCTCACGTACCCGGATATAGGAGGTAGTTACTAAATTAAAAAACCAGCCAAGTGCGAGTCGGACTCGCGCACAAAGGGTTCCGTGCCATTATCTATGAAAACGGCAAAAAAAACACGTTTTTTGTATGGGAGCCCCCCCTCATATATTTGTTTTATTTTAATTTAATTATTTATTTTTAAAGTGAATATATAACTAAATATTCTGTGAATATTTCAAGCGTCTACCTGTTGCCGTTATCAATATCGAGCAAAAACGAGAAAAAAATCAAGTTAGTTGTATGGGAGCCCCCTTAAATATTTATTTCATTCTAGTTTTTAGTATTTGTTGTTTAGCGGCAACCAAAATTCATCATCTGTGAAAATTTCAACTGTCTAGCTGTCACGGTTCGTGAGATACAGCCTGGTGACAGACGGACAGCGGAGCCTCAGTAATAGGGTCCCGTTTTTACCCCTATGTACGGAACCCTAAAAATGGGCACTATGGTTTTTAGGGTTGCGTAGTCTGACAAGGAAGTCATTTTTTGCGATGTCCGTCCGAAGTGAAAATAAACGGATCACTCACGTCTTAAAACGAGTTTAACTTGACATGTTTCGGGCTAATCCGTAGCCCTTCTTCTTAGAGTCACGCGTCACGGCAGCTGCCAAACGCACACTCGCTTGCATTTTTTTTGTGATACCGAAGATCTTTTTCAATTTCAATCAATTTGCAAAATATCAAGATTTAAAATGCTAGTTTTTGTTGGTAGACGTCAAAAATGTCCATAATTTGTTCTTACATAATTAATGAATGGTCCCTACAAGTTTAGGCAATAAGTGGATTTCAATAAAGACTGGTCGTCTCCGCTTCGTTAAGAGCATACCTTATTAAGGTACAGTCAGCAACAAAAATATGAATACACTTAAAGTACCAAAAATATGTATACACGCCTTTATGCCCTGGTAATAGAGTCGTGGATGCATATTTTTGGTACTTTGAGTGTATTCATATTTTTGTTGCTGACTGTACGATAGATCCAAGTTCGACGATCCATGGGGTTCAAAGTCTCTAGAATTTCGCACCGTCATTTAAACCTTTGGAACATGACGTTAGTCATGCAGTGACTTACTATTTTGAATCAATTATCACCCCAGTTATGAACTATCGTCAGATCTTTCATATTGCACAATAATTCACAGGTTCATTAATAGAGAGCGGATTTGAAGTAGCGATCTCAATATTTATATGGATATGACTGGTATAATGTATTATTTTTTCTACACACAAAAATAATGTAACTTATCGGAACAAAAAAGTAAAAACCTTTTTGGGAAAAAAAACCCAGAAAAAAGACCAGCGCTGGGAATCGAACCCAGGTCCTCAGCGTTCCTTGCCGCGTGCTACACCACCACTGGTCAGGAGTTTAGACACAATTTTTTCCCATACATCGCACATCTCAGTCTGTTAGATAATCAAATCACATTCTGCAGTGATACAGCGCCATCTATGTATACCCTCATCGAGAGACTTCAACACTCCTTCGGAACTATCCGCTCACCCGGACAAGAGATGTCGCTTCTAAGCCAACTTTAACAAGTTTGATATGAAGTATCTTTTTAGGGTTCCGTAGTCAACTAGGAACCCTTATAGTTTCGCCATGTCTGTCTGTCTGTCTGTCCGTCCGCGGCTAAGCTCAGAGATCGTTAGTACTAGAAAGCTGTAATTTGGCATGAATATACATATCAGTCACGCCAACAAAGTGGTAAAATAAAAAATATTTTTTTTTAGGGTACCTCCCATAGACGTAAAGGGGGGGGTGATTTTTTTCTCGACTAACCCTATAGTGTAGGGTATCGTTGGATAGGTCTTTTAAAACCATTGCGGGGTTGCTAACATGATTTTTCTATTCAGTGACCTGTTTGCGAAATATTCAACTTTAAAGTGAAAATTTTCGTTAAAATCGACCGCCCCCCCCCCCTCTAAAATCTAAACTGTTGGGTGGAAAAATTTAAAAAATACAGTATGGTAGTAAATATATCAAATTTACTAGGAAAATTATAGCGGCTAAGATTGCTTGGAAATTATTTGTAGTTTAAGAGTAAATAGTAGCCTAAGGTATAAAACATACCTAAACTTGGATGATACAATACAATACAATACAACACAATGACTCTTTATTGTACACCAGGAATAGTAAGCAATACAGAAAACGGGTACACAGAGAGTAAGTTACAAGGTAAGCAATAGGCGGCCTTATCGCTTAAGAGCGATCTCTTCCAGGCAACCCTTTACCAGAAAGAAGGAAGGACTAGTTTACAGCAGGTGGTGCATCAACAGTGGATCAGAAAATTAAAACGCAACAAAAAATAGTACATCTACTCATACATATATCGCACATATAATAAGTACACGTCTAAAACAAATATAAGTATTGGGATAAACAGCCACATATAAATAAATAAACTATAACAAAGCTAATTATTACAAGAAGACAGATAGTACACCTTAAGCATTGATTTAAAGATTGACAGAGATTTTGCCCGTCGTAAGTCAATCGGCAAGGCATTCCACAACCGAATAGCCTGGACAGTATAAGAATAGACATAGAATGATTCCGTACACATACGAAATCCTTATCCTTATCCTTAATAATAATAATAATCCTTATCCTTAGAAAAATATTACTTGATTTTTTCGTAATGGCTACGGAACCCTACCTTGGGCGTGTCCGACACGCTCTTGGTCGGTTTTTTTTTTTTGTATTTTTAATTTTCAACTTCATTTTTAGGGTTCCGTAGGTAACTAGGAACCCTTATTATTACTTTTACGGTCATCCCGTGAAATCCGTTGAAAATTTATTTCCGTTGTCTTAGCGACCCGAAGTGGATCTTGGCCCCAAGCGCCCTGTTCTCTGCGATCTCTCCCCAGATATTTGTGCGTGCAGGGCGAGTAAATCCTTCTCCATTTCGTCTTTTCAACGATTCTTAGGCCTGGCACCAGTATAGTTATCGCCCTGTCTGCTGGCATTCTTTGAAGGTGTCCTAGCCAACGGCGTCTTGGGGACCCAATTTATCTTCCAGCTCCTGGTTCTTACGGATCCTCCAGCTGCCATCTTCTCTCTGTACTGGCCCCATAACCTTACGGAATATTACTTTCGGCAACAAGTAGTTTGTTTTCTTCTTTCATCAATGTCCACAATTCTAACCATACATTAAGACCGGTCTAATGATGGTTTTGTAGACACGGATCTTAGTCGTTTCAGTGCATGATCTTGGACACTAACACTTTGCGATGAGCCACCGCACATCTAAGAGCACCAGATGCGATATACAATATCCTCTTCCCTTTTAAAAAATGCACTTATTTCGGACTATTTGAATCCATACACAATACACAAAAGCGCCTACTCATATTATTCATTTAAAAATTCTGCTCGGGCCAAGTCGCAGACAAAAGCTAGTAGGTATAAAATAAATTAATGGTCGTCATTAACATTTAGTATGTCATAAAGCACGATATTTAACAGTTAAGGTTGGTTAAAACAATTATTATTTGTCAAAACAAAGGCCGATTGCTATCCGTAGCTTTTTATTAAAGAATCGCCAACCGGTTAGCTTATTGGTCAAGCTTAATGTCACTCTCAAAGACGTCAATCCTACAAAAGGGTAGTTCTACTAGCGGTTCAACGGCCAACAGTCTCTTACTATATCTAACCTAACCTAACAAAACAGCGTTTGCTGGGTCAGCTAGTCTAATAAATAAAAATCTCGTGTCACCGTGTTTGTTATCGAACTCCTCCGAAACGGTTGGAGCGATTATTGTGATTTTTTTTCTCCACGTTTGGTAGGTCTGAGAATAGGTTGTAGGCTATTTTTATACCTGCCCCTATTCTTCGCGGACGGAGTCGCGGGCAACAGCTAGTTAATATATATAATGCGTGATCTTAGCCAACCCGCTACTAAACATAAGGATTTGTCCCAACGATCAGTGATAGCTTTTCCAAGGTGTATGCTGATGCTTCGAGGGGAGTAAAAATGGCACGAAGCAAGTATTAGAATATTTTCTTTGTTTTTTGTTTTCGGCGGATTTTAGTACGGAAATGATGGGGCGTGAAATGTAAACAGAGACTTAATTGAAAAAAAATCCTTAAAAATCGCCGAGTGACCAAATGCAAGTTCAAATTTGAGCGAGTCAGAATAATTTAAAATTAATTAGGTAGACATCTAAACTAACAACCGCACATGCGCGACATGATGTCGAACCCAACCATAGTCATTATCAACATGGTCTTCCACGATAATAATTGCGTAATCACAGTATTCTTTGTGTTTGAGTCGAGTCATTTGCCATTATTGTGGTAAAAACCTTATGCATTTCCGGATTGCAATATACATGCATATAAAGAAAATTATATATCTCCGAGTATATACAGTCTCGGAATGGAAAGGTTTGACACTGTATGGTGGTTCATGGCATAAAATAAATTAAAAAAATTAAAAACTCCCAACGCAATTAGGTCGCATATACATATATTTGAAAATAAAGTAAATGCCCATTATGTGTCTAAGATCCCTTCCGCAACTAACAAGCTGATAACTTTAAAACGGCTGAACCAATTTTGATGTAACAAGAATCAAGATCTAAGAACCATCGCCAAGAAACCTGCTTTAAAATTTAAAAAAACCGCATTCAAATCAGTTCTCCCGTTTAAGACACACACGCACACACACACGCGCACGCACGCACGAGTCGTGATTTGAACCCACGACTCTCTACTCGGGAAGCTATAGGTCAAACTACTAGGCCACCACGGCTATGTATGTATTATAAAAAATAAAATAGAGTGAAAAATTAAAGGTCGTCATACAAGAAACGTGTTATCTAGGTATACCTTTTTTACTGTACTATTTTTTAAACATGGCGAAACTATAAGGGTTCCTAGTTGACTACGGAACCCTAAAAACCGGCCAAGAGCGTGTCGGACACGCCCAGGATAGGGCTCCGCAGCCATTACGACGTGTACTATCTGTATTCAACAAGTAATATTATTCTAAGGATTTCGTATTTACGGAAATTCCCAAGTAGATATATTTTCTAGGTCAGGCTGCTATTTACTCTTAAACTACTAATAATTCTCAAGCAAACTTAGCCGTTCTAGTTTTCATTATTAATATGAGATATTTCCTCCCATCGTGATTTTTTCAAAATTTTTATACCAACAGTTTAGCTTTTAGAGGGGGGGGGGGGCACGCTCGATTTTAACAAAAAAAATTCACTTTAAAGTTGAATGTTTCGCAAACGAATCACTGTATCTTTACCTCACAACCCCTTAATCATTTTAAAAGACCTATCCAACGATAAAGTTAGACGAGAATAAAAATCACCCCCACTGTACGTCTATGGGAGGTGCCCTAAAAACCTTTTTTCATCTCTCACACTCGGAAAGTGAGGCAAATCATATCTGACATACGGGAGGATAACTATTATTTTCTTCCCTGGGGTAGATATGAATTAAAAAAATATAGGCATTGGCTGTCAAAGGAACACATACGCATTCAGCCAAGCATTACGGCATATACATGGAATAATTAAGTATTGAGTTTTTTTTTCTTAATTAGTCATATTACAAATTTTACAATGCAAGTGAAGTATTATTAAATTAAATTATTAATTTACATTAGTTTCTTATTTAGTGACTTAAACCAGAAAAGTTAGAAAATGTTAAGAAAAAAACACGGTAAACGACAATGTTATTGTCCACACAGCCTATCTCTATACTACAGCTTAACTCCTTGGATCAAATTGGTTACTCACATATTTTATAAATAAATTGACTAAAATACCTACTTTATCTACTGTTTTCATTGATTATTATATTGAACATTCTAAATTTTGTTAAATTAATTATTCCTTAACAATAAACTCCATTGAAATATTTTACAACGATCATATTTGACCAGTTTAGACATTTTTATTTATTTATACTTATATTTTCTTACTTTCTTTGTAGTCGAAATGAAAAGCAGAGTGTTTAACTCGGGAAAAACACCAATATCACCCTCGGAATATTGGCACCCTCGCTGTGCTCGGGTGCCAAGTAACGTCGTGTGCTATTGGTTATTTTCCTCCCTTGTTGAACAATCTACTATTAAGCAACACTATCACCTGTTTTCGGGAAGGACCCCCGTCCTCATCCACTCTGCAAAATTACAGCTTTTTAGCACTAATAGCTACTGCGCTAAGCCGCGGACAGACAGACAGACATGACGAAACTATAAGGGTTCGGTTTTGCCATTTTGGCTCCGGAATCCTAAAAATTGTACGGATGTACGGAGCCTTCATGTACGAGTCTTTACCGGTTCTTAATTAAGGTGTATAAAATCGTTGACTTTTTGCTGGTTTCTCAACAGGGTTTTTCCGAACCGCTGGTAGAATTTTCGACGTTCGTAGTGCTTAAGGTATCTTTCCATCAGAGATGTGCTATGCAGCTATGCTGCGAGGTGAAAGCTACGCTACGGGACTATGTGCCCGTTTCCACTAATGCTAAACTATGCCGTTCGAGGAAGGTCCAGAGCACGCATCTTAAGCTTCAGTAAAAAAACCATAGTGGGATTAAAGCATTTGGGAAAAAACCGGTTGTCTGTAAAGTCGGTGTACGGACGATAGTTTAACGTGACAACGTCATAACAAAACATTCAAAAAACAAAAATGAAACCAGGCGGTCACCCATCCAAGTACTGACCGCGCCCGACGTTGCTTAACCTCGGTGATCGGACGAGAACCGGTGTTTTGTCAAATATCTTGAAAACAGTGCATCCTACGGCAAAATCAATGAAATTTTCATCCTCCTTTAATGCCCCCTCGCACCCCCCCCCCCCCCCCATTGTCTCTCTTGTACGGGACATTGCGTCATCTTTTTTTCGTGCGTGCAGCCGGCGTTCATCGATTTATTAGACGTTGTCACGTCAAAATGCGAATGGAAATTTTACTACTTGGAAATAACGGTATTGGTAAATTGATCTAACCAATCGGGTTTGCATACATAGATCATAGATAATAGTAGCATAGCACATATTTGTTGGAAAGCCATCCTAAATTAAATAAAGATTTTGATTTTGATTGTCGGTTTTATTGACCAAACACTTAGTAAAATGACTGTTGATGTTAGTAGGTAAGTACATGTATTGATAAAATGTACGTAAACAATCGTTTTAAATCAATATTGAAACTATCGCGAGAAACACATAGTAAACGTTTTGTTAAGTCTTAAAAAAACAATATTTTTTGTTTGCCAAGCAAAGTTAATATTTGGAATACCGGTCAAGTGTGTGTCGGGCCACAGTACTAACTAACATAGACAAATCTAATTAGGGTAACACCAGGATTGCCCCAGGGGTATAGTTAATTACTTACTTTAGTTTTGCGAATGAATCGTATTTTATTTTAATTTTAATTATTAGCTGTTGCCCGCGACTCCGTCCGCGAAGAATAGGGGTATAACAAATAGTCTACGACCTATTCTCAGACCTAACGAATATGGCGAAAAAAGTTTCATAAAAATCGGTCGAGCTGTTTCGGAGGAGTTAGAACAAATACCGTGACACGAGATTTTTATATATTAAAATTAAAATAAACAAATAAACAAATATCACGGGACAATTCACACCAATTGACCTAGTCCCAAAGTTAGCTAAGCAAAGCTTGTATTATGGGTACTAGGCAACGGATAAACATACTTATATAGATAGATACATACTTAAATACATATTAAACACCCAAGACCCGAGAACAAACATTCGTATTTTTCATACAAATATCTGCCCCGACACGGGAATCGTTCCCGGGACCTCAAGCTTCATATTCAGGGTCTCTAACCACTAGGCCATCCACAGGCCATCGGCCGTCTATGTAGACCTAGAGAGAGGTGTTAGATCTACCACTAAGTTGACCGAGTCGCATGTCTCTTCTTCTTCTTACGTAATTACAAAATGCGATCAAAGTTTTTAGGGGATAGCTGTCCAGTTTCGGGGAGGGCATCTATCCTATGCGGCCTTGATTTGGATCAGGCAACTATCCCATACGTGGGATAGATGTCACAAAACGAAGAGGTCTGCTGAAACCACTAATACTCTGAAAATATTAAAGAAAATGTTTTTTGCTTTTTATAAATTGGTCGATGGAAATACGAAATAGCGGCCGGTTTTATAAATAAAACATTTTACGATTTTTACTAAGAGATATGGAGTGTTTTTTAAAATAAGCGAAGAATCTGATGAAATATTCAGGATTAGCTTTTGTTCGCGACTCCGTCTGCGAAGAATTCGTTTATCGCTGTCCCACGGGAACTATGCGATTTTCCGGGATAAAAACAATTGCATGTTCTTTCTAGGGTCGCAAACTAACTCCATGTCAAATTTCATCTAAATCGGTTCAGCGGTTATTGATTCCCCATACGAACTTGCACCCCCCCTTTCCACCCCTTTAAAGAAAGTCTTCTGAGATAAAAACTATCCTATGTCCATAACCGAGACTCAAACTATCTCTATACGAAATTTCATCTAAATCGGTTCAACGGTTTAAGCGTGAAGAGTTAACAGACACGACATACAGACACACTTTCGCATTTATAATATTACTTAGTATGGAAGTAGGTAGGAATTTATTTTACAAAATCTTCGGTGAGTTAATGATGCGCAGGAAGTTGCATTGGGTTTCTAACTGCCAGCATTTAGCTATGTTGATTCATAAAGGATATAGTTAGTTAAATCCTCAACTCATTATCTAAGCCAGATAACTAATTAAGATAATAGCCGTATGCTACTTGCATTTATCTTCTGTATTTGGAGGTACCTTTACATTCACAAAAATTAAAAAATGTTTTTTTAGGGTTCCGTACCCAAAGAGTAAAAACGGGACCCTATTACTGAGACTCCGCTGTCCGTCCGTCCGTCTGTCTGTCCGTCTGTCACCAGGCTGTATCTCATGAACCGTGATAGTTAGACAGTTGAAATTTTCAAAGATGATGTTTTTTAACTGCCGCTATAACAACAAATACTAAAAAACAGAACAAAATAAATATTTAAGGGGGCTCCCATACAACAAACGTGATTTTTTTTGCTCGATTTTGCTCGATATTGATAACGGCAACAGGTAGACGCTTGAAATATTCAAAGAATATTTAGTTATATATTCACTTTAAAAATAAATAATTAAATTAAAATACAACAAATATTTAAGGGAGGCTCCCATACAACAAACGTGATTTTTGCCGTTTTTAAAGATAATGGTACCTACTCGTGGGAACGTATCAAAATATATAAAACGAATAATGGACGAAATACATAATGGCATAATATATATACTAAAATTTTCCATGAAACTATCTACAGATTGGTTTAAGTTAGGTTAGGTTTATTTTATGAAAATCCTGTAGAGTTGAGAATTTCCAAGAAAATTGCTTTATAAATATCAAATGACCATTATGTATTTCGTCCATGACTTTAACGTAAAAGTAATGACTTTTAAACTTTATATAATTTGATACGTACCCGGTACTCGTACTTGGCCGATTTTTTTAATACTCACCATGGATATCGCGTAAGGTTTATTTATTTTTTATTTTATACAAGCCGTCCCAGGCAAAAGGCCAATACATGACAGTGTTCAAAAGAAAACCAATTCAATTAGTAAAGCTATACTTAATAAATATTTTTCCGAAAATATCTAATAATAAAAGTGATATCCCGGTAAGGGCATTTATTTGTGTGATGAGCACGAATATTTATTCCTGAGTTATGGATGTTTTCTATGTATTTAAGTATTTATTTATCTATGTAAGTATAATTTATTGAATCAGGCGTTACTTTGCGGAGGTCCATATTAATGAACTAAAACAATTACTTTGCTCACCCGCGACCTTACAATAGTTACGTTTATGCAAGAAATGTGCGTTCATGCAGTTCCTCCACCTCCACACTGTACGAACACACACAAATCACATAAACCCAACCATCACCACCACCAAGCTACACTGACGCGTTTCGAACTCAACCAGAGCTCATCTTCAGAGTTACCACAACCGTATGCTATGCTACCAACTGTTAAACTGTCAGTAGCATAGCATACGGTTGTGGTAACTCTGAAGATGAGCTCTGGTTGAGTTCGAAACGCGTCAGTGTAGCTTGGTGGTGGTGATGGTTGGGTTTATGTGATTTGTGTGTGTTCGTACAGTGTGGAGGTGGAGGAACTGCATGAACGCACATTTCTTGCATAAACGTAACTATTGTAAGGTCGCGGGTGAGCAAAGTAATTGTTTTAGTTCACTATGTAAGTATGTTTATCGTCATCTAGTACCAATAGTACAAGCTTTGCTTAGTTTGGGACTAGGTCGATTTGTGTAAGATTGTCCCCTAATATTTATTTATTTATTTATTTATATGTTATATTTATTTATTTATATGTTTTTTGTTGCGTTTTAATTTTCTGATCCACTGTTGATGCACCACCTGCTGTAAACTAGTCCTTCCTTCTTTCTGGTAAAGGGTTGCCTGGAAGAGATCGCTCTTAAGCGATAAGGCCGCCTATTGCTTACCTTGTAACTTACTCTCTGTGTACCTGTTTTCTGTATTGCTTACTATTCCTGGTGTACAATAAAGAGTCATTGTATTGTATTGTATTCTATTATCGCATTAAAGGGTTATCTAGATTCATTTTAGGCATAACTTTTGTGGATCAGTAACGTAATAATCAACCAAGGAGGCATTACGGATTTTTTCAAAGTGGCATCATAGCTCTTAAACGGGTGAACCGACGCACGAGTAGATGCGGTTTTTTTTATTTAAAAGCAGGTTTTATGGCGTTGATTCTTAGACATGTTTCATCAAATTAGTTCAGCCGTTTCAAAGTTATTAGCTTTTTTGTTAGCTGCGGAAGGGATCTTAGACGCATATTTAATGGGCATTTATAATTGCATGCAAATTGCGTTGGGGTTTTTAAATTTTTTAATTTATAGTTATTCAAAGATAGACCTACTTACTTATCATTAAACTATGTTTTTTGATTCGTTATTTTTTTTCTGTATTAGCCAGTGTAAGTTGGAACACCACTCTGCGCTCCAGGACTCGAATAGCCGACGTGGGAAGAAAGACCGCCAAGCTCAAATGGGATTGGGCCGGGCATGTGTGCCGGATGCATCCTTAAAGGTGGGCGCACTCAGCCACGTGGTGGGTGCCGCATGACGGTTACCGGTGGCGAGACAGGCCCAGGCGCAGATGGCGAGACGACGTGGATGCGGAATTAAGGTGCGACCAAACCGCCGCTTAAAAAACGGTGACGTTACGGAATCGCAGTGACGCACCGTAAACGTCACAACTGTACTATGGAGAGCATGCGGTAAATTCTGACGTTTACGGCACGTCACTGCGATTCCGTAACGTTTCCGTATTTTAAGCAGCGGTATGGCCGAGCCTATAAGCGATTGGCCAGATTTGGCACAAGACAGGAAGCAATGGAGGAGCAAAGGAGGCCTTTTCCCAGCCGTGGGGACACTAATACCTATAGGCTATTAAAAAAAGTCAGTGTAAGTTTTTTTTTGATGTTGTTAAATTTATGTCTATGTCTGTCTATATTAACGCTCCAACTTGTGAAATACTTAGTGAATTACTAGACTAATTTAGAAACAGGATACGCGATTGGCCATTCCCAATTATCACGATTATGCTAAATTGTAGGGTTAAATAAATTGTGAAGTGATCCAATCAATATGTAGAGGTGACATAGCGTTTTTAAACAAGTTTAAACGGCATTAATCTTTTTGCCAAATCTTCTTTCGATAACATTTGTATGTATGTTCGAGGCATGAAAATTTAAGCAAGCAAGTAAAGCCGGATTAAAAAACCAGCCAAGCGCGAGTCGGACTCGCGCACCGAGGGTTACGTACAATTTTTTATGTATCTATGAGCATCCAGTCTTAGCAGACTGGATGTGTAGGTTTTGATTCCCTTGCGAGTGTCGAAAATTTGCGGCATAAATAGATTGGTTACTGATATAGACAGACAGACAAAAAAAATTATGCTTTTCGCAATTTTTCCTCTATCTGTGCTATAAGACCTTGCTTCGTACCAAATTTCAAGATTCTGAGTTCACGGGAAGTACCCTGTAGGTTTTGATTCCCTTGCGAGTGTCGAAAATTTGCGGAAATTTGCGGCATAAACGGCTGTATCTTTTGATTGCGTTGGCTTAGAAGTTTGATTTTTATATATATATTTCAGCTTGATACTTCCACGAGTTAGGTAGCAAATATACGTAGCGATGAAACTAAATAAAACCGTTTAAAAACATAATACGTTTGGTGGTTTATTAAAATAACGTAAAATGTATTTTTTTAAACAACACTTAGTCCATTCCTTCCATGATTTCCTAAAGCTCCTAATCCTTTCCCTAATTTAAATTTCATGTGGCATTATCAAAACATAACTACTGTTAGTAGGCAGCCCTATCGCGAGTTTGTGTACCGAGCCGTAGGTAATTTTTATCAAGGAGGCTGCCGAGATGTTATACTTACTGCTCTTTTTAGGGTTCCGTAGTCAACTAGGAACCCTTATAGTTTCACCATGTCTGTCCGTCTGTCTGTCTGTCTGTCCGCGGCTAAGCTCAGAGATCGTTAGTACTAGAAAGCTGTAATTTCGTATGAATATACATATCAGTCACGCCAACAAAGTGGTAAAATAAAAAATAAAAAATAATTTTTTTTTAGGGTACCTCCCATAGACGTAAAGGGGGGTGATTTTTTTTCTCGTCTAATCCTATAGTGTGGGGTATCGTTGGATAGGTCTTTTAAAACCATTGCGGGGTTGCTAACATGATTTTTCTATTCAGTGATCTGTTTGCGAAATATTCAACTTTAAAGTGAAAAATTTCATTAAAATCGAGCGTCCCCCCCCTCTAAAATCTAAACTGTTCGGTGGAAACATTTGAAAAAATTCAGAATGGTAGTAAATATATCAAATTTACTAGGAAAATTATAGCGGCTAAGATTGCTTGGAAATTATTTGTAGTTTAAGAGTAAATAGTAGCCTAAGGTATAAAACATACCTAAACTTGGATGATTCCGTACACATACGAAATCCTTAGAAAAATATTACTTGATTTTTTTGTAATGGCTACGGAACCCTACCTTGTGCGTGTCCGACACGCTCTTGGCCGGTTTTTTCTGTACTGTGCCGGTAGGTTCTCATTGAGTTTTGGGACACTTCTCATATGGTTTGCTCTACAAGTATTTAAAAATGTAAATTAATACGTTTTACGAGTAAGGACACGATTGCCTGATAAAATTTCAATGTCAAAAATTGGACTTTCATTAAGACAGTTAAGTACGAGTGTAAACAAGTTCTTGAATATGGCCGCTAACAATATACAGTTTAAAAGTAATTGAAAAGCGCAAGCGCAGTGTTTTTTACGGTTCCGTACCTCAAAAGGAAGAAACGGAACCCTTATAGGATCACTTTGTTGTCCGTCCGTCCGTCCGTCCGTCTGTCAAGACCCTTTTTCTCAGGAACGCGTGGAGGTATCAAGCTGAAATTTATATCAAATACTCGGGTCTACTGACCCTTGGAGCTGTGAAAAAATCAAACTTCTAAGCTAACGCAATCAAAAGATACAGCCGTTTATGACGCAAATTTCCGCGTATTTTCGAAACTCGCAAGGGAATCAAAACCTACAGGGTACTTGCCGTGAACTCAGAATCTTGAAATTTGTTACGAAGCGAGGTCTTACAGCACAGATAAAGGAAAAATTGCGAAAAGCACACTTTTTTTGTCTTTCTGTCTATATCAGTAACCAAACTACAATGATACCACACTGCGCACATTTTGCATAGGAGCAGGGGCTGCTAAGACTGGATGTTCATAGATACATATAAATTTGTACGGAACCCTCGGTGCGCGAGCCCGACTCGCACTTGGCCGGTTTTTTTATTATGAGAAGGAGGAAACGAGCAAGCGGGTCATCTCATGGGAAATTATCACCATCGCCCATAAATATCAACAACTCAAAGAGAGTCACTGATCTGTTGCCGACCATTAAATTGAGTAATGTTAGGGCCTCTTGTCAGTGTGAGAGTGCCGGCAGTCTTCGAGCCCAGCGGGCTGGCCAGGGACGACGGCAAGAGGCTAACGGAATGTCGCTGGTGCCTTGGAGCATGGGTCGGCCGCTAGTTTGGGATGCTGCTTGTGTTGATACACTGGCACCGTCCCATGTTCCAAGCACCAACGTCACCGCTGGCGCTGCGGCATCCTCGGCTGAAAGCCTCAAACGCCGCAAACATGCCGCCCCAGGAACCAGCTACATGTTCGCGGCGTTTGGCGTTGAAACCTTGGGGCCATGGGGGCCAAGTGCGCGTCGACTATACAGAGATTTGCGACGCGCCTAATAGAGGCCTCGGGCGACCAGAGGGCTGGCCACTATTTCGCACAGCGAATAAGTATCGCTATACAGCGAGGAAATACGGCCAGCCTTCTGGGCACCTTGCCCATTGACGGCGATTTAGGCGAAATTTTCTATTTATAGTTTAAGTTTTTATTATGTTTGTTATTGTTTGTTAACCTGTTGTATAAATAAATGACTTACGTCCTTTAAATTCAATTAGGTATATAATATAACGTACGCAATTAAGAAACGACTTTTACCTCAATTCATTACAATGGTTAAAATACCTAATGTTTTGAACAAAAATCATTTATAAAATTATATAAAACTAGCCTTCCGTCCGCAGCTTCGCCCGGGATAAATTAATTTTCCTGTAGGAAAAGGTAATTTCCCGCGGTAAAAAGTAGCCTATGTCAGTCACTGGTAATATAGAGCGCGCGCAGACAGAGCGGTCTGGAGTTCCGCGTTCCGAGTTCCGAGTTCTGCGTTCTTTCGAATGTCCCTTACGATAACGCACACAGCAGGCGGTCGGAACTCTCGAGCGGTCAAAACACAGAACTCTGAACGCGGAACTCGGAACTCCAGACCGCTCTCTGTCTGCGCGCGCTCGTAGCTTTCTAACGGCAAAAGAATTTTTGAAATCGGTCCAGTAGTTTCGTAGCCTATTCAATGCAAACAAACAAACAAACAAACAATCAAATCTTTCCTCTTTATGATATTAGTATAGATTTGACCCTGTACAAGAACGTTGAACTTTTCTTTTCTAAACTACATGTCAATGTCATATACCGACGGCGGGGTCAAAATGGCAGCGAATTTTCGTAAAAGATAATTTCACTGTGTTTTTGTTCAGGGACTTTATTTTGAATTGCAAATGTTTTTCCAAAACGATTTTCAGTGAGTGCGCCGGAACTACATCATTTCCTTTTTTAAGGTTCTGTACCCAAAAACAAAGTTGATCCTATCATCTGTTAAAAAACCGGATTCATTTTAAAACATAGTACAAAGAAGCATTTACCTCTGTTATACTTAATAGATGAAATTATGACTCATTAAATTATGAGAAACGTTCGTGAACCTTCCAGTCATGATCTAAAGGGCACGCCTCGAACCAGTTGTTAGGAAATTTCCCTCTTAATAGAGACGGACTACGTCAACACAGACGGTACGAGATTGTTGTTGTTTAGACGTCATTTAACCTGTATTTAGGCGTATTTCCACTGTCTCAGCTCGTGGGAGAATTGTTAATAACTTTAATTTCAATACTAGATGAAAAAAACCGCCTGTCTAATTCCCGTTCCTATGGGAATTCCGGGAAAATATATATCCTATGTCACTCGCGGAACTGAGACAAATCTAATGACACCTCACTCTTCAAAATCCACTGAGCCGTTCAGGCTGCAGGGCGTGCCAAAGAATGATAGGTACATAAAAAGATAAATACATACGCTCGAAAAACATAACCTTCCTTCGACAGTCGGCTGAAAAGCACGGAGATTTCATGGCATGGTAAAATGAAAGCGAGACATGAGGCCGTATTGTCTAACGTGCGGGTACTTGCCTTCGCTTTCACCATCTCTTTCTATCACCAACTTATACCGTTTGACAGAAAGAAATAGTGAATACAAAAGTCAAGCGTCAGCGCGTTAGATAGGTAATAAGTGTAATGGACTCGACGTAACATTACAGAATAGTTTATTTGCTTAAACATATGATGGGTTTCGACTGACGAGTGCCTTTCAAATGGCCGGGTTCCTTTTTTGCCATTTTGTCTATGGAACCCTAAAAACGTTTGCAATGCCAGAAGATCTATGTTTCCCAAGAAAGCCGTTATTAGAATTATAAAACTTTTTAACAAAAAAATTAAACCGCCGAAAAACTGAAAAGCAAAAAATAATACCTTTTTTGTTTTACCTTAATCTAGGTACCAGTTTGAAGTCGGTGCCTCAGCACGAGCCAGGAGGAGTGATAGAAGCCAATCAGGTAGAATATTTATAGGACACTCCTCCCGGCTAGTGCTGAGGCACCGACTTCAAACTGGTACCTAGATTAAGGTCAAACAAAAAAGGTATTATTTTTTGCTTTTCAGTTTTTTCGGCGGCTTAATTTTTTTGTTAAAAAGTTTTTATTTTATACTTTTTTCCCATCCTTGGGGTAAATTTTTTTTTCCAAATTTATATAATACCAACTTCAAGGTATACCCTATCCAATAAAAAAGAATTATGAAAATCAGACTAGGTACTCTTTAAAAAGTTAGTCAATCATCCTCTGTTTTCCTACCCTTAGGGTAGGAATATTATTTCCAAATTTACATGGGACCACCCTTGGGGTATACGCTTTCCAATAAAAAAAGAATCATCAAAATCGGACTACTCTGTAAAAAGTTATGCGTGATCATACATACAAAAAAAAAACAATATACACGTCGACTTGAGAACCTCCTCCTTTTGTTTTCGTCGGTTGAAAATCTAGAAATGGTTTATTTTTATTTTGGTTGCTGTAATTACGAAATGTCGTGAATTGACTGTTTAGGCCGGGACTGATCCTACTTAATATTATAAGTGTGAAAGTTTGTGAAGATTTTTTGATGTTTGGATGTTTGTTACTTAAGCACGCAATAACGGCTGAATGGATTTACATGAATGGATACTCTTCGCTCGAAGTTGTTGACGACTATGTCTACATGGGACATATGTCTACCTGCGACTAGTTATGTCCAACTTCAAGAAAGAGGTCAGTCGACGAACCCGACTCGGCTGGGCAGCGTTCAGTACCTCTACCATGAGTTACACTAGTTTACAGTGGCCGTACTCGCTAGCAACGGCGTAAATGATTTGTATGGAGAATTGTGTACAGCGCCTCTAGCGGTCACTTACGGAAGTACAATTCTCCATACAAATCATTTACGCCGTCGCTAGCGAGTACGGTCACTGTAAACTAGTGTAACTCATGGTAGAGGCACAGGAAGCTCCGCAATATCTTGTCGTCCAATATACCGCATCTCAAGTCAAAAGTGTTTGACCAGTGTGCGTTGCCAGTGATGACTTATGGCAGTGAGACGTGGCCGCTAACGATGGACCTCAGAAGAAAGCTCAAGGTCGCTCAGAGGGCGATGGAGAGGGCTATGCTCGGAGTTTATCTGCGGGATCGCATTAGAAATGATGAAATCAGCGCAAGAACTAAAGTCACCGCCATAGCTCGAAGAATCGCCAGACTCAAGTGGCAGTGGGCAGGACTCGCTCTTAGAACTGATGGGCGAACGGGTCAAAAGGTTATCGAGTGGCCTCCACGGACCGGAAGACGCAGTGTAGGTAGGCCTTCAATGAGATGGAGCGACGACCTGGTTCAGATCGCGTGAACGGGCTGGATGCGGATGGCGCAGAACCGATCTGTTATGATGATGAAGATAACCGTGAGACAATGGACACATGGTCGCTCTCAATAAAGCCACTAAGGCGCACGCGCAATATCGCATAACTGCTATTTAGTGACGTATCCGAGTAAATAACATTTGACATCTTCCTGCATTATAAGACAAAGACATCTAAATTATTCATGCGCTACCTTTAAATCTTAATCTTTGAAGTAACTTTTTGGTCACCGAGTAAATATTTGTTTTGTTTATAAGTGTTATGTTTTTTCTAGAATATTTGTTAGGATTCCGTAAATATAAGGAACCTAGTAAACTGACCAAGTGCGAGTCGGACTCGTGCACCGAGGGTTTCGTACTTTGTAGGCATGTCAAAGTATGCTCTGCAGTGGGACGTATATAAACTGGGATGATGATAATATCACGGGACAATTCACACCAATTGACCTAGTCCCAAAGTAAGCAAAGCTTGTACTATGGGTACTAGACAACGGATAAACATACTTATATAGATAAATACATACTTAAATACATATTAAACATCCAAGACTCGAGCACATACATTCGTATTTTTCATACAAATATCTGCCCGACCGGGAATCGAACCCGGGACCTCAAGCTTCGTAGTCAGGTTCTCTAACAACTAGGCTATCCGGCCGTCTCTATGATGGACGATGATGATGATGATTAAAATATTAATTAGACATGGACTTGGCTAGTTTTTTTTTAATTTTAGTCTAAACTGCGCGGTTATTGACCTTCTAATCTTATGTTATCACCGCTTTACCTAAAACAAAAGACCCGGTAAATGCATGTAACGCGTCACGACAGACATACTTAATAAGGTCTAGACGATTAAACGTGTAACGTCGTCGTAAATATAAATTTAATACCCAATAAAAAACACTAGGCACGTATAGGTGAAAAACTTAAGTAGCGAACTTGATGTATGTAGTAGCAAGGTGTCCGCATAATAGTAAATTACTGCAGAGGCCGTGAAGTAAAGGATTTCTGGACGAGTTTTGGGGTAGCGGATAAAACGAGTCCAGCAATCCCTGTTCCAGCCGAGGATTGTTTAGTGCTTTTCTCAAACAATGTGAGGAAATATTAAAATTAATATAACTACTAGGTAATCAAGTAAAATTGTTTAATATGCCGCCTATGTTGTTTTGCACGAGCTATTCGAGCACCATTTTTAACCGCACATGTAACATAGTTTTAATTTATGTTGCAAGTACCTATGCTTACAGAGTCTGGTGGTGGTTGGCTGCATGTAATTTTTCCTTTGTCAGTTTAATGTTAGTAAACAAATATAAAAAGTTAGAGCAGCGGACAATAACGGTTTTTCATACTTGCTTTTTTGGACTAGGGCAAGAAGTAATGTAGGGAGCCATAAACAAGAAACTTCATGTCTTCATTCCGTGATATTAACGCAATACAATACATTTCCGAGCATGTTTGAGAAAACATTTTTTTTATACAATATAGGCTTGCGTTTGACCACAATCACGCCTGATGGAAAGCGAAGATGAGGCCTACGATGGAGCACGCTTGCCTAGTAAATGCTCATTCACCCTAGACTTGATTTAGGGGAATAAGCACAGAGCACAAATATTAATATAATAATATTTTTAGTTAATTTATTTTATTTGTATTGTTTAGTAAATATTAAGATGACACGAGATTTCATCACTTTCAGTGCTTATAAGATACATACAATCGAAATATATACAAATTTAAATAATAAAGTAATAAAATATAATTTGTAACTTGTAATTTGGTGCTATATGTATGATAAACAGCTTAATCACCTGTATTTCGATGCGGATGTTTTTATTCATATTTTTCCACTCAATTAATGTATTCTTGAAATTGAAGGTATTAGCCACTTATTGTATTAGTTTGAGTTTCCTAATGGACTATGGATTGGTAATATAAAAATGTTTGTTATATACTTAATAACATGTTATAATAGTTCGTCAATTGTTTGGGTAAGTTTGACTGAAAACCTCAGTAATTTTTCTTTGGGTGGTTGACAAATATTTCCTTACATTGGTCTATATTCAAATTGTGTGTACATATGTACTTACTGTGCCTCTGACTCCGAGTCTGGCTCTGGCTCTGACTCTGACTCTGACTCTGCGTCTGACTCCGAATCTGACTCTGGCTCTGACTCTGACTCTGACTCTGACTCTGGCTCTGGCTCTGACTCTGACTCTGACTCTGACTCTGACTCTGACTCTGACTCTGACTCTGACACTGACACTGACTCTGACTCTGACTCTGCGTCTGACTCCGAGTCTGACTCTGGCTCTGACTCTGACTCTGACTCTGGCTCTGACTCTGACTCTGACTCTGACTCTGGCTCTGACTCTGGCTCTGACTCTGACTCTGACTCTGACACTGACACTGACTCTGACTCTGACTCTGACTCTGACTCTGACTCTGACTCTGACTCTGGCTCTGACTCTGACTCTGACTCTGGCTCTGACTCTGACTCTGACTCTGACACTGACCATGACACTGACTCTGACTTGACTCTGGCTCTGACTCTCACTCTCGCTCTGACTCTGTCTCTGCCTCTGCCTCTGACTCTGACTCTGACTCTGGCTCTGGCTCTGACTCTGACTCTGACTCTAACTCTGACTCTGACTCTGACTCTGACACTGACACTGACACTGACTCTGACTCTGACTCAGCGTCTGACTCCGAGTCTGACACTGACACTGACTCTGACTCTGACTCAGCGTCTGACTCCGAGTCTGACTCTGACTCTGACTCTGACTCTGACCCTGACCCTGACCCTGACCCTGACCCTGACCCTGACCCTGACCCTGACCCTGACCCTGACTCTGACTCTGACTCTAACTCTGACTCTGACTCTGACTCTGACACTGACACTGACACTGACTCTGACTCTGACTCAGCGTCTGACTCCGAGTCTGACACTGACACTGACTCTGACTCTGACTCAGCGTCTGACTCCGAGTCTGACTCTGACTCTGACTCTGACTCAGCGTCTGACTCCGAGTCTGACACTGACACTGACTCTGACTCTGACTCAGCGTCTGACTCCGAGTCTGACTCTGACTCTGACTCTGACTCTGACCCTGACCCTGACCCTGACCCTGACCCTGACCCTGACTCTGACTCTGACTCTAACTCTGACTCTGACTCTGACTCTGACACTGACACTGACACTGACTCTGACTCTGACTCAGCGTCTGACTCCGAGTCTGACACTGACACTGACTCTGACTCTGACTCAGCGTCTGACTCCGAGTCTGACTCTGACTCTGACTCTGACTCTGACCCTGACCCTGACCCTGACCCTGACCCTGACCCTGACTCTGACTCTGACTCTGACTCTGACTCTGACCCTGACCCTGACTCTGACTCTGACTCTAACTCTGACTCTGACTCTGACTCTGACACTGACACTGACACTGACTCTGACTCTGACTCAGCGTCTGACTCCGAGTCTGACACTGACACTGACTCTGACTCTGACTCAGCGTCTGACTCCGAGTCTGACTCTGACTCTGACTCTGACTCAGCGTCTGACTCCGAGTCTGACACTGACACTGACTCTGACTCTGACTCAGCGTCTGACTCCGAGTCTGACTCTGACTCTGACTCTGACTCTGACCCTGACCCTGACCCTGACCCTGACCCTGACCCTGACTCTGACTCTGACTCTGACTCTGACTCTGACCCTGACCCTGACCCTGACCCTGACTCTGACTCTGACTCTGACTCTGACTCTGACTCTGACTCTGACTCTGACTCTGATTCTGATTCTGACTCTGACTGACTCTGACTTTGATTCGGCTCGTGGTCGCCACTCGGGTATCTTTCTCCCCCAACGGTTATCTATTCTTCGAGCGATGTGGCCGCAAATTACCACGTCAACTTGCATATTCTTCGTGCTATGTCGGTGACCTTAGTTATTAAGAGAATTACCTTATTCCGCATTCTGTCGCGCAAAAAAATTCCGAGCATAGTTGATATTAATGTAGAATTTGATATTTAATAAAATCCGTCAAGAGGGATGTCGACGCCATTCAAAAGTAATTCGAAGACACGACTCCAGCAAAAAAACGCCAGATTTTCGATTAACAACAAAATCAGATTGTTTGTTGCTTTAAAACAAATAAATAGTTAGTTGATAGAGTTGGCGAACATGTGACGTCTTTTTTTGAATACATATAAAAACCATTGGTATTTTTTTTTAGACCATCCCATTTTTATTGCTTACTATGACATAATTTGGCTAACATTTTTATGACATAATAGCAGGTGTATTAACAAGATTATAAATTCGACCCCGCAACTATAAGCAATTAAAGTTTTAGGCATGTCGGGAGCCCAGTGGTATAGTTGGTAGCATACGCGCGTAAAAAGATATAATAATAACGATATCATCATCATCATTTCAGCCGAAAGACGTTCAGTGCTGAACATAGGCCTCCCCCAAGGCTCGCTAAACAGATCGGTCACTGCGCCATCAGCATTCTCTCGCTTTCTTTTTCGTTCATCAACACGAGCTTTACTGTGAAAAACAGGTTTACTAATGTTTCGCAAATTGTTTTTCCCAAACTGATTCATTTGGCAAATATTTAATTTCCCAAATGTTTATTTTTTTCTGAAACTGTAAACTATTCAGGATATAAATAATCTGTAGGTTAGGTTAGGTTAGGTTAGGTTTGTTTTATAACAATCCTGAAAGTTTACAGTTTCAGAAAAGATAAACAGTTGGGAAATGAAACATTTGCCAAATGAATCAGTTTGGGAAAAATAATTTGCCAAATGGAAGTACACCGAAGGGAAACATCGCGAGGAAACCTGCATACACCTGCGAAGAAACTCAATGGTGTGTGTGAAGTTCCCAATCCGCCCTGGGTCCGGTGAGAACTACTCTGAGAGGAGGCTGTGCCCTGCAGTGGGACGTATATCTGGGATGATGATGATGATGATAAAGTAACCTTATCTCAGTAACTGTAACTGTGAGTTGATATTTGTTAGATATATTTTTTTTTAAATAACAATGAATAAAACTTAACTATAAACTAAATATCTAACTATTACAAATTTGGTAGATATTATCTTTTAGAATCTTAGAGGTGCTGTGAGAAGGGATTTTTGGTATTTCCCGAGGGACAGAGAACGGGAATTGTCCATAAATTTTATCACGGCTCGGACAAAAGCTATACTGATAAAAACAAAGAATTATTATGTAAGTATCTTAATATTCAAAGTATCGACTATTTACAATCTCGGATTTAGAGGTCAATATTTATGTAATACTTACATAAATTACTTTGTTTTCTTTTTTATTGTTCGGCCATGATTTAAACTGGTCTGCAAGGTATACTGCCTGCTTGCAGTTTTGCAACCACGCGTTAGGTTGCCCGGCTGTTTGATTAAGTCCATGGGCAAAGTATCTCAATAAAAAACTTGTGGCTGTATGGATGACATTCCCTTTGCGTATCGCGTTCGATGAGATTAAAAAAAAACCAGTAACTGTCACCCAGGAACGGATGACAATAATGTACGACGGTAATTCAAACCCTCGTTTTGTTGTCATAAGGTTGTATTTTAACTACATGCCATGTGAATTAAGTCAAAGAATACGTTTACATCACTTATTTGCCAAATAAATCGACTAATAAGTAATTTTAGAGCCTTTAAAATCTAATTTTACAGTTAATGGAAAATTAATCTGGTTTTCATTTTTAAATAAAGTGTTCTTTTTGTTATTAGTTTCGTCTTGGAATTGTTTATCTGAGAGAGAGAGAGAGAGAGAGAGAGAGAGAGAGAGAGAGATGTTCATTTACACATATCTGTGGTGTCAACCGCCTATTGTAAAACAAGATGAAATAATAATTAAAAAAAACTGTTACAAATTATAATATAAAGTAGATACTAGTAGAAAAGTGAAGGCCTGGCCTCTAAGTATTATTAGATCAATAGCTATCAATATTATAATCATCTAATGCAATAAGGCCCTAAATAATTTAATTTAATTATATGATTATTTTAAAACTTTTATGCTAATTCAACCAACAATTCGTATAGTTTATTTTTAAATTGCAACTTCACTTTTAGGGGACGGATAAATGTGATGCCGTCTCCGTCTATTTGAACAAAACAAATAGAGACGGCATCACATTTAACCGTAAAATAAATTTGATCAATGGATGGTGAATCAGGCAGAATGACATTTTAGATATAAAACAGCGTCTTCAAAATAAAACTTTGTGGTATAATTGCGCGGGCTTTCCAGAAGACGTCAAATGAATCCAACCTAAAACAATTTAGCATACAGCCATATCAAAAATTAAAAAAAAACTTACATTTTGGCTGCCTGGTTAGTTGTCCTTTTCGCCGCCTCTCGAACAATCGATTAATAATAGCGTTCTTTCGTTCGTTAAATTCAAAATCTTCGAACTTATTGTTTAAACCTTCACACTCAGCTAAATTCGATTCGAATGCCGACGTATTATAATCGTTCTTTTGCAATCGATTATTCGTTATTTCTTTTAATTCTCTGTCCGTATTAACACTGGAGGAGTACCGCCGGCCAGTAACTTTATCCCAAATTTGCGCAAATTCCTTCATCTTGAAATACGTCTAAGACCAAGTCAAAACAATCACTACACCAATACACAAATTATCTAAAATATTAAAAATATCACAACTGGTTTAAAAACACTAATGATAAACTATTATTTAACGATGCACTCAGTTTCACGTAAATATTTTAATATTGGACCACTTTTAAATCGCTTTTGCTTAAGCAGAGCAGTGTCAGCTTGCTAGTTTATTTATTAAAATCACGTATCAAAACACAATTTAGATATAAAGTCACACATATCTTTTTCTTACATGATGGAAATACATTTTATTATCAAACAAAACGCATGCACTAAAAACTTTTTGAAATCAAATACTCAATTGATACAATCGTATTGTAAAAGGCGGGAATTGGTATCGAGAGCTGTCAAATGTTTTTTTTTAAATCATACAACGGCGAAGGTCGCGTTCGATCAGCTGGCAAGAGACTAGTGAAGCGGCGGCCATTAGTACCCCTTCTTATATAAAATGTTGTATTGTACCTACTGACACGCACACTTACGCATTTAATACGTCAGAGCGACGTCATTCTTCTTCTTTGAAGCTAAGATAGGCACAACGATTTTCAAAGTTCTAATCTACGATTTTTAATTTCGTGGAATTCTGACATTTCTTAGTGTTACTATCCAAAAAATATTTCCCGAAAATTGAAACGAGATAAAACAAAATCTACGAAATACAGACCACAAATTCCTTGGAAATTGGAAATAATAATTGATATCAATTGAATTGATTGAATAAATCATAAATTAATACGTAGTTAGAATAATTTTTGATCTAACTGTTCAGACGTAATAAATTATTTAACCCTTTTATGAGTAAAAAATAAATTGTCTCGGGTATCATTGCGATGATTGACATATATCGCAAACTTTCGGGCTTAAATTATAATTTAATAGTTATGTAAGTATTAAGTTTCAATCGTCGTCTCAATAGGTTTGTAATTTACAATTTCATAGACAAGTACTTATATAACATAAATAAATAAAACCGTCAAATGCCATTCTTCTGTCAAAACAATATTAAAGTCATTTTCGGCTTCTGCCTTGAATGTTCGAATGTGCTCGCTCTCCTGTTTCCGTATTATTTTATGTCATTTTTGTCGTTTACGTTGATTGATATATTATTATTTCCTTGCAAAGTTATTGTTTATTGTTATGTGTTATGTTTTTTAAAGAGGACTAATATAATTATGAACTGTCTCACACGAACCATGAATACACGAATCTAAAACTAATAAACGAAAACTGATAACTTCTTATACCTGATTTACACTCTCGCCTCGTCACCTCGCCTCGCGCCTCGCCTCGTCGTTTCGCTCCGGACGCGAGCCTCAAAATCAAGGCAAATCACGAGACGAGGCGCGAGGCGCGCCTGTTCACGTTCACACTCTCGTCTCGTGGCTCGTCCCGCAGTTCGTCTCGCCACTCGTACGCGAGTGTAAACCAGGTATTATAGTAAAAGCTCTCCTTCACTATATTTATAATTAGTAATGTGCCTAGTTTATTGTTTCTGGAATAATAACTAGATTTAAAATAAAAAAGGTTTGTTGTCTCTGAAACGAGAAAATCTGTCATTTGTCAGAAAAAAATCCACGAAATTAAAAATCGTGGTTTAAAATTTTCAAATCGCCGTTGATACTGCAATACCGCATAACTAGCTTTTTCCATAAGGCTCAACTTGAAATGAAATAACAGGGAAAATTAGATAAAATAGACTCTATGGGTAAAGGTAGTTACGCGGTATTGAAGTATCACCTACGAAATATCCTTCGAATTATTTTTGATTGCACTCAGGAAACGTTATGAACGGGTTTGAGACACGGTTTTATGCTTGACGAATTGCAAGAACGAATGAATCGGCTAAAACCAATTGCTAAAATACCTAAGTATTAAATACTTATACGTATAAATAAAAAAAAGTAAAGAAAAAAACCGGCTCTGTGTGAGTCGGACTTGTACAAGACGGGTTCCGTACCTCTACATACAATGTTTTAAAAACAGTTCAGATAAAATCGCCGAAATGTAATCAATCACTAAAAATCGCAAACTTATATGTAAACATCGGAACAGCATAGAGTTGTCTGCGTTGCCTAGCAACTGTCGCCTAGCAACCGACGCCGGAGTTAAAAACGCTGAAAAAAAAACTTTAATTTCAATACTAGATGAAAACAATCCCGCCTGTATAGTTCCCGTTCCTATGGGAATTCCGGGAAATTTTATATCCTGTGTCACTCGCGGAACTGAGACGAATCTAATGACACTTCTAAATCCATTGAGCCGTTTAGGCTGCAGGGCGTGCCAAAAAATGATACATACATACATACATAAATACATACGCTCGAAAAACATAACCCTCCTTCGACAGTCGGGTGAAAACACGTTTCTTGTATGACTTCCCTTTAATTTTTAACTTTGTGTTATTTTTTGTATTTGCTGTTATAATTCCACAGTAATACATTGTCATTGAAAATTTCAAGTATTACGGTTGAAGAGATAGAGCCCTGTGACAGATGGACGGATAGACAGACAGCGAGGTCTCAGTAGTAGGGTCCCTTTGGCACCCTTTGGGTAGGGAACCCTAATTAGCATAGTATAGCTAAGTATTTTGCAAACGGATTGCTAGATCTAAAAATTTTAAATAAAAAATAGAACCGCCTTCAAAAACGCCCAAAAAAATATTAAATAAAAATTTAACCGACTATAATGAGCATTATAATATCTTTCTACTAATCTGTTTGAAGTCGGGCCTCAGCACGAGCTAGCAGGAGTGGTAGAAGCCCAACAGATAGTAGGTATAATAGGGATAATAGGTAGGTAAGATAAATTACTACTATAAAGTTTGAGGTCCCAGGTTCGGTTCCCGCGTCGGGGCAGATATTTGTATGAAAAACACGAATGTTTGATCTCGGGTCTTGGGTGTTTAATATGTATTTAAGTATGTATCATCTATATAAGTATATTTATCCGTTGCCTAGTACCCATAACACAAGCTTTGCTTACTTTGAGACTAGGTCGATTGGTGTGAATTTGTCCCGGGATATTTATTTATTAATTTAATTACTAGGTCCACTCCTGCTGGCTCGAGCTGAGGCCCGACTTCAAACCGATTAGTAGAAAGATATTATAATGCTCATTATAGTCGGTTAAATTTTTATTTAATATTTTTTTGGGCGTTTTTGAAGGCGGTTCTATTTTTTATTTAATTTTTTTTATTTTTGGCTTTTTAGTTGTATTGGTATAAAAAAGATGCGTAGGCATGGCCAGTAAACGAAGCCCCGCTTCTGTTTACGCTCTGAGGATCGCAAGGTAACTAACGAACTTAACCAGGTTAAACGGGGGTAGTTTGAAGGTATTTTTTTAATGCGGGTAGCTCTGCCCCCCGAGCCCCCCGTTCCAGTAGCGAGGCTTCTATTACTACTCTGAGGGACGCTAGATAAACTGACGAATTTAACCAAGTGAAACGGTAGATAGTTTAACAGATTTTTTTATTGCGGGGGGCTCTGCCCCCCGAGCCCCCCTCCCCTCCAAGAGCGGGGCTTTCATTTTCACCCTGAGGGACGCAAGACAGCTAACTAACCTAACCAGGTTAAACGGGAAGTGATTTGAAGGTATTTTTTATTACGGGAGCTCCGCCCCCCAAGCCCCTCTACCGTTAACGAGGTTTCTATTTCCACTCTGAGGGACGTAAGATAACTAACGAACCTAACTAGGTTAAACAAGGGGTGGTTTGAAGGTGTTTTTTATTACGGGGGGCTCCGCCCCCCGAGCCCCCCTTCCAGTACCAAGACTTCATTTTCCACTCTGAGGGACGCAAGATAACTAACGAATCTGGTAAGGTAAACGGGACGCGGTTTGACAGTTTTTTTATTGCGGGGGGCTCCGCCCCCCGAGTCCCCCTTCCACCTAGTATCACTTTGAGGAGCGCAAGGTAACTAACGAACCTAACCAGGTTGAACGGGGGATGGTTTGAAAGTATTTTTTATTGCGGGGGCTCCGCCCAACGAATCCCCTTTCCGGTAGCGATGCTTCTATTTCCACTCTGAGGGACGCAAGTTAACTGACGAATCTAACCAGGTTACACGGAAGGTGGTTTAAGAGTATTTTTATTGCGGGGGGCTCCGCCCCCCGAGCCCCCTCCAAGAGCGAGGCTTCTATTTCCACTCTGAGGGACGTAAGATAACTAATGAACCTAACCAGCTCCGCCCCTAACAGGGTTTAAAACAGGTTTGGTTTTAAACAGAGGGTGGTTTGAAGGTGTGTTTTATTACGGGGGGCTCCGCCCCCCGAGCCCCCCTTCCAGTACCAAGGCTTCATTTTCCACTCTGAGGGACGCAAGATAACTAACGAATCTGGTAAGTTAAACGGGAGGCGGTTTGACAGGTTTTTTATTTCGGGGGGTTCCGCCCCCCAAGCCCCCCCTCTAATATCACTTTGAAGAGCGCAAGGTAACTAACGAACCTAAACAGGTTAAACGGGGAATGGTTTCAAAGTATTTTTTTATTGCGGGGGGCTTCGCCCCCCGAGCCCCCCCTTTGTTATCACTTTGAGGAGCGCAAGGTACCTAACGAACCTAACCAGGTTAAACGGGGGATGGTTTGAAATTTTTTTTATTGCGGGGGGTTTCGCCCCCCGAGCCCCCCTCCGCTGGCTGAACTTCCATTCCCACTCTACGGGACGCAAGATAACTAACGAACCTAATAAGATTAAGCGAGAGGTGGTTTGTAGGTATTTTTTATTGCCATACCTACTTACTATAGTTTAGGTGAATAACTAACACAATTCTTAGGACTGCTTTGGCGAATTAATATTAGTAATAAAACGTAACGTAGGTAATTCGATGTTCTTGTTATTAATATAAGGACGAACAAATATGCTTTAGGACTTTCAACAGTATGCCAAACATTCTTCGTCAGAAAATTTTAGAATGATCAACATTATGCGATACAAAAGGCACTCTTTGCTGACTGTACTTTTTGATCCTGGTTACCAAAGTACTCGTCAAGACGAATCAAACGAGCCCAAACTCGATGGGGTTATGTCGTTTTTTTACGGAGTTCTTATGGTCACCTTCCAACTCCATCTTCAGACCCTAGTTACCATCTAGGATCAAAGTACTCGTCAAGACAAATCAAATGAGCTCAAACTCAATGCGGTCGTATCGTTTTATTACAGAGTTTCTATGGCCATCTTTCAGCTCCATCATCAGATCAGCTCCATGTCATAATTATTTTGCATTGTCATCCAATTCACGCATGTCTGCAAAATTTCAGCTCAATTGGAAACCGGGAAGTGGGTCAAATTTAACTTGCAAGATTTAACCCGTTGAGGAGTTCCGTTGGCCATCTACGGTCTTCTTCATCAGGTCCAGTTTACCAAATGATACTTTTTGAATGCAAATACTTCACTTGATACTAAAAATGCTAAAATCACTATAGGTTTGCCTGTAAAACTTGAAGGTTGCCCTCGAACGGAAAAAAAAAAAAACATACAGACGAATTGATAACCTCCTCTTTTTTTTGAAGTCGGTTAAAAACGGTTCTGACAAATCTACAATATTTTTAAAAGACCTATCGAACGATACGCTATACTTTGGGTTTAGATAAGAAAATAAAATTTCCCCACTTTAAACGTAGGGGGGTACGACAAAAAATAAATTCTGTTATATTGTCCGCGTAGTTAATTCAAACAGGGTATCCCAGAAGTCGACGTTAAGCCGAAATCAGATGATATTGGTCATAAAAAAAATCCAAATTAAAAACATGTTGTATTTAAAAATATATAGGCATTTAAGAAAAACGAGAAAATCACCCTTTGACAGTCTATTCACTGCTGTTGCTACAAATCTTTAGTTTTAACCGACTTCAAAAAAAGGCTCGTGCTGAGGCACCAACTTCAAACAGATTAGTAGAAAGATATTTTCATGCTTATTGTGGTCGGTTCAATCAATTATTATTTTATGTTTTTTTGGGGGTTTTTTGAAGGAGGTTTTATTTTTTATTTAATTTTTTTTTATTTCCAAGTTTTTTTTGGGTGTTTTTTGAAGGCGGTTTTATTTTTTATTTAAATTTTTTTATTTTTTTTCTTTTTAGTTGTTTAATTATTTATTTTTGTTACGTAATTCAGAGAAGTAAAGTAAAGCCCGACCAGGAAAATAAAAACCCTCGCCATATTGCGGAAAACTAATGGAACTAATTTCTTCAACTGGCAACAGTCACTTTGAAGACGTCAGTAATGTCATCTGTCAATTGCTGTCTAAGTGTGGTGCGTTTCGTACTAAATACAAACTGAAATATAGATGCACAGAAAAAACCCCAGAAAAAAGACCAATGCTGGGAATCGAACCCAGGTCCTCAGCATTCCGTGCCGCGTGCCATACCCCTACACCACCACTGGTCTAGAGATTAGACACGAATCTTTCCTATACATCATACATTTCAATCTGCTAAATCATCACCTTATGCAGTGACAAGCGCACATCTATGTTACACCCTCATCGAGAGATTTTAACACTCCTTCGGAACTAACCGCTCACCTGGACAAGAGATGGAGGGTGTAACATAGATGTGCGTTTGTCACTGCATAAGGTGATGATTTAGCAGATTGAAATGTATGATGTATAGGAAAGATTCGTGTCTAATCTCTAGACCAGTGGTGGTGTAGGGGTATGGCACGCGGCACGGAATGCTGAGGACCTGGGTTCGATTCCCAGCATTGGTCTTTTTTCTGGGGTTTTTTCTGTGCATCTATATTTCAGTTTGTATTTAGTACGAAATGTATGATTTCACGGGATGACCGTAAAAGTAATAAAAAAAAAAAAAAAAAAATTGAAGTTGAAAAAATAAGTACAAAAAAAAAAAAAGATACTTCATAGCTAACTTGTTTAAGTGTGGTGCGTTTCTTGGATATTTGTGGATTACTTGTGCGTTAAAAGACATTTACAAAAAGTTATATTCAATATGACGAAGTATTTGTCGGAGAGAGAGTCGAAGGATTGGAGTCTATTCCTCGAAATAACATCACCGACCTTGTTGTCAACATGACTGGTAGGTACCTGGCACAGTGTTGCTATAACCTATAACTATTGCTATTTTAACGCCCCCAGAGCAGGGTTCTTATTTTCCTGGTCGGGCTTTAACATAAGTAGATTTTATATTTCCAATTATTTAAGGTGCTTTCCCTTCGTGTCGCATAGCCTTGGAAGCGACTGGTTTGTTAAATTTACCAAAACCGTTCTTTCCTAGTAGCAAAATTTCCATCCTCATCATCATCATCATCAACATCATCAGCCTATGTTCGTCCACTGCTGGACAATAGGCCTCTCCCATGGCACGCCATTGAGCACGATCCTCCGCCACTCTCATCCAGCTCTTGCCAGTCGCCTTGCGAAGATCATCGCTCCACCGAGTCTGAGGACGTCCCACGCTACGTTTGCCGATCCGTGGTCTCCACTCAAGAACTCGTCTACCCCAACGGTTATCGGTTCTTCGGGTTATATGGCCGGCCCATTGCCACTTCAGCGTGCTAATGCGGTGGGCTATGTCGATAACTTTGGTTCTCTGTCGGATCACTTCGTTACGAATTCGATCTTTTTGAGAAACCCCGAGCATAGCCCTTTCCATAGCACGTTGAGCAACTTTAAATTTGTGGACCAGCCCCACAGTGAGTGTCCATGTTTCGGCACCGTATGTCATTTCCATCCTCATTTATTCCAAAATGCCTTTTTCTCGCTATAGTTTTTTACTGAAGCTTATTTTCACAGCAGCGTTTTTTCCCAATTTTAACCCTTTACCTACGGGCACAATCTGAATTAATATGAATTCTCTACCTAATAACAGTGGCAGAAAGTCTATTTTATACTAAACACACTGTCAACTATAGTTGACAGCCGTCGGTAAAGGGTTAATTGACACAGAGACGGTGTCGACGGAGCTCACGCGGAGCTCCTTCTTCTGATGCGGATGGGACGGGACCGATCTACTTGGCGAGCCTTGGGGGAGGCCTACGTTCAGCAGTGAACGTCTTTCGGCTGAAATGGTGATGACAAAGGCCCATTTTGGGATTGTGGTATTTTAGGTACGAGCGTAAATTTTAATGTGAAAGAATCACAGACATACGAACAAAAAAACAAAAAAAAAAAAGAATTAGGGGACCATCTTACACAAATCGACCTAGTCCCAAACTAAGCAAAGCTTGTACTATGGGTACTAGACGACGATAAACATACTTATATAGATAAATAAATACTTAAATACATAGAAAACATCCATAACTCAAGAACAAATATTCGTGCTCATCTCACAAATAAATGCCCTTACCGGGATTCGAACCCAGGACCCCTTGCTTCGTAGGCAGGGTCACTACCAACTAGGCTAAAGCGGTCGTAAACCAACCAAAAATACAATTAACTTATTACAAAACAACAATAAACAAATTTGGCATAAGTATTTCCGGCAAATTCCACGTTTTATTATTTGTTAACAATTATCTATTATTATTTTAATAGCAAACTGTGCGTGTTTTAGTAGAAAACGCATCGAAATTGCATGTTACGATGTATTTGAATAACATCCGTTGAATCCTATTTACCTATACTAATACAGAGATAAGCCTTCTTCAACCATGTTTTCTTTTATTAACTTTAACTATGGCAAACTATAGCAAAAGCAAACAGGGAACGTGCAGAAACTATAGGCGGCTGCACTAATGCGACAGAAGAGACACTATGCGGATAGTAAAAGAAACTTATCAGGGTAAAACAGTCAAATTGATGGCACCAGTTGGCAGCACCGTCTATGTGCAAGGGATCGTGCAGAAACTATAGGTGGCAGCACTAATGCGACAGAAAAGACACTATGCGGACAGGAAAAGAAACTTATCAGGGTAAAACATTCAAATTGATGGCACCACCGTCTATGTGCAAGGGATCGTGCAGAAACTATAAGTGGCAGCACTAATGCGACAGAAAAGACACTATGCGGACAGAAAAATAAACTTATCAGGGTAAAACATTCAAATTGATGGCAGCACCGTCTATGTGCAAGGGATCGTGCAGAAACTATAGGAGGCAGCACTAATGCGACAGAAAAGACACTATGCGGACAGAAAAAGAAACTTATCAGGGTAAAACATTCAAATTGATGGCAGCACCGTCTACGTGCAAGGGATCGTGCAGAAACTATAGGAGGCAGCACTAATGCGACAGAAAAGACACTATGCGGACAGTAAAAGAAACATAACAGGGTAAAACATTCAAATTGATGGCACCACCGTCTATGTGCAAGGGATCGTGCAGAAACTATAGGTGGCAGCACTAATGCGACAGAAAAGACACTATGCGGACAGAAAAAGAAACTTATCAGGGTAAAACATCCAAATTGATGGCACCAGGTGGCAGCACCGTCTATGTGCACGTTCCCTAATAGGGAACTATAAGCGGCAGCACTAATGGTAATGATAATAAATAGTATCTAATTCTGGAGCGACGACCTGGTTAAAGTTGCGAGATCGTGTTGGACGCAGATGCCGAAGGACGGAAGGACGCGAGCCTTGGGGGAGGCCTATGTTCAGCAGTGGACGCCTTTCGGCTGAAATGATGATGATGATGATGAATTTTATATGTTGTTCAATTCTATGTACTTATGTTCTATTCGATGTTTCTAGGGTTTCATACCCAAAGGATGACAACGGGACCATAATTATAGATCTCATATTATCTCGTCTTATATCTGTTTTTAAGAATCGCGAATAGGAAAAAACAATAATGGCAAAAACGTGGAATAATCCCGTGAATGAATTTGTCAATCTATAATTCCGAGAAACAACATTTTGAGATCCTAAAATAGGTACAATGTTAACCAGATTCGTATTTATTTGTCATGTCACAACCACAAAATGAGGATTTATTTATTTATTTAAAATAATTTTGATATTTGAATTAATTTCCATGTAGCATTAGAATTTCCAAGTATTCCGTTAAAAAATCGTCCAAGAGTGTGTCGGACACGCCCAGGATAGGGTCCGGTAGCCGTTACAAAACCGGTTGTCAGTAAAGTCGGTTTACGGACGATAGTTTAACGTGACAACGTCATAAAAATGGAACCAGGCGGTCACCCATCCAAGTACTGACGTTGCTTAACCTCGGCGATCGGACGTGAACCGGTGTTTTGTCAAATATCTTGAAAACGGTGCATCCTACGGCAAAATCAATGAAATTTCGGATTTACTTGAAATTTGGTATACTTATGTAGGTTCGATGACAATGCAAATACAGTCAACAAAAAGTACAGTCAGCGAAAAAGCTTGCATTGAAAATGTTTTTTTTAACACAAACTTATAAATTAGTAAAGGTGAATGGAGGGACCCTGATTCTAAACGCTCACCATGGGTCATCGTACAGCCATACCTTTTCCATTCGATGTCTATTTTTAGAACTAACGTATAATTTTTGTACAACAAAGTTACCTTTGCTGCTGAGATTTGGATACACAGAACTTTTAAAGAGTGTTTGGTAGAATTGGGAATGTCTAAAAAAAATTACCAGTGGTTTTTTTTTTTTTTTTGTATAGAAAAGTCAATTATAAGGAACTAATTTCAATATTTTGGCATTTAGTCCTCTACTTTTTTCAAAATTAATTATTGAAACTATTTTAGTTGATGACGTCAGATTATAATTGAGGGCTCCCACAATGCCAAATTTTTAAATCTATCTAAATGCGTACGATAAGGCAACCCCTTTAATTATTTTTTGCGTAGTGGTACACTATACACTGTGTCACTTTACTGGCACTGACAAAGTGCTAGATGTCAGACAGCGGGTCCAAATCAAACTCCGTAGTATAATCCACGCGTAAATTGTGAAGAATTCTAACCACACAGAATAAAGTACGACTTGAACCAGTCACGCAATTTACACCAATGTCAAATGAAGGTCATTGCTTATTTGTTATATAATAAATTCATTACATAATATTAAAATTAAATAACTGCAGAAAACGATTTAAAAAGCATTTATCTCGAAATGGTTTTCGATTTTCTATACATTGCAAAAAAATAGACATCCCCAATTGTGGTGAGACAGCTCAAAAAATTACGCCAAGACATTTTCAACCCTGCGTACCCTTTACTTTATTTCATCATCCAGCACCATCATTTCAGCTGAAAGACGTCTACTACTAAACATATGCCTCCCCCAAGGCTCGCATAACAGATCGGTCCCGTGCCATCCGCATCCAACGCGATCCTGTACCCTAAATCAGGTCGTCGCTCCATATTTTGGAGGCCTACCTACACTGCGTCTTCCAGTCCGTGGACGCCACTCGAGAACCTTCTTGCCCCATCGGCCATCAGTTCTAAGAGCGATGTGCCCTGCCCACTGCCACTTGAGTCTGGCGATTCTTCGAGCTATGTAAAAGAAGGGTGTTATAAGTTTGACCGCTATGTGTGTGTGTACTGTGTGTCTGTGGCATCATAGCTCTTAAACGGGTAAATTGATTTGGATGCGGTTTTTTTTATTAGAAAGCAGGTTTCTTAGCAATGCTTCTTAGACATATTTCATCAAAATCGGTTCTGCCGTTTCAAAGTTATAAGCTCTTTTGTCAGCTGCGGAAGGAATCTTAGATGCATATGTGCGACCGAATTGCGTTGGAGGTTTTTAAATTTTTAAATTAATACTTATTTCAACTGTACACGTAACTTTGCACATCTGCTTATTGTTAGAATGGCAATCAATAAACAAGATGGAATAACAGACAAAAAAAACTCCAGGTCACGAGAAGATTATTCGCAATATCGTTTCTGCAATTAATCTTGTAGAAAAAACCGTGTTTGTTACGGTGATGGAAAATTTCCATGAGATTCTTTGTCTGTTTGCGTTGGGAGTTAAATAAGTTGGTGTCAGCATGGGTCATACACTCCATAAGAGACAAAAATTGTCTCTCATATATGTAGACATATAACTTTCAATTAAAAAAACCGGCCAAAAGCGTGTCGGACACGCACAAAGTAGGGTTCCGTAGCCATTACAAATAAATCAAGTAATATTTTTCTAAGGATTTCGTATGTGTACGGAATCATCCAAGTTTAGGTATGTTTTATACCTTAGGCTACTATTTACTCTTAAACTACAAATAATTTCCAAGCAATCTTAGCCGCTATAATTTTCCTAGTAAATTTGATATATTTACTACCATTCTGAATTTTTTCAAATTTTTCCACCTAACAGTTTAGATTTTAGAGGGGGGGACGCTCGATTTTAATGAAAATTTTCACTTTAAAGTTGAATATTTCGCAAACAGATCACTGAATAGAAAAATCATGTTAGCAACCCCGCAATGGTTTTAAAAGACCTATCCAACGATACCCCACACTATAGGATTAGTCGAGAAAAAAAATCACCCCCCCTTTACGTCTATGGGAGGTACCCTAATAAAAATTATTTTTTTATTTTTTATTTTACCACTTTGTTGGCGTGACTGATATGTATATTCATGCCAAATTACAGCTTTCTAGTACTAACGATCTCTGAGCTTAGCCGCGGACAGACAGACAGACAGACGGACAGACATGGCGAAACTATAAGGGTTCCTAGTTGACTACGGAACCCTAAAAAGTGTCCCAAAACTTCAATTTAGTTAAGATCATACATATGTTTAAAGTCTACGAAAACTGTTAACCCAACGGAAAAAACTTGGGACGCTTTTGTCTTAGTACGATCGAAAAAATTCGTGAATCTGAGCAGAAATCACATAAAATAAAATAAATAAATAAATAAATATCACGGGACAATTCACACCAATTGACCTAGTCCCAAAGTAAGCTAAGCATAGCTTGTGTTATGGGTACTAGGCAACGGATAAACATACTTATATAGATAGATATATACTTAAATACATATTAAACACCCAAGACCCGAGAACAAACATTCGTATTTTTGATATAAATATCTGCCCCGACACGGGAATCGAACCCGGGACCTCAAGCTTCGTAGTCAGGTTCTCTAACCACTAGGCCATCTGGTCGTCTAAACAACATACAATTTTCCAAATAAAAAAAAGTCAAAACATACAACAAAATAAAAATTGGCCATTCAAATTCTTCACAGACGGAGTCGCGGGCAACAGCTACCCATACTATATATTTCTTAATAATGTTCACGCTGCCTTCACCCGAGACGTATTAAGTCATTCTACATCGTAATAAGCTTATTTACACCAATAACCATTAAATCGCTATGTTATAATGACAAACAGTAGTTAAATATGTATGGGGCTAAAACCTACATCTTTCCGACATGCAAACGAACGTATCCTACCTAATCCTAACTAATATTCTAAATGCGAAAGTAACTCTGTCTGTCTGTCTGTGTGTCTCGCTTTCATGCTAAAACTACGGAACCGATTTAAATGAAATTTGGTACACAGATAGTCTAGAGCCTGATAAAGGACATAGGCTATATATCATCACGCTAACACCAATAGGAGCGGAGCGGAGCGGAAGAATGTTTCAAAATCGGGGGTTTTGAAGTAAAACTTCTATCGTCACGCTTCACTTGGGAGTACGGTGGTGAATGTGAACGCGGGTGTGCGGGGGGGGGGGGGGGGGTGCAGGGGAGGGGGGGTGTATTTTTTTTATATCGAGGAACTAAGGAGAGCCATAATTGATGAAAAAGCAAATTGGATAAAAAATTCCACGCGGACGGAGTCGCGGGCAAAAGCTAGTAATTAATAATTTATTGAAGGTCTATATTCATGAACTGAAAAATTACTTTGCTCACCCGCGACCTTACGATAGCTACGTTTATAAGAAATGCGTGTTCATGCAGTTCCTCCACCTCCACACTGTACCAACACACACAAATCACACAAACCCAACTATCACCACCACCAAACTACACTGTCGCGTTTTGAACTCAACCAGAGCTCATCTTCAGTAAGGTAGTTTTATATGACAATAAAAGTTATTTTTTGTGGGGTAGTTTGTTTGAGAATAACTACATATAAATTTAAAAATTTAAAAACCCCCAACGCAATTACGTCTAAGATCCCTTCCGCAGCATGCAAAAGAGCTGATAATTTCGAAACGGGTAGACTAATTTTGATGAAACATTTGTCTTAGAACCATCGCCAAGAAACCTGCTCTCAAATAAAAAAACCGCATTCAAATAGGTTCACCCGTTTAAGAGTTATGATGCCACAGACAGACACACACACACACACACACACACACATACACATAGCGGTCAAACTTATAACACCCCTCTTTTTAAATAATTTATTGAATCAGGCGTTACTTTGCGGAGGTCCATATTAATGAACTAAAACAATTACTTTGCTCACCCGCGACCTTACAATAGTTACGTTTATGCAAGAAACCCCTCTTTTTGTGTCGGGGGTTAAAAATAAAGTGCGTACTTGACAAGTTACAGTGACAAATTAAAACATTTGTTTTAAAATAAATAAAACAAATATATAAATATTAGGGGACAATCTTACACAAATCGACCTAGTCCCAAACTAAGCAAAGCTTGTACTATGGGTACTAGACGACGATAAACATACTTATATAGATAAATAAATACTTAAATACATAGAAAACATCCATAACTCAGGAACAAATATTCGTGCTCATCACACAAATAAATGCCCTTACCGGGATTCGAACCCAGGACCTCTTGCTTCGTAGGCAGGGTCACTACCAACTAGGCTAAAGCGGTCGTTTTGGTTTGTTAGTCTAACATTTGGTAGCATAGCGTACGGTTGTGGTACCTAGCTGTTGCCCGCGACTCCCTCTGCGACATACCTATACGTTTGTCGCTATCCCGCGGAATTATGAAATTTTCCGGGATAAAAAGTATTCAATGCCTTTTCCCGGGACTCAAGCTATCTCTATACCAAATTTCATCTAAATCGAAGATTATTTAAAAGCGAAAATTTTTTCGGGTACACACACACGCCAATGTTGGCGTATGTAAGCGATTAAGAATTTCGGGGGAGTCGGTTGGATGCGACGTGGTTCAATTGGTAGAACACCCGTTGGGGCGCATACCCAGGAGACGTGGGTTCGAATCCCACCGGCGCGCCCGAAAAACTTTTTCCGCTTTTAAATAATCTTAGATTCGGTGAGCAGCCGTACTGCTAATAAAATAAAAATAATATTCATCTAAATCGGTTCAACGGTTTAAGCGTGAAAAGTTAACAAACAGACAGATAGACAGACCGACAGACAGACACAATTTCACATTAATGATATTAAATATGGATGGATGGATATGGATTAATAAGATTATTAGATTTAATGTGAAACGGTTATTTTTCATCACTCTTGCTCGTCAATGGTGTTATTCCATGCCTGTATACTAAATGTCAAAGGCCTAAATTGTTCTTAAGGGAGTTATGGATTTACGTACAGTTTTTCTTCCCAAGGGAGTTCTAACTTTACATTTAATATTTGCAAACAAGTTAGTTGGTTTCAAGTCAGCCAACGTTTTATTTATATGTTTAAAACTTAGTTATAATCCAATTTTACTACACAAAACTTATCTACGCTTCTCATGAAACTTCGTTATTTTTATATTTTAAATTTATATCAAATAGTCTTGCAATCATTTTAGTAAGTAATTTTTTAACATGTATGGCCATTCGAGTTCTTAACATAGTTTACATTGTCTATGGTAGATGACTTGAAAAAAGTGACAATCTGTATTAACGGGCAGCCATTATTTATTCAATTTAAGTGTTTAGAGACAAAATAATTTTATTTTTGGATTTTATCCCCCGCAGTGTGATGTAAATCATTTGTGTATCACGGGCAGTAAGGAGATTACAAACTCGAGTCATTAAAAGCTCTCCACCTTCGGCGTCGGGCTTCTAATAGACTTTCGTTAGTAATCCCCTACTTACGGCCCTTGATGCACAATGTACTATATCTGCTCGACATTTTCGCACTCATTTCAATCACAAGAACGGCTAAAATTTAATAACCAAGCAATTCCAGGTAACTGCACTTGTTAGCCGCATCCTTGACTACTTTACTTTTACACGATGATTCACAATCCTCCGTCTCTCTCACGCTTATGTAGAATCCATTAGCAAGGACGAAATAGCGGGGGTTTTCACACAGCTCGCGGTTTTCGCCTTATTTGGATGCATTTAGTGATGATAAAGTATCGGTAGTTTGATGTCTATAGTTCGCCTAGATGATTATGAATTTATGAATAATGTAGATATATTTTATATGTTTAGTTTTAGAGACACCATACATCACTGCATTCTTTTATTATGTAATATTTTTCATTAATTTTACATACATATTATATTCTAATAATGTTTCATATTGTAATTTATGTCTTGTTTTGTTTGTAAATTGTGTTTTCACGTCGTATATTTATCTGCCCCGATCGGGAATCGAATCCGGGACATCTAGCTTCGTATCATTAAACAAAGCTTTTGCATAAATAAATACCTACTTATTATATTTTGCCACTAAAATTAATGACATCGTCGGTGAAACTGCAATATCACTTAACTAACTTTTTCCATAAGGTTCAACTTGAAATGAAATAACAGTGAAAATTAGACAAATTAGACCTTACGGAAAAAGCTAGTTACTCGGTATTGCAGTTTAATCGACGACATGATTCCTCAGAACAGATAAAATTCTGTCTTATAATTTCAAAGTTATACTAAACTGACCCGTCTAAGTGGGTTGGTATAGAAGGTATTTCAGAAGAAAAGTGACCTCATCATCATCATAATCATTTCAGCCGAAAGACGTCCACTTCTGAACATAGGCCTCCCCCAAGGCTCGCCAAACAGATCGGCCCTGCCCCATCCGCATCCAATACGTTCCCGCCCAGGTCGTCACTCCGTCGGTAGTGGTAGCCGGATCACTTCCGGGGATTCATAGCACCCCTTGCCCCGCCGTTACCTAGGCAGCTACTGTAGCCTGGAATAGCGAGGCTGCCGGATACTAGGGGCCGTTCTTTTTTGGACTCAGCCATAGGCTATTTGCCATAGTCGCAACGCTTGGCATGCGGGTTGAAGAAATGTGACCTACTTATATGTATTTTATTCTCAAAATTTTCAAGCTCTACGTACTGCAGTATTTTCAGGGTTCCGTACCCAAAGGGTAAAACCGTAAACCCTATTACTGAGGCTCCGCTCTCCGTCCGTCTGTCTGTCTGTCTGTCTGTCCGTCTGTCGCCAGGCTGTATCTCGGGAACCGTGATAGCTAGAGAGTTGAAATTTTCACAGATGATGTATTTCTGTTGCCGCTATAACAATAAATACTAAATACTAAAAAAATAAATACTAAAAAATGGAATAAAATAAATATTTAAGGGGGCTCCCATACAACAAACATGATTTATTTGCTCGTTTTTGCTCGATATTGATAACGGCAACAGGTAGACACTTGAAATATTCACAAAATATTTAATTATATATTGATTTTAAAAATAAATCATTAAATTAAAATTAAAAAACATTTAAGGGGGCTCCCATACAACAAACGTGATTCTTATAGATAATTGTACGGAACCCTTCGTGCGCGAGTCCGACTCGCACTTGGCCGGTTATTAAAAAAAACATCGATGGTAATGGGCACATACATAACAACACTATGAGTGGACGACTTGTTTGTATGGAAAATTAACGGCTTAAAATACTGCAGGTTAATTGATAAATAAATTAAATCTAGTGGCGTCAGAGGAAAATACTACAAAGTCTTTGTCTTACTAATTTCTGCCCGCGACTTCGTCCGCGAAGCATTCGTTTGGTGGATGTTTAACCATCTTTTATGCAGGGAAATGGCCAAAACAGAACTTCAAACAATATTTAAGGGATATTACCAATGAGAAAAACCGTCTAAGTGCGAGCCGGACTTGCGCACGAAGGGTTCCGTACCCTTATCTATAAAAACGGCAAAAAAGTCATGTCTGTTGTATACGAGCCCCCCTTAAGTATTTGTTTTATTTTAATTTAATTATTTATTTTTAAAGTGAATATATAACTAAATATTCTGTGAAAACTTAAGCGTCTAACTGTTGCCGTTATCAATATCGAGCAAAAAAATCACGTTTGTTGTATGGGGGGAGCCCCCTTAAATATTTATTTTGGTTTTTTGTATTTGTTGTTATAGTGGCAACCGAAATACATCATCTGTGAAAATTTCAACTGTCTAGCTATCACGGTTCATGAGATACAGCCTGGTGACAGACGGACGGACAAACGGACGGACAGACGGACGGACAGACGGACGGACAGACGGGCGGACAGACGGACGGACAGACGGACGGACAGCGGAGCCTCAGTAATAGGGTCCCGTTTTTACCCTTTGGGTACGGAACCCTAAAAATAGCCAACGACCTATTCTCAGACCTACCGAGTATGGAGAAAAAAGTTTCATAAAAATCGGTCAAGCCGTTTCGGAGGAGGTCGATAACAAACACCGTGACACGAGATTTTTATATATTAGAAGAAGATTATTTCTTTGTAAGATATTTTAATTCTCTATTAAACACTGTGTTTATAAAGACATAGATAAATCTAAACAATCTTATTTACTTAATATAATATGTATTTTGTGAGATACATTGTGTTTTCATGCGATGGCCAAGTCAATCTATTTTATTTAAAACATAAAAGATTTTTATCTATCTATACATATAATAAATCTGTAACAAGTCGGTGTCTGTACATTGAAGATATTTGAGAAAAACTGTCACTAGGGCTATTTATTAGCACAATAGAACCCAAAACAATGATTTTTAGAATTATTGTCTGTTTGTCTGTGCGTTTGTGCGCGCTAATCTCAGAAATGGCTTAACCTAGAAGGATGCGGTTTTCACTGATATGTTGGTATTTTCTTGGATTAACATTTAGTGTTTGTTTAATTTGAATCGGTTCACAAATAAGAAAAATACGTCTATTTTAAGAATTTATCGAACAGGTTTTTTTGTTTGAACGCGCTAATCTCAGGAACTACTGCTCCGATTTGAAAAATTCTTTCAGTGTTAGATAGCACATTTATCGAGGAAGGCTATAGGCTATATATCATCACACTAACACCAATAGGAGCGGAGCGGAGCGGAAGAATGTTTCAAAATCGGGGGTTTTTGAAGTAAAACTTCTATAGGCACGCTTGACTTGGGAGTACGGTGCACGGTGTTGAATGTGAACGCGGGTGTGCGGGGGGTGCGGGGGCGGGTATTTTTTTTTATATCAAGGAACTAAGGAGAGCCATAATTGATGAAAAAGCAAATTGGATAAAAAAAAATAAGCTGCCCAAATTACTAATTCCACGCGGACGGAGTCGCGGGCAAAAGCTAATTATTAATATGGTCACTATAAGATGTTGTAAAGCTGCGTACGGACTGCGCGCACTCGGGTACGCGTACCCGGGCTTGCGTTTCCTGGAACTCCATATCCGTACGCCATGTACGCGTACACTGTACACGTACACGTACTGTACTGTACACGTACACGTACACTGTACGCGTACATGGCGTACGGACATGGAGTTCCAGGAATCGCAAGCCCGGGGTACGCCGCGTACCCGAGTGCGCGCAGTCCGTACGCAGCTTTAGGTTAGCTAATTACGCAATAACCTAAGACAGAAGGTCCCTTAAGTAGGGACCTAATAAAGTAACCGACTCGTTATTACATGGATCTTACAACTTTTTACGGTAGAAGAACTGAGTTGCGAGACCCTTGGTCCGTGGGGCCCAGGAGCACTAAGCCTCTTCAAAGAGATTTCGAAGAGGCTTATAGATGCTACCGGTGACCGAAGAGCTGGCAGCTACCTCGCTCAAAGAATTAGCCTAGCGATTCAACGAGGAAATGCTGCCAGCATCTTCGGCACAACGCCGCAAGGGCCTTTTTTATATCTAGTTTACTTTTTAATTTAATTTAGTTTGTAATAGGTAGGTAGATATTTAGTTTATAGTTAAGTTTTATTCACTGTTATTTTTTCTTAATTGTTTTATTTTTAGTTACAATAAGTTCTTAGTAATAAGATAAAATTATCTACTAATTAATTTGTGATTTTACGTCATATGAATTGTTTTTAGTATAGTTAATGCCATTATAAAGAGCGAATTAATTAATAATAGTTCTGTGTATCAATGTTGTGTACCAGAAACATTGTGTCATTACATTAAATAGTCGTTAAAAGTTAATCAACGACTCTAGGAATTCGGGTTTACCCTATATAACGTTTATAGAATTTAATGTTGTTGCGATTAACAAATGATCATAACAGTTAAATTTGTATGTACACAAATATCGATGTATCAGATGCCATTAAACGAGGCATTTTTAACCCCTGACACAAAAAGAGGGGTGTTATAAGTTTGAACGCTATGTGTGTGTGTGTGTGTGTGTGTGTGTGTGTGTGTGTCTGGCTGGCTGTGGGTTACCTATCATATTCTCGAAAAGCTAATTTCCGAATATTAAAATTCCGAAAACGTAACTCCTTTTTTTCATTTTCCAAATTATTGTTTGTCCGAAATTTTATTTACCATATTTACTTTTGCCAAATGGTTTAAAATCCATTTTTTTATTTGCCAAATTATTCAAAATCCAACTGCATGAAATTCCGTAGGATCATTTTCCAAATAAGTATATACCTATTTAATTTAATCCGCAAAATTATTATTCCGCAAAGGTCAGGGGTACAAAAGGCGACCATACAATTATGTGTGGAGCGTAATATTCATTTTGTTGTTTAATGTTGCCCAAATATTTTATTGAGTTTGCTATGTGGGTAGGGGGTTTTGTAGGTGGTTATAAAAAAAAATTACTAACACCAAAGGCTAATGCGAATCTTCGCTCCGCTACGCTCCCGCATTAGCCTTTGAACCTAATCTATCCAAGTCGCTTCCGCTCCGAACCGTCTAGCACGCTCGCTTCGCTCGCTCGCTAAAAATTAAGCAATGTTGTCTTACTCTGATGTTAGGTTAGGTAGATAATAAAAACATACTTTCGGCTTTTCGTTACATTTAGATTATGAAAATATGGCAACTGATTAGGTTGGCAAAGAAAAAAATGGATTATTAAAATTCGGGATTTTGAATTTGTTGGTAAATAAAACTGTGATTAAATGAATCCGTGGCATTGTGAAGTTGTGGAAAAACAAAACATATGGATTTTAAAAAGTCGGTGAACCGTTTTCGGATAAATGAAATTCGAGTAAAGGAGTTTCTAAACATCGATAGGTTACCGTTTTTTGCTAATACGCATCAATAATTACAGGTTCAATCAATGATTCACGAGCTATACACCGAGTCGTTGGCTGTGGGTCTTGAAATGAATTTGAATAAACCAAAATAATGACCACCTACCAAATATAGAGAAAAAATTTGATAAAAAACCGGTCAAGCTCCGGTCGGAGATTTTTTTTTGTTTTTTTTTTTACTTTGGCTTGGAATTTTTTAGCCAGGCCGCTCTAGACAGTTAAATTTGCAATGATTAAAGATATAAAATTATTTTCGATCGATGATGGCTGAGATAAAAAAACACTAGAAGATCACGCTTTTATAAATGCACGTAAAAACAAAAAATAAATTATGGATCGTTCAAGTTGTCTCTATTTCTGGGCTGAAGTGAACTATGTGCTTTTAATTATAATATTTGATTGTAAAAGCGTGGGGCGCTGGAACAGGAAAGACGTTCTTGGATGCGTCAACAGTGGCAAAATGTAGAGTTCTTGTTCGTGGACAAGATATCTTTGGTTCCCTTTGGTAACGTATTTGGCGGCATAAACGTTATGCTTTTGTACGACCTCATGCAGCTTCAGCCGGGAAGTTAGTATTAGGATTTGTTAACAAGAACGTCTTTCCTGTTCCAGCGCCCCACGCTTTTACAATCAAATATTATAATTAAAAGCACATAGTTTGCACTTCATCCCAGAAATAGAGCCCCGACTAGGCAAAAGAAATGTGGGCAGACCGCCTGCCCGATGGTCCCATCACATTGTGGAGGCAGCAGGACCGGTCTGGAAGAGAGAGACAGATAGTCGATCTGGATGTTGAAAGGTTAGAGAGACGTGTGCCCAACGATGGGCGAAAACGCGCTGAAGAAGAAGAAGAAGGTTTTTTTCATCGATTAGGGTCATATACATTTCTTTGTTCGCGTATCTCCTGTGGAGATGACAAAAGTTAGGGGAGCCAATATGTTTTAGTCAAGCGTAGGACGCCTGGCCAACTTTCGGCCCATTTAAATAAATGTTTAGTTTGCTGACTCGAAGCCGCTAAATTTTTTTTTTTTTTTTTTAGCCTGTTAAAGTGTCCCACTGCTGGGCAAAGGCCTCCCCTTTTTTCCGCCATTCGTCCCTATCGAGAGCATGATCCTGCCAATCTACTTGATATGCGTCCAAGTTGTCCCGCCATCTTCTCTTCGCTAAATTTTAAAAGCTTTTTTTTAACTTGCAATGTATGTATATGTTATGTACGGGTAAAATCTTGGAAGGTGAATTTGCCCCACTTCCAGTGGTCGGATTCACTTGAAATTTGGTATATTTACTTATGTAAGTTGGATGACAATGCAAGTACAGTCAACAAAAAGCACAGTCAGCGAAAAAGCTTGCATTGAAAATGAAATTTTCAACAACTTATTTATGCCCACAGGAGGGACAACTTTTGTTTCTCACGCTGTATAACCCATTAAACAGATGGGTGATGGTCGCCTCTACGGATCTTAGACTATTATTAGACGGTAATAAATAATAAATATCATGGGATAATTCACACCAATTGATCTAGTCCCAAAGTAAGCTAAGCAACTAGGTACAGGACAATGAAGACTGTAGAATATGTGGGGAGGAAGACGAAACAATGGAACACATTATGTGTGAATGTGACGCCCTCGCCAGATTAAGAATGAGACTCTTTGGCGACGGATACTCCGCACCAGGAGACTTTAAGGCACTACCGCTACGTCATATCATCCAATTTATGGACGAGGTGATAAAAGCAATGGGGTAAGTGCGAAGGAGGGGTAATTACAGAAAAGAACCCTACGGGTCGAAGTGTATCCGCAAGGACCCCTTACACTAAGATAAGATAAGATAGGCTAAGCAAAGCTTGTGTTACGGGTACTAGGCAACGAGTAAACATACCTATATAGATAGATACATACTTAAATACAATGCGACGTTATGGCTAAAACCCCACGCGTCGTAGAAAATATAAAACAATCATTTTTTTTTAAATATGTTATATAAAAAAAATTGATCGAAAGAAAAGAGCGAGATGAGAAACGGGTCGTGGGGGTAAAGGCCTGTCTGGTTTTTCTTCCGTAGCTTCTGTACTCCCCTATGGGTCGAAGGTCCGGTGAAGCGGGCCCCCAGACGGTCAGCGGTGATGGGGGTAAGGCGGCTTGGAGCGGACGGGGCAACAGCCCTCGCTCCTTCCCCGGACGTTGGGCTGTGTGTGTGGGCTTGTGCCGTAACGTCGCACCCTGTGAAATACATATTAAACACCCAAGACCCGAGAACAAACATTCGTATTTTTCATACAAATGTCTGCTCCGACACGGGAATCGACCCGGGACCTCAAGCTTCGTAGCGGTCTCTAACCACTAGGCCATCAGGGCCCAGTTGCATAACAAAGTACAACTTATATACAAGCGGAACTCCATTTCTAGTTAATATAACTGAAGCGAGAGTTCCGCTTGTAATATTAGTTACTACTATGCAATTGGGCCCTGGTCGTCAGATAGGTACCTACTTTACGAGAGTAGTTTAGACGATACGGCCTCAGTTCAACAATTATTTTGATGGAATTGATAATAGCAGGCTGCGTGGTGTCATGTTGCAATGACGCTTAGTGCAACGACCTGTTGAATGCAATTGGCCCATTCACCTTCGGAACTATTTTTCCATTGGCAATGAAATTATAGTAAAAGGGTTTTTTACGGAGTGACTGATTGCTTTTTTAGGCAATGGAGAATGTGTATGCAATCGCTCGAAACATTGTTACATTAAAGAACTATGCTTTATAGTTGATACCATCTTATCTTATCTTATCTTATCCTAGTACTAGCTTTTTCCCGCGACTTCGTCCGCGCACAATTTTTTTTATAGTCAAGTCCCGATCTCTATCCAACAAGGGAGCTGGTATTTCACGTCCGCCACATTCGATTTTAAAATCATTGTTGTTTTCGTGATCAGCGACCCGATAAACCATAGCAACAATACTGTTAAGAATTTATGAACGCAGCCTATCTGTCATTTTTGTTTCTCTAGCTTGGGTCGTAGAGGGCGCCTCTCGCTCTCACTCCACAGACGATTGTTTTACATAATGTACGCTATAGTTTTTCAATATACTTTATTAAACAGTTCAGGCTTCTATTCATTATAAAATTGCACCACGAATATCCTTTATGGTAGCAGAGCGTGGTTCGCAATCAGTTATATATGAAACACGAAGAATTTCAGTGAAAATTGAAGTATACCGGAAAAAGGCGGCACAACAATTTTGAGGTTAATAATTTCGTCCATACATGAAATAAACCGACACGAAATTGAACGCTACACGAAGAATCTACTTAGAAACAGACAGAATGGGCTCAAATATATTAAATCTGGAGAAACTCACTGGTCGTGACAACTTCGCGACATGGAAGTTCAGTGTTAAAACTTATCTGGAGCATGAAGACCTTTGGGAGTGTGTGGAGCCTAGTACAAACGACGCGATCGATCTTAAAAAAGATGTGAAGCCAAAGGCCAAGTTGAATCTACTGATTGATCCCCAAAACTACGTTCACGTGCAAGATTGCAAGACTGCACAAGAAATGTGGACTAACCTAAAAAGAGCCTTTGATGATAATGGATTGACAAGAAAAGTAGGCCTATTGAAGGATTTAGTCAACACAACACTGGAATCCAGCAGCACTGTCGAAGAATACGTGAATAAGATCATGTCAACTGCACACAAACTAAGAAATATTGACTTTGAAGTTAATGAAGAGTGGCTCGGGACATCGATGCTCGCAGGTCTTCCTGATGTATATGGCCCTATGATAATGGGGCTCGAGAGTTCAGGTGTAACAATTAGTGCAGACCTAGTGAAAACCAAGCTGTTACAAGAAATAAAGTCAACTGACTCTGGGACAGCCTTGTACACAAACTCTAAGAAGACGAAGTTTTTAAAGGGACCAAGGTGTTTTAATTGCAACAAATATGGCCACTTCGCAAAGTTCTGTAAGATCTCAATGAAAACTACCAACAAACAGAATAAAAATGGAGACAGCACAAATTTTGTTGCAGCTTTTTCAGCTACACTGGATGGACAAGTGGTTTGTGGACTCTGGTGCATCCATGCACATGTCTGGAAAACGAGATTGGATGTACAATGTTACCAAACCACCAGTAAAAAATATAACAGTAGCCAACAGGGAGCCGTTGTCAGTGGAAGGTATTGGATCTGTCAACATTAAACTAGCACAAGGGGATATTCAGGTAAAAAATGTTCTCTATGTACCTGGTCTAGCTGCCAATCTACTCTCTGTCAGCAGTATAATTAAAAGTGGCTACAAAATAACTTTCAATGACGAAGGCTGTCACATTCATGATGGAAATGGAGAATCAATTTGTTCTGCAACACTGGACAGCAAACTTTATGTACTAAACACAGTAAATAGTTCTGACGCTGCCCATTTATCCTGCTATGATGAAAATAAAAACTATACTCTTTTATGGCATCTGCGGATGGCCCACCTAAATGTTTCAGACGTAAACAAACTGCCTGCCTGTGCTGAGGGAGTAACTCTGAATGAAGAGCAGTGCAATACCATCAGATGCACACATTGTTCAGAGGGTAAGCAGGCAAGACTCCCGTTCAACAATGTGGGTTCCAGAGCCACACAGCCCCTCGAGCTCATTCACTCAGACTTGTGTGGACCGATGGAAAACACATCATGCTCAGGTATGAAGTATTTCATAACATTTGTTGATGATTACACTCGGATGGTCTACGTATATCTAATGAAAGACAAACTAAATGCACTAGAGATATTCAGAGATTTTAAGGCAAAGGTAGAAGTCCAGCTTGAAAGGAAAGTAAAAACCCTCCGAACAGATAATGGTAAAGAATACTGTAATCATCACTTTGAGAATTTTTTATCTAATAATGGAATTACCCATCAGACATCGACGCCCTATACACCTCAGCACAATGGTCTTGCGGAGAGGATGAACCGCACTTTAACAGAGCGTGCTAGATGTATGCTGTTTTATGCCAATTTAGAAAAGAAATACTGGGCAGAGGCTATAGCTACAGCAGCTTACATCACAAATCGTTGTCCAACAAAGAGCCTTGGTGGCAAGACTCCCCATGAAATGTGGCATGGGCATAAACCTAATTTATCACATATTAGAATATTTGGTTCTGATGCCATGGTCCATATTCCGAAGGAGAAGAGGCGAAAATGGGACAGAAAGGCCACAAAAATGATATTGGTGGGGTATTGTGATAATACTAAAGGGTACCGCCTACTAGACACTAAAACCAACAAAATAATCAAAAGTAGAGATGTGATTTTTCATGAAAGAATTGATGGTAACATGTCATGTGAAAACAATGTTTCAGTTGATACTTGTGGTGAGAGCTTACCTACAGAAAGCACTAGTTCATCAGTTGGAGATGAAAGCAGTCAAGACAGCCTGATGGAGGACAGCCCGGACAGCCAGATTCAGTCAAAATGGAAAGCTCAACACCCACAGGTAATAAGTCCAAAACTGATTCTCAAGATGAAGATTCTAGTGAGTATCAATCAGGCACTGATGATTTAGACGAGACTTACCAACTTCCTCGACAAGTATGTAAAACACAGAACTACGGCAGCAGTATTACTCTGAGACCACGTAAAGACAGGCAAAAGAATGAGAGTGGTTTGTACTGTCTTTACACTACTTTGTCTGAACCACAGTCAGTACAAGAAGCCCTGTCTTCCCCACATGCTATGCAATGGCGACAAGCCATGGATGAAGAATACAGCTCTTTGATGAAGAACATCACAATAAAAGAGCTCTACCTTCAAAGTGGGTGTTTAAAACTAAAACTGACCAGGCTGGCAAAATTGTTCGCTATAAGGCAAGGCTAGTCATAAAAGGATTTGCACAAAGGAAGGGCATAGACTATGAAGAAATCTATTCTCCTGTTGTGAGGTATGCCACCATACGTCTCTTGTTTGGTTTAGCAGCTAAACACAACCTAGAGATTGAGCAAATGGATGCAGTCTCTGCTTTCCTGCAAGGTGAGATAGACACTGATATTTACATGGTGCAGCCTGAACTATATACACAAGGATCAAAAGTGTGTCATTTACACAAGTCCATATATGGTTTAAAGCAAGCTAGCCGTTTATGGAACATAAAACTAAACAATGTACTGCAAACAATAGGAATGCAACAATGCAACACCGATCCATGTGTATACTACAATGCAGAAAAAACCACTTACATTGCTGTGTGGGTCGATGACCTACTTATATTTACTTCTCAGCAAAACATGAAGACTATGTTAAAGAAGGAATTAATGCATCATTTTGAAATGAAGAATTTGGGAAAAGCAAGTCAATGTCTAGGATTCAATATAATAAGAGATGAAAACTCAATTATGTTAGAGCAGAAGAAATACATAACTGAAGTTTTGGACAGATTTGCAATGTCAGAATGCAATACTGTAAAAACACCTATAGAAGCTGCACTGAAATTTAGCCATGATAACGAAGCTGTAATAAGGTCAGACTATCCTTATCGGCAGGTCATTGGTTGTCTACTCTACATTGCCCAAGGCACAAGACCAGACATTGCATTTGCAGTAAACACATTGAGTAGATACAGCAACGAACCAAAGACTGAACATGTAACTGCAGTAAAAAGGGTGCTTAGATATCTGCAGGGAACTAAGGATCTCAAACTCATATATATACCAAAGATGGTAATACAAGCATCATGGGTTACTGTGACGCAGACTGGGCCAGTGACGTGCTCGACCGCAAGTCGTGCACCGGTTATATATTCATGTTGCAGGGAGGCGCTATCTCATGGTCATCACGCAAGCAGCAGACCGTGGCATTGTCAACAGCGGAGGCGGAGTATATGGCTATGTCCTCAGCCACGCAGGAGGCGCTATGGTTGCGCCAGCTTAGCGGGGAGCTTGGCCATCAGCTAAGTGAACCCCTCATCATTTTTAGTGACAGTCAAAGTGCTATAAAACTTTCTACAAATGATTGTTACTTACCTAGAACCAAGCACATTGACATAAGACATCATTTCCTTAAGCAACATGTTGACAATTGTGATATTAAATTTTGTTATTGTAAAGGTAGTGAGATGATAGCTGACATTCTAACCAAAGGTACTACCTCTAAAAAACATATGTATTGTTCAGCTAAAATGGGGCTAGCGTTCAGGGGAGGGTGTTAGGAATTTATGAACGCAGCCTATCTGTCATTTTTGTTTCTCTAGCTTGGGTCGTAGAGGGCGCCTCTCGTTCTCACTCCACAGACGATTGTTTTACATATGTACGCTATAGTTTTTTAATATACTTTATTAAACAGTTCAGGCTTCTATTCATTATAAAATTGCACCACGAATATCCTTTAAATACCCATGTTGATCTTCAGACTTTGTCACCCCATTTCACCCTTTTAGGGGTTGAATTCTCAAAAAACCTGAAACACGTGTTTACTCATTTATTGTTAGGAGTACTTCTGTGAAGTTTCGAATAAAATAGTCGAACTAATCTTGTTTCCCCATACAAACTTTGGAGCCCCGTCTCATCCCCTTAAGTTGTGAATTTTGAAAAATCCTTTCTTAGTGCACCCCTATACCTTATAAAGAACCTACGTGCCAAATTTGGAATCTCTAGGCCCAGTGGTTTGGGCTGTGCGTTGATATGTCAGTCAGTCAGTCAGTCAGTCAGTCAGTTTCTTCTTTTATATATTAAGATTAGGGGTCCTTGCGGATACACTTCGACCCGTAGGGATCTTTTGTGTAATTACCCCTCCTTCGCACTTACCCCATTGTTTTTATCACCTCGTCCATAAATTGGATGATATGACGTAGCGGTAGCGCCTTAAAGTCTCCTGGTGCGGAGTATCCGTCGCCAAAGAGTCTCATTCTTAATCTGGCGAGGGCGTCACATTCACACATGATGTAAATAAATAAATAAATATCACAGGACAATTCACACCAATTGACCTGGTCCCAAACTAAGCAAAGCTTGTACTATGGGTACTAGACAACGGATAAACATACTTATATAGACAAATACATACTTAAATACATATTAAACATCCAAGACTCGAGCACAAATACGTATTTCTCACACAAATATCTGCCCCGACCGGGAATCGAACCCGGGACCTCAAGCTTCGTAGTCAGGTTCTCTAACAACTAGGCTACCCGGCCGTCTAATTGTATGTAGTAGTTTGTTCCATTATTTCGTCTTCTTCACCACATATTCTACAATCTTCATTGTTCTGTAGTTAGTTGATACCTTAAACTTAATAGTCCTATTATGCCCGCAGCATTGTCAAACCCGGATAATTTGATGAGCTGAGATGTATTGTTCAAAGTTTTCTAAGTCTTCTCCACCTCATTATTCTTACCGAAACTTGGATAAAGTCGGAGGAGGGAGCGGGACGACTGCGTATACCGGGATATACACATTTTTATATTTTTATTACAGAGCAAATTCAAGAGGCGGGGGAGTTTCCATTTCTATACTACGACTAATATAGCAAAGCCCGCAAAGCCACTTCCAGCTACGCTTGCTCTGCGCAAGTCGCTAATGCCTTGATCACACGTACCGACTAAACGGGCGAGACAGTGCTCTCGGCCGAGTACTCGGTGCGTATAAACAAGGCATAACAAATTATACTCTCAGTTACGGACCGAGCGTTGAATAGAAATTTACCTTCAAATTACTATTTTATTTTTATTCTAAGTCTGTTTACCCTTTTTGTAATAGATTTTAGTTTAATTACTCGCATGTATAGGTAACGCCACCAGAGTTGAGGTCACGCACACAACAACACGTCATGTAATGACAGCGGGATTTTGACATTTATTCGTATACCGACAGCAAATTCAACAGACTCAAGTTCTCAACATAGAATTACAAGATTTACTAAAAATTTCTTCAACCTATTTCTTTAATAATAACAACATAATACATACATCTAGTTCAACATAATACATACATCTAGTTTGTCCCGTGATATTTATTTTAAACAAAACAGAAAATCAAATATTTTGATCTAAGTCTTTTATATAAATCAGATAAGCATATTTTACGCTATTTATAAAATACCGATTTTTTTCTTGCGAATATTTCTTATCAGTTTCAAATTGTTTTATTTCAAAAATAGGTTATAATATGAAAAAACCGGCCAAGAGCGTGTCGGACACGCCCAAGGTAGGGTTCCGTAGCCATTACGAAAAAATCAAGTAATATTTTTCTAAGGATTTCGTATGTGTACGGAATCATCCAAGTTTAGGTATGTTTTATACCTTATGCTACTATTTACTCTTAAACTACAAATAATTTCAAAGCAATCTTAGCCGCTATAATTTTCCTAGTAAATTTGATATATTTACTACCATTCTGAATTTTTTCAAATTTTTCCATCAACAGTTTAGATTTTAGAGGGGGGGGGACGGTCGATTTTAATGAAAATTTTCGCTTTAAAGCTGAATATTTCACAAACAGATCACTGAATAGAAAGAATAGATGTTATCAACCCCACAATGGCTTTAAAAGACCTATCCAACGATACCCCACACTATAGGGTTAGTCGAGAAAAAAAAATCACCCCCACTTTACGTCTATGGGAGGTACCCTAAAAAAAATTTTTTTAGTTTTTTTTTATTTAATCACTTTGTCGGCGTAACTGATATATATATTCATGCCAAATTACAGTTTTCTAGTACTAACAGTCTCTGAGCTTAGTCGCGGACAGACAGACAGACAGACAGACAGACAGACAGACGGACAGACATGGCGAAACTATAAGGGTTCCTAGTTGACTACGGAACCCTAAAAAGATAAATTATAATATGCATTATTATGCATAGTATTGCGTAAGTATTTCATCATAAGATCATGTAATTCACATTTTCATTCACTCAGTCATTTCATTCATTCACTATCTTTTTTGCAATCAGTAGGTACTTTATGTAGCTGTGTGTGTAATCATTCGCCTCAACTCAGTCTCGTGGCGTTACCTATACAAATGTTACTTTTCTACGATGTATTTCTCACATAAGTGAATGTAAATTCTTATGAGAAATAAATGTCTTAATAGGAAGTTTTTTGTAAGGTCATACTAGAATTACGTGAGTAATGTATCTTTCAGTTATTAATATTATAAACGGGTCATACACGCCGTAAGAATCAAAAGTTGTGTCGCACGCTGACATAAAAATGGGCCAAAAGTTGGCCAGGCGTCCCGCACGCTGATGTACAACGCACTGGCATCGTGTAAAGCGCTGCGGGTGTCTATGGACAGTGGTGATCATTTAACATCAGGTGACCCACTAGTTCGTTTGTGTGGCCTTTCTAACATAAAAAAAAAAAAAAAATGTGGACTTGACTGAGAAACCGGTGTTGGACACGCTCAGGATAGGGTTCCGCAGCTGTTACGAAAAAATCCATGCAAATCTTATTAATTTTACTATTAATTATACTGTCCGTATTAAACAAGCAATGTTTTATAGGTCAGGCTGCTATTTACTCTTAAACTACTAATAATTCTCAAGCAAACTTAGCCGTTATAGTTTCCCAGGGTTGCCAGGGGGGTGCGGGGGGGGGAGGTGTGGCGGTATTAAAGGGGTTTCATTTTTTTTGCCTCTACTCTAAAGCGGAACAAAGTTCGCCGGGTCGGCTAGTATATTATAATTAATATATCAATAAATTTCCTCACAAGTAAAACTCTGAATTTTAAAAAGCCCAAACCTGTCCAATAACAAAACGAATACCAATACAAGTTTAAGGCTCTAGATCCACCGGAGCAGAGCAAGCAAATGGCCGAGTGTAGCGAGGCCGGATTCTTCTAAGGCTGCCTATCCACTGATACGGAGTGGAGACTTGCGAATACGACTGATATATATGACGACCAGATGGCCTAGTGGTTAGAGAACCTGACTACGAAGCTTGAGGTCCCGGGTTCGATTCCCGTGTCGGGGCAGATATTTGTATGAAAAATTCGAATGTTTGTTCTCGGGTCTTGGGTGTTTAATATGTATTTAAGTATGTATCTATCTGTATAAGTATGTTTATCCGTTGCTTAGTACCCATAACACAAGCTTTGCTAAGCTTACTTTGGGACTAGGTCAATTGGTGTGAATTGTCCCATGATATTTATTTATTTATTTATTTATTTATATAGACAAGGAGATGAGTTGCGAACTGTGTCTGCCCATAGACGCAGAGTGGAGTTGCGAACTGTGTCTGTCCATAGACGCAGAGCAGAGTTGCGAACTGTGTCTGTCCATAGACGCAGAGCGGAGATGCGAACTGTGTATGTCCATAGACGTAGAGCGAAGTTGCGAACTGTATCTGTCCATAGACGCAGAGCGGAGTTGCGAACTGTGTCTGTCCATAGACGCAGAGCAGAGTTGCGAACTGTGTCTGTCCATAGACGTAGAGCGGAGTTGCGAACTGTGTCTGACCATAGACGCAGAGTGGAGTTGCGAACTGTGTCTGTCCATAGACGCAAAGCGGAGTTGCGAACTATATCTGTCCATAGACGCAGAGTGGAGTTGCGAACTATATCTGTCCATAGACGCAGAGTGGAGTTGCGAACTGTGTCTGTCCATAAACGCAGAGTGGAGTTGCGAACTGTATCTGTCCATAGACAAGGAGCTGAGTTGCGGATTGTGTCTGACCATAGACGCAGAGCGGAGTTGCGAACTGTGTCTGTTCATAGACGCAGAGACCGCTGAACTGATTTAGATGAACAATATGATGTTGCAATAAACAGATTTTTTATGCAATTTTATTGGTGGATTTTTATCTCGCTCACCGCTCCGCTGTCTCGCTCCGCTATCGTAGACAGACAGCTTAAAAGCTATGTATTTTATTCTTGAAATTAATGTATTTTTAGACTTGACCTATTGCGGGTGACACCAACGTATTTTAAATTAAGACGCATAGAGTCACGTGCAATCTACACATCATCATTCATCATTTCAAACTCAAACTCTTTATTGCGTTAAAATGTCGTCATGAAGATCTTAAAAGGTAGGTACAGCTTCAACATTTACCCTGTAAGGGCACAGCAATATACATAATTATTTATTACAATTCTAGTTCCGATCATACCTGGTTTACACTCGCGTACGAGCGGCGAGACGAACTGCGAGACGAGCAACGAGACGAGAGTGTGAACAGGCTCGCCTCGCGCCTCGTCTCGTGATTTGCAGGCTCGCGTCCGGAGCGAGACGACGAGACGAGGCACGAGGCGAGTTAACGAGGCGAGAGTGTAAATCAGGTATCAAGGATGATAATAGACTGGATTGGCAGTCGCCATAGTAAAAGAAAGAAAGAAAAAATATTTTAGTACGGATCGGCCGCGGTTTTTGTAGTTCGATTATTAAATCTAGATGGCGTTGAAATGTAGCCAGAGGCTTTGAAAGCAAAACAATAAGACTACAGATATTTCATATCACTGCAAATGTATTATTAACACAGAAATAATAATAAAGAGGATGGAAGTGCCTTAGACGCGTGACCTTGGCGCCGCGCTTGTGACTCGTAGGTCACAAGCGCGCGACTTGTGGCTCAGTGCTATTTGAAACGTGGGTATGACAACAAGTGCTTTAAAATGGTGTTTTGCAGCATTAGCAATTGCGGAAACTCGTCCACACTGTGTAATTACACTAATAGGGGGATTACATTTCATTGGTATGTATTAATTTAATGTAATAATGCGGTTTATATCAAAATACAACTTGAGAAAATATTTCATTATGAAATATTGGTTTACACGTTATTAACACGGAACTTCATATACCATTGCTACTCATGCCCATAAAAACGCAGATCGTTTTGAATTATACGCAGCAATGTAAAGTAATTTTTGATAACCCTTCCGTCTTGCACAAAAGTTCGTGGTACGGACAAAAAAACAGGTTACGACTAGTACAGACATAATGCCGATGCGGCCAATAAATGGCGCCGTTGTGTAAATGTGGGTATGACTTACGTTGAGTGTTATTCAACGCTATCTCTAAGGTGTAAGGTTCATAATTGTTTGTAAGCAAAAATTTTAGTAATTGTGTGCGTGATTGCGTAGTACGGTTCCGGTCTTTTGCATGTGTGCATTAACACAGTAAGTAGAGGGGATGAAGTAGCGACACGAGTTCCGGAAGAAAATAGGAACTAAGGCATTTCTATCCTCTTTATTATTATTTCTGTGATTATTAAGTATGCAATATTTTTGAAAAATAATAAATTTTTACTAACATAAAACATTTGTAGTCTTATTGTTTTTCTTTCAAAGCCTAGATTTAATAATCAAACTATTTTTCTGCGGACTATCTGTACTACTAGGGGCGTTCAATAAAAAGTGAGAATGAGTATGTTATAAACAACTTTTACTAAATGTCATTTTATTTTTCGACATAGTCACCTTTTAGCATAATACACTTAGTATATCTTTTTTCTAAACTTAAAATTCCATTTTTAAAAAAGGTCTCATCTTGAGTACTTAAAAAATCTTGTACTGCAGCGACTACCGCGTCGTCGTCTTCAAATTTCTGGCCTCTCAGGTATTGTTTCAATCTCGGAAATAGGTAGAAATCACTGGGAGCGAGATCTGGTGAATACGGAGGATGCTTAAGGATATCGAACCCAGCATCACGAATTGCAGCCATTGCAACGGCGGACTTGTGTGCCGGGGCATTGTCCTGGTGGAGCAGCACAACTTTCGAGAGTTTACCTCGCCGTTCTTCGCGGATCTCATTACGCAATGTTGCTATTTGTTTGGCGTATAAAGTGCCCGTAATAGTGGCTCCATGCTCGAGATAATCAATCATTAATACCCCTTTACCATCCCAAAAAACAGAGCCCATGACCTTACCGGCAGATGGGCTCACCTTGAATTTCTTCGGAGTTGGAGATGATGGCCTTTTCCATGTCATAGACTGCAGTTTCGTTTCAGGGTCGTAATGATGGAGCCATGTTTCGTCCATTGTTATAAATCGCGCCAAAAAAAGTTCCCGGTCTTGCTGCATCAGGTTCAAAGCTTCTTGACAAATCTCTAGTCTAGTTTGTTTTTGCGTGTCAGTAAGCATTCTTGGTACCCAACGCGCAGATACATTTTTCATACCCAAGCGTTCATGTAAAATATTATGCACGCTCCTCGTTGAAATCTTTACATTTTCAGCAATAAAACGAACTGTGACACGACGATCCGCCAAAACTGAGTTTTCGACTTTTTTCACAATTTCTTCAGTTACTGCTGTAGTAGGGCGTCCGGAGCGGGGGTCGTCCATTGTCGATGTTCTTCCACGTCTAAATTCGGCGCACCAACGTGCGACTGTCGAATACGGAGGAGCATTAGACCCTAAAGTGTCCCGCAAATCCAAATTGACTTGGTCCGTAGAAAAATTTTTCAAATACAAGTATTTGATAACGGCGCGCAGTTCAATTTTCTTCATTTTCGCTAACGTACTCAATAGCATTGCAAAGAAATTACCGTATATTTTTTTAAACAAAAGACAGTTAGTTTTTTTTCATAGCAATCAGCTAGATAGATTAGCTTTACCGGCCAGTATTTAATTTCGTAATATTAAAAGAGTTTGCATCTCATTCTCACTTTATATTGAACGCCCCTCGTATGGCGATTGCTAATCCAGTCTATATCATCTTTGTTCCTATGAACTACTTAAATAACAATACATTCTAATTTAGCCTTAAAATATTAACAAATATGGCAGTTGACTAACATTATATAATTTAATTTAAAAATAAACTATACTATTTACAACAATGAAGTCGGTGAAAAACAAGAATAATAACTATAAATTTAAAAAAAATCAAGTAATATTTTTCTAAGGATTTCGAATGTGTTACGGAATCTTCCGAGTTTAGGCATGTTTTATACCTTAGGCTACTATTTACTCTTAATCTACAAATAATCATAATTCCCAAGCAATCTTAGCCGCTATAATTTTCCTTGTAAATTTAATATATTTACTACCATTCTGAAATTTTTTAAATTTTTCTACCCACCAGTTAAGATTTTAGAGGGGGGGGAAGGTCGATTTTAATGAAAATTTTCACTTTAAAGTTGAATATTTCACAATCAGATCACTGAATAGAAAAATCATTTTAGCAATCCCCCAATGGTTTTAAAAGACCTATCCAGCGATACCCCACACTATAGGGTTAGTCGAGAAAAAAAAATCACCCCCACTTTACGTCTATGGGAGATACCCTGAAAAAAAAATATTTTTTATTTTACCACTTTGTTGGCGTGACTGATATGTATATTCATGCCAAATTACAGCTTTCTGGTACTAACGATGTCTGAGCTTAGCCGCGGACGGACAGACAGACAGACAGACATGGCGAAACTATAAGGGTTTCCTAGTTGACTACGGAACCCTAAAAACCGAGTGTGCTTTAGACCACACGGCTGAAGTAAAAACTTCTTCAGCTCCATCTATATGATGTATACAGGGTTATTTGTAATTCACTGACATCCTCTTAACCCTGAATTCCTATCACTCAAACAAATGTTTTTTGTTTTACGACTTTTTAAAATGAAGCACTTTTTTTCCCATACAAATACACAGAGTATCGTAAAAGTAAGAGGTAATCTCAAATTTTCAAAACGTTATTACACCAAAAATATTAAGTTATGACAAAAGCCGTAAAATAAAAAACATTTGTTTAAGTGGTAGGAGTTTAGGGTTAAAAGGATGCTATTGAATTACAAATAACCCTGTATATACTAGGGGCGTTCAATAAAAAGTGAGAATGAGTATGTTATAAACAACTTTTACTAAATGTAATTTTATTTTTCGACATAGTCACCTTTTAGCATAATACACTTATTAAATCTTTTTTCTAAACTTAAAATTTCATTTTTAAAAAAGGTCTCATCTTGAGTACTTAAAAAAATCTTGTACTGCAGCGACTACCGCGTCGTCGTCTTCAAATTTCTGGCCTCTCGGGTATTGTTTCAATCTCGGAAATAGGTAGAAATCACTGGGAGCGAGATCTGGTGAATACGGAGGATGCTTAAGGATATTGAACCCAGCATCACGAATTGCAGCCATTGCAACGATGGACTTGTGTGCCGGGGCATTGTCCTGGTGGAACAGCACAACTTTCGAGAGTTTACCTCGCCGTTTTTCGCGGATCTCATTGCGCAATGTTGCTATTTGTTTGGCGTATAAAGTGCCCGTAATAGTGGCTCCATGTTTGAGATACTCAATCATTAATACCCCTTTACCATCCCAAAAAACAGAGCCCATGACCTTACGGGCAGATGGGCCCACCTTGAATTTCTTCGGAGTTGGAGATGATGGCCTTTTCCATGTCATAGACTGCAGTTTCGTTTCAGGGTCGTAATGATGGAGCCATGTTTCGTCCATTGTTATAAATCGCGCCAAAAAAAGTTCCCGGTCTTGCTGTATCAGGTCCAAAGCTTCTTGACAAATCTCGACTCTAGTTTGTTTTAGCGTGTCAGTAAGCATTCTTGGTACCCAACGCGCAGATACCTTTTTCATACCCAAGCGTTCATGTAAAATATTATGCACGCTCCACGTTGAAATCTTTACATTTTCAGCAATAAAACGAACCGTGACACGACGATCCGCCAAAACTGAGTTTTCAACTTTTTTCATAATTTCTTCAGTTATTGCAATAGTAGGGCGTCCGGAGCGGGGGTCGTCCATGGTCGATGTTCTTCCACGTCTAAATTTGGCGCACCAACGTGCGACTGTCGAATACGGAGGAGCATTAGACCCTAAAGTGTACCGCAAATCTAAATTGACTTGGTCCGTAGAAAAATTTTTCAAACACAAGTATTTGATAACGGCGCGCAGTTAAATTTTCTCCATTTTCGCTAACGTACTCAATAGCATTGCAAAGAAAGTACCGTATTTTTTTTTAAACAAAAGACAGTTAGTTTTTTTTTCATAGCAATCAGCTAGATAGATTAGCTTTACCGGCCAGTATTTAATTTCCTAATATTGAAAGAGTTGGCATCTCATTCTCACTTTATATTCAACGCCCCTCGTATTATGCTAAAAGGTGCCTATGTCGAAAAATAAAATGACATTTAGTAAAAGTTGTTTATAACATACTCATTCTCACTTTTTATTGAACGCCCCTAGTAAGTGTTTCTTACCTTTTGTACGTTTAGACTATAGATGTTATATTGTAAAAGTATTTTTGAATAAAGATTTATTTATTTACTTCAGTCGTGTGGTCTAAAGCACTCTCGGTTTTTACACGTGAGCGATTATCTTTTGTTCGTTTCTTGGGCGAGAAAATCGCTGATATCACTTACTCGCCGGCGGTGGGACCAGTGTCTAAGACTCACTTTTAAAATAATAGTACATTTTTACAGCGAACACTATAAAAACCGTATTTATAGTTTGAAAGTGCGTTAACGCAATAATTTGTAAGTAATTTCCTCCTTACACAAAAGCATAGAACAATTCACCAATAGAGCGGTAATACGGGTTGTCCAATTTTGCCACACATTGATCGTACCGTACTAGTTATTTAAAGCTCTTAATCTTCGATCAACAATACAACAATACAACAATACAATTTATTGCTTTGCTAGCTGTTTCTGGCGAATAATCGTAATTAGAAGGTAGAATTGCGACTTTAATGTATGCTGCTATGGTCGTAAATGGGTTGATCTTACAACGGTTTTGAATTTGTTGTCTCTGTTTAGCAGAAAACATAAGTCGCTCTATAGCTACACATTCAAACGGACACATTTTAGCTTGGATTTTGTAGCTGTCCCGAAATCTAGTTGTATTGTTGATCGAAGCTCTTAATTAAATTGCAATACCGAATTGTGATAGCCTAGTGGTTACCTACGGCCTCTCAAGCAAGGCTCGTGGGTTTAACACGGGTTATTTTTGAAGTGAAACTTCTAATGCGACTTCCAACAAGGTCGCGTTAAACGTTTAACGCTACCATGGAGGGGGTATAAAAGCATTAGTATATGTACTGCCGAAGCAAGTAATCTCGCATTGTATATATAAAAAAAATAGTTTATTAAATGAAAATCTTAATAACTTAATATATACTAACGGATGTTAAAAACTTCGACAGTGCGATGCAGAACTCATACTGTCTGTGCAAATTTGTATGAGACTTGATAAAAGCGCCATCTAGTGAGTAATTTGAACTCATAGATGCATAAGTAAATTTAGTTCTTTAAGTTATTGCAATAAGGTTCATATTGATGTCTAAGTGCCTTTTTCATTTCCACATTACGAAGTTTCACTTCTTCCGCGCGGAGGAGCTGCACGCTCGATTTTTTTTTGTTGCAATATTATATTATAGGTATCATAGTAGTAATTTTAAGTCAATTTGATCAATCCAAGCGTATTCCATCAGATGACCCGCTTCGTTTGCCTCCCTCTCATAATAATAATCTCGTGTCACGGTGTTTGTTATCGAACTCCTCTGAAACGGGTTCACCAATTTTTATCAATTTTTTTCTCTATATTTGGTAGGTCTGAGAATAGGTCATAGGCTATTTTTTATACTCCTTTCTTCACAGACGAAGTCACAGGCAACACCTAGTAATAAAAAACCGGCCAAGTGCGAGTCACACTCGCGCACAAAGGGTTCCGTACCATTATCTGTAAAAACGGCAAAAAAATCACGTTTTTTGTATGGGAGCCCCCCTTAAATATTTGTTTCATTTAAACTTAATTATTTATTTTTAAAGTGAATATATAGCTAAATATTCTGTGAAAATTTCAAGCGACTGCCTGTTGCGTTATCAATATCGAGCAAAAACGAGCAAAAAATACGTTTGTTGTATGGGAGCCCCCTTAAATATAGATCTATTTTATTCTTTCTGTTTTTTAGTATTTGTTGTTATAGCGGCAACCGAAATACATCATCTGTGAAAATTTCAGCTGTCTAGCTATCACGGTTCTTGAGATACAGCCTGGTGACAGACGGAGGGACAGCGAAGTCAAAGTAATAGGGTCCCGTTTTTACCCTTTGGGTACGGAACCCTAAAAAAAATACAGGCCGTTGACTATAGGCTACCAATTCACCACTCTATCGAATAGTTCCTCTGTAAAAAAATAATAAACAAATAATGTCGGGTGCACTTAAGTAGAAAAGTACTCAGACGTTGACATTTGGGTAAGTATAGGAAAATACCCCGCAAGTACAAGCGAATGCAATGTCATTGATTCTACGCCACTTTACTCGTAGGTTTCCATACCTGAAGTATGGCAGATTGATCCCAATAAATGTCGCTGCACTGTAGTATGCATATCGATAGTATCATCATCATCATCATCATCATCATCATCATCATCATCATCATCATCATCATCATCATCATCATCATCATCATCATCATCATCATCATCATCATCATCATCATCATCATCATCATCATCATCATCATCATCATCATCATCATCCCAGGCTATATACTTCCCTCTGCAGGGCACAGGCCCTCAGAATGCGAGGGCTTGGGCCGTAGTTCCCAAGCGGGCCCAGTGCGGATTGAGAACTTCACACACATCATTGAATTTCTTCTCAGGTGTGTGCAGTCCTTCACCGTAAAGCTCATGGTAAATTTCAAATACAATTTCGCTCATGGATTCCGAAAAACATAAAGGCGCGAGCCCGGATTTGAACCCACGACCCTCTGCTTGAAGGCTGTAGGTCTAATCACTAGACCACCACAGCTTCACCTGTGAGTCATCGTCATCATCATCATCATCATTTCAGCCGAAAGACGTCCACTGCTGAACATAGGCCTCCCCCAAGGCTCGCCAAACAGATCGGTCCCGCGCCATTCGCATCCAACGCGATCTCGCAACTTTAACCAGGTCGTCGCTCCATCTTATTGGAGGCCTGCCTACACTGCGTCTTCCGGTCCGTGGACGCCACTCGAGAACCTTTTTGCCCCATCGGCCATCAGTTCTACGAGCGATGTGCCCTGTCCACTGCCACTTGAGTCTGGTGATTCTTCGAGCTATGTCGGTGTCTTTAGTTCTTGCGCGGATTTCATCATTTCTAATGCGATCCCGCAGATATACTCCGAGCACCTGTGAGTATCTAATACAAAACGCGTCAATGAATAAATTAAGTATAACAAATTATGATATCATTCATACGGGAAATGCCTAAATCGTGTTACATTATAATAAATTTACACAAATCTATAATTTATGAGTTTAAGAATACCGTAGGGTAGGATACTTTTCGACCTGTTTTAAAAAGAGAGATGTGCGTATTTTTTATTTGATAGTTATTTTATAAAAGCTAATACAACTTACAAGGAAAGGTGCTGTAGGCACTGGCCACCGAGACCGTGTTGCTGTTTCAAATACACTGACGAGCAAAAATAAAGGGTCGGTTTCAAAAATGAAGATTACTACAAAACCCGCTGTGATAGCTTCTTCGAGTAAAATGAGTTTAGTAAAGAGTTTTATTCTCAATTAAACTTTTTCTTGTTAAGAATAAAACTTTTTACTAAACTCATTTTACTCGAAGAAGCTATCACAGCGGGTTTTGTAGTAATCTTCATTTTTGAAACCGACCCTTTATTTTTGCTCGTCAGTATATTTAAATCGATTCCGGTTCATTACAGCCAAATATCATAATAACGTGTTCCTAGAATATCAAAATGTCAAAACAGATTTTTTTCACACTCTATGCACTGTAATTCGTTTCTGTTTGGAATACAACTCTTCAGGGTGCCCAAGATACAGGCACTGCCTAGTTTGGGGCCCGCTGACAATGTATTTATGTTACTGTTTCTGCATCAACAAATATATTTCATTTCATTTCATTTTTCATTTCACAATGTCTAAAGCTCGAAATGACTCACGCCAATTTCTTAAATTACCGTATTTTTAATATGACTATAATTCATTTAGACTCTATCGCGTTTGGATAAATTTTCAATTCTTACCATTCCCCAAAATGTCTATGAATGAATGAATGATAATTTATTCGCTGAATATGGTTACAAAAGGTGGTACATAATATAACTTAGTATCTAGCATATTCTACCGGAAACCGGCGTGCGAATTTAACATTTATGTACACAGTGAATTATGCACAGTCATAAAAATTACATTTAGGTATTACATGTCAAATTTTACAAACAATAAGATAACATTTAAAACAATAATAATTTAAATTACAAGCATTATGAGTGGTCAAGTTTACAAAACTAAGAATAAAGAGAAAACCTCGGATAAACAATTAAAAAAATGTGGAGTCGAGATCAAAAAAACCTAACTTAAATAATGAAAATGAAATTATTTAATATCTATTGTATCTACATGCACTTTTTGACAGGAATTCTTTAACTGAATAAAAACATTGTTCGGTTAGCCACAGCTTGAGTGTCTTGTAGAACTGATTAGCGGGTAAGCTGCTTATTTGTAGTGGTATAGAATTATAAATCAGTGACGCCATGTAATAGCAGTTATCCCTATATAATTTTAGTTTTGGACGAGGCATTTCAAGAGCAGATGGGTTTCAGAGAGTTCTAAAACTTGACTTGATCATGTTTTGATGAATTTTCAATTATACCATTTCCCAAAATGTCTAAAACTCAAATTAAGTAAGTAGATACAAAAACGTCACATTGTCAAAATATCTAAAATTATGTTGAAGTTTACAGTTTTTAAGCAATGAGTAATTGAATTTATTCTGTACTATCGAGAATTCATTAAGCATAGTAGTTAAAAGTTGCTAAACCAATTCTGATAGACTAGACATTCACATTTATAAATACGTAACACTAAAATACTGCGTGGTTAAAATTTTAGGTATTATGAGACAGTGTCATTTTGATCTTTGGGCCTGTCAACAAAAGGCATTTTTGAATTTTGGTAATTATGAAACTAATGCATTATCACTTTCAGTCTTAATGTTAATTCGGTATTTGAAGTTATTGTTTATTTTACCAACTATACATTTTGGATATCGGATGCAATGTGTAAATGTTATTACGACATTTTATTGTATTGAAAATATGTAAGTCAATGATTGTAAAATAAATAGAACCAAAAAGTAAAAAAAAAAAATGGAAAAGGCCATTATGATATTTGGTTGGAATGAACCGGAATCTTTAAATCTTACGGCTTCTAGAATTCGAATCAAGAAATAAACGTTGGTCAGCCGTTCTAGGTGCAAGTACGGACAAACATGGCGTTCCAGGACAGGCGTAATCGACTTCGTTTTTTGGAGTCTTTTTTTTGTCAATTTTTTATTTTTTCGACTCCAAATTTGTTACTTTTACGATCATCCCGTGAAAACCATATTGCTTAAAAAGCGACATCTCTTGGTCCGGGTGAGCGGTTAGTTCCGAAGGAGTGTTGAGGTCTCTCGATGAGAGCTAACGTAGATGTCGCTAGTGTCGCTGCTTAGGTGACTAAAAGCTGATATACAATACAATACAATACAAATATTCTTTATTGATCACCAGAAACAGTACAGTGACATTACAAAAATAAAAATTCAGGTAGACAATAGGCGGTCTTATCGCTAAAAAGCGATCTCTTCCAGACAACCAATTACTCAGAAATATATGATATGGATGTATAGTAGAAATTGGTGTCTAACTCCTGACCAGAGTGGCTGTGTAGGGGGTTAGCACGCAGCACGGAATGCTGAAGACAGCTGGGTTCGATTCCCAGCGCTGTAGCCTTATTGTGTAATGCACTTTGTATCACAATCGTTTTCACCGCCTCTTTTTGTCATACGGTATTGGACGAGGGAAGAAAGAGATGCTGAATGCGATAGCGAGCGCCAAAGCGTTAGACAATACGGCCACTGGTCTCTTGTTCTGAGTTTTTCTGTGCATACATGTTTCAGTTTGTATTTCGTGTGAAATATAGTGGGAATAGATTATTAATTCTTAATTATAGCACATGAATAAATACGGAGCAGAATAAAAACTTCCGAACAGAGCTCGAAATTCTTACCTATTATCATAGGGTTGTCACTCGGTAAAAAAAAAATTAAGAATCAAAATATTTTATTCAAACAAGTACCTAAGTATCTAATATCTGTATATCTACAAACACTTCAACAGGTAGGCATCTTTAAAAACAACCGAACACCCGAACTATGTAGCTAAATGCTAAACGGTCGCGTCGTCGCTGGCGGCACACCTGAACTTTGTCTACTCACTGAGCTAGTTCAAACCGGTTTGTCTCCGAGCGGGCGCCGGTGCACGCCCCCCTCGTCCTGTCTGTACAGGTCACGCACACATATGTTGTGCGTGTAGTAGTGTAATGCGTGCGCGGCGTTGTTTGAACTTTTTATTCTGCGCCGTATTTATTCATTGTGATTATAGTACGGCTTAGATATTAATGATGAACGCATGATCTTCGTATATATTTAGGGCGTGGCATTTGAGATGACGTCCATTTAACGTATTTCCATACGGAGATTATACCAATTATAATATCAGGTTATGGATATGAGGATGGTTTAGTATAATCTATCCTATCATTTAATAGTATTTTGATGGTTCTCCTTGTTTATGTATATTTTTAATTATATTTCGCAGTATTCTATCACACATATCGAATCTGTGGTGAATAGTTTTTGCATAATCTGCGGGTTTCGAATCATCATCATCATCATTCAGCCGAAAGACGTCCACTGCTGAACTAAGACCAACAACTCGTCAAACAGATCTGTCCCGCGCCATCAGCATCCAACGCGTTCCCGCAACCTTAACCAGGTCGTCGCTCCATCTTGTTGGAGGCCTACCTACACTGCGTCTTCCGGTCCGTGGACGCCACTCTAGAACCTTTTTGCTCCATCGGCCACTGCCACCTGAGTCTGGCGATTCTTCGAGCTATATCGGTAACTTTAGTTCTTGCGCGGATTTCATCATTTCTAATATGATCCCGCAGAGAAACTCCGAGCATAGCTCTCTCCATCGCCCTCTGAATGACTTTCTCCTTGGGTTTCGAATATAGATAACTAAAGTAATAAATAACAAATAATTTAAAAAAAATTAAATACCCCCAACGCAATTAGTTTAGGCCACACATAATTATGTTTGAAAATAAAGTAAATTTCCATTATGCGTCTAAGATCCCTTCCGCAGCTAACAAAAGAGCTGATAACTTTGAAACGGCTGAACCAATTTTGATGAAACATATCTAAGAACCCTCGCCAAGAAACCTGCTTCCAAATAAAAAGAACATCCAAATCGATTCACCCGTTTAAGAGCTATGATGTCACAGACAGACTCACACACACGCACACATAGCGGTCAAACTCATAACACCCCTCTTTTTATGTCAGGGGTTGAAAACGGAAACTGAATTCTGAATTTTGTGTGCTTGCAGGCAAAACATACTTGGAATTTTGATACTTAGTTTATAACTGTATCTGTTATGTCAAGGCTACACACATCGCGATAACGCGAATATTCGCATAATCGCGATGTATGTAGCCGAATATTCGCGAATACTTTGGCACTTCGCCCGAAGCCGCAGACCCTTCGCCCCGCTGTCGGTAAATTTGCGCATATCAAAGGCTGCCAAACTAAACTAAACTCTGCGGCATTGCTCTCTATAGCAGTGTGGCCATGCACATTCGCCGTAGGCCGAAGACGAAGTTTTATCGCGATAATTCTATCGCGATGTGTGTAGCCCTAGTATTACCACCACTGTAATCAGTTACACCTATGCAAATAAATCACTGACTTTGACTTAGACATATGCCCGAAAAACATAACCCTCCTTCGGCAGTTGGGTAAAAATACTTAAGGCCGCACCGAGCTTTTGGCGCATTCATAGCATTCATCTAATCCCTTACTGTATCATTACTAGCAAAGCTTTAGTTCTGAAATTCATCTGTAAGATATTTGAGGATTCACTCTAGTGACCAGTGTTTTACGAATCACGATTACCTACTAAACTTGTAGTTGGCTAGATAGAAAAAATCTAAAATCGTATCTAAAAAATAAAATGAAACCTTAGTACGACGTAAATACTGCACGACAGGTCATGACTGTTTGGATGTTAATAAAACAAGATGTTTTCTAAGGCCTAGTGTTGCTACATTTTTAAAATATGTATTTGTTGTAGTAATACGATGAAAATACCTAAATACGACCGCTTTAGCCTAGTTGGTAGTGACCCTGCCTACGAAGCAAGAGGTCCTGGGTTCGAATCCCGGTAAGGGCATTCATTTGTGTGATGAGTTATGGATGTTTTCTATGTATTTAAGTATTTATTTATCTGTATAAGGATGTTTATCGTCATCTAGGTCCCATAGTACAAGCTTTGCTTAGTTTGGGACTAGCTCGATTTGTGTAAGATGTCCCCTAATATTTTTTTTTATACACACGCGGTCTGACCAACCTATCTTGAGCCGTCGTGCTTCCCCTTTTCCGTATAGTCAGTTGCGTTAGTTCTCCTTCGGCTATCGGACGGGGAACTTGTGTCGCTCGCGCTTACGCACGGCTTTGATTCTAGCCGCTCTCACGCACACATACACGAGTGCACAGAATACCTAAAATAGATTAGCGCAAGAAGCTCGGTGCGGCTTTAAGTCATTCGCGGGACTTCCCTTTTTCGAACGCATTTTTTCTACTGCAGTTAAATCAGCTCCACCCAATTACCAATATCTTTAAATAAAACCACTTAACTGAGGTTTTTTTTTCTCAACCGGATTCAAAACTGACTACGTTAGATATTGATCCTAACCTACGACTCTACCCCGTCCCAATAAGATCGAATATCGCTTGCTTCAGAGGCCATATCGATATAATATAAATGATTGGCCTTATATTGTTTCGGAAACCGTTGAATGACGTGCATGGAAACAGGTATTTTTTCAATTTAAAGTTCATGCAATTAAAAAGACTTATTTGTGACGTCATCAAGTATCCAAAGAAATGTCAACTAATTTACCCTGAAACTAGCACACTTGAATAGGATGTTGACTCCATTAAAAAATAATTCGAAGACACGACTCCAGTAAAAACGCTTTATTTTAGCCCAGAAAACCAGATTAATTTTCAATGAACTGCAAAATTAGATTTTTTGGTGTTTTTGAACATATAAATAGTTAGTTGATTGAGTTGGTGAACAAGTGGCGTCATAAGTTGCTATTGCCATTATTTCGCAAATTCATTTGGCAAATGTCTAATTTGGCAACTGTTTATTTTTTCTGAAACTGTAAACTATTCAGAATATTTTTTAGGACTATCCTGTACGTTAGGTTAGGTTAGGTTAGGTTTGTTTTATAACGGGGTGCGGTGTCGGAAACCTCCTCGAGTGCCCGGGCGTTACCACTCCCTTCTATCCGAGGCGTAGGCCTCATGGGGTGGGGAAGGGTAACGCTTGGGACGGTGCACCCTGGGCAACAACGGTAAACATTATCTTACCGGTGGCTAATATCCGACTTGGGGGGGGGGGGGGTGTCAGCAATCTCCACATGGTGCCTGGTCGGTAATGATCATACCGCCTGGGCTGCACGACCGTTACGGTTCTCCCCTGTTAACCCTGGAGAAGAGTAGCGGATGGGCCCATGGCCTGTGGGGGTTTGCTGACACATTGGGGGGGTTAGGGTGGTGAGGTGAACCCGCAACTAGTTGCGGGGGATCCGAGCCAGCGGGCCCATTCGTGGGTCCGCAGTGAGGGCGGCGTCACGCCCTTGGGCGGACGCCTTTTGACGGAGGCGAACCTAAGCGAAGTACCTGTCCTTTAGGACAGGGAAAGCGAGGGTGAGCCCATCGGGCGGAGGGCGTAAGCCCAGTGATGCCGAGGCGGCGCAGCCCTTCTAAGGGCTGTGGTCGCCGGACGTGACGACTGACTTCTTTGACGTGATTGGGGTGGGGGGGTGTTGGTTTGCCGAGGCGAGCCCAAAGGCAGAGGGCCACCGGGCAAACCTTACCAACCAACGGGCTTTCGGGCCCACAAGAGGGCGGCGTCCGGCCTTCGGGCCGACACCTTAAAGATGGAGGCGAGCCCTTACTTTTGCCTGTCTTAATTGATGGGTATTAAGTGGGGGTGAGCCTTGTCGGGCGGAGGGTGCAAGCCCAATGATGCTGGGGCGGCGCAGCCCTTTTAAGGGCTGTGGTCGCTGGACGTGACGACTGACTTCCTCGACGTGACTGGGGTGGGGGGGGGGGTGTTGGTTTGGCGAGGGGAGCCCAAAGGCAGAGGGCCACCGGGTGAACCCTGCCAGCCAACGGGCCTGCGGGCCCAAGAGGGCGGCGCCCAGCCTTCGGGCTGACGCCTTTGGACGGAGGCGAGCCTGAGCGAAGTACCTGTCCTTTAGGGTCAGGGAAAGCTAGGGTGAGCCCATCGGGCGGAGGGCGTTAGCCCAGTGATGCTGGGGCGGCGCAGCCCTTTTAAGGGCTGTGGTCGCCGGACGCGACGACTGACTTCTTCGACTTGACTGGGGTGGGTGGTGCCTTCGGGTGCCAGCAGCACCAGTGGGGGAGGGCGAGGACTCCCGAACCTACATTGCACGGTGTTTGCCAAGAGGGACCCCATTCCCGGAGTGGTCGGTAGGCGTCGCGGACGACTCTTATGTTCCCGTGGCGTCTGCACTTACGACCGAAGGTGGAAACTCGTGTGGTTTTTATTCGGTAGGCCCACCTAAAAAGTGGGAGAGCCCGAAAGACCCCCCTGCTGCCTCGAGCGGGGGACATGCATAAGGTGCATTTTCCACACGTAAAAAAAAAATAAAAAAAAAAATCCTCAAAAGTTTACAGTTTCAGAAAAAAATAAACAGTTGCCAAATACAACATTTGCCAAATGAATCATTTTGCGAAAAGTTTTGCTTCGTAGGCACGGTCACTACCAACTAGGCTAAGGCGGTCGGTGAAGTGGCAATGGGCCGGCCATATAACCGGAAGAACCGATAACCGTTGGGGTAGACGAGTTCTTGAGTGGAGACCACGGATCGGCAAACGTAACGTAGGACGTCCTCTGACTCGGTGGAGCGATGATCTTCGCAAGGCGGCTGGCAAGAGCTGGATGAGAGTGGCCGAGGATCGTGCTCAGTGGCGTGCCATGGGAGAGGCCTATGTCCAGCAGTACAAATACAAATATACAAATATTTTTATTCAAAGCAATAAAGAGTAAAAACAATGCATTATTACTTAACATAAGTCTCGTCTTCGCAGATAACAATTTTGCGATATGAGTGAATGTTAATATATTTTGACCCCCGTCACACGGCGGCCACGAACGTACAAAATACGCGTTCTTGAATCTACATAAGCATGACGACGTCTGTAGACGCGTCAATGTGTGCGTAAGATATACAGGGCTGACCATCGCAAAAACCTAGTACTAATAAGTACATCCAATGACATATATACTTAGGTACTTATAATAATATGTAGGTATTGGCTTAGGTATGTGTGTGTGTGTGTGTGTGTGTGTGTGTGTGTGTGTGTGGTAGTTATTTCATGTATTAATCGCGATAATTTCAGAAAACATTATTTATAACAGGAAACCTTAAATAAAATATTTTTCTTTCTTTTAAGTAGGTAGGGTAGGTAAACTCCTTTCCTTATATTTGGCTGTTGACAAACACCCATATATTGCACAGCTCATTGACATGCTCGCGCGCGTTGCGCACCCAACTGGTTTCCGGCGGTTTTCCGGCAATCTGCGCTTGAGGGGTGGGGTAACTCGAATCGGTGCGGGGCGGAGCGTGGCCATTCTGTACGTTAGTACTATTATATATTATGTGCCCCCGTACTAGTTTCAAACTGTATTACGGTGCGGCCAAATTTGCCTTCCTTCATTAAAAATGCAACAACTTAAGGTAGGTATCCGTAGTAAAAATAATGTGGGTAAGATGCGAGAGCTACGCATTCCGATGTTCCTTTAGGCCATACTAGTAACATGTATACGCAAAAAGGTAACATGAATTTATACAAAAACTTACGAAACTTTGAAGTATGAATGGTATAATTATAACGTAATGTACTGTAATGTTTTATGTACAATAAAGAGTTATACAATACAAAAGTGATAAATTAAATGCGTAGACAATGCGGGTGTGTGTAGAGGTTGCGCTATTAGGTTGTGTGTGTGATTATGTGTGTGTGAATATGAATTCATATTATAATGTCTATGATATGATTAACGCGTGTACGTGTATTATGTGTAGTGTATCTGTGTAACCGAAATTGTGGGTGTATGCATGTAAGGTATGTAGATATGTACGTGTTACGTCAACCATCTTTTTAGGGTTCCGTACCCAAAGGGTAAAAACGGGACCCTATTACTGAGTCACCGCTGTCCGTCCGTCCGTCCGTCCGTCCGTCCGTCTGTCCGTCTGTCCGTCTGTCACCAGTCTGTATCTCGGGAACCGTGATAGCTAGAGAGTTGAAATTTTCACAGATGATGTATTTTGGTTGCCGCTATAACAACAAATACTAAAAAATGGAATAAAGAAAATATTTGGTGGTCGTTTTTGCTCGATATTGATAACGGCAACAGATAGAAGCTTGAAATATTCACAGAACATTTAATTATGTATTGACTTTAAAAATAAATCATTAAATTAAAATTAAAAAAATATTTAAGGGGGGCTCCCATACAACGAACGTGATTTTTATAGATAATTGTACGGAACCCTTCGTGCACGAGTCCGACTCGCACTTGGCCGGTTTTTTAGTAATAGCTCAGTATTTTCATATCCTATTTCTTTAAAATAAACATCCAGTGCCTTTTTTTGTGCAGTGGACGAACGGGTGTGTATTACATACCGAAGTACGAAAGACCGAATGTATTAAAACATCGAATGGGTCAAAAGACCGACACGATTTTTTTCTGAAACCATTAACTTTTTAAGATTGTTATAAAACAAACCTAACCTAACCTAATGGGTTCTGTATGATGCCGTTTTAATAAATTCTGAAAAGTTTACGGTTTCAGAAAAAAATCGTGTCGGTCTTTTGACCCATTCGATGTTTTAATACATTCGGTCTTTCGTACTTCGGTATTGTAATACATACGACCAGATGGCCTAGTAGGTAGAGAACCTGACTACGAAGCTTGAGGTCCCGGGTTCGATTCCCGCGTTGGGGCAGATATTTGTATGAATAATACGAATGTTTGTTCTCGGGTCTTGGGTGTTTAATATGTATTTAAGTATGTATCTATCTATATAAGTATGTTTATCCGTTGCCTTGTACCCATAACACAAGCTATGCTTAGCTTACTTTGGGACTAGGTCAATTGGTGTGAATTGTCCCGTGATATTTATTTATTTATTTATACCCAGACGAACATAAGCTGATGATGATTATGGTAATAATGATGACAGCACGTGAGTGGATATGGCACACTGCACGTGACCCGAAATGGACATGGTCATTATTTAAATAAATTGCCCCGATAGATATAAGATCATAAGGTTAACCAAACAAGAAAAAAATACCAGTCCATTTAAAAGCATGAATATGCGTCTGATCACAAAAATAAAATACACATGTCTGGCAACGTGTTGTTTTAGTTGTTGTATTTTAGCGTTCTAAAAAAAGTATCGGTAGTAGTATCGATAGTATTGTCAATAGTATCGGTAGTAGTATCGATAGTATTGTCAATAGTATCGTCACCTCAAAAAATAGTTACAATATCGATAGGCCGGTATCCTATTATCTCGTCTCATTCGTTTTTCGTTTAATTCTTATTTCGTCTCATTCTGTATTCGTCACTTCGTCTTATTCGCTATCCGTCATTACCTTTTTTTAGGGTTCCGCACCTCGAAAGGAAAAAGCGGAACCCTTATAGGATCACTTTGTTGTCCGTCCGTCTGTCTGTCAAGACCCTTTTTCTCAGGAATGCGTGAAAGCTGAAATTTATATCAAATACTCAAGTCTACGGTCCCTTGGAGCTGTGAAAAAATCAAACTTCTAAGACAACGCAATCAAAAGATACAGCCGTTTATGCCGCTAATTTCCCCAAATTTTCGAAACTCGCAAGGGAATCAAAACCTACAGGGTACTTCCCGTGAACTCAGAATCTTGAAATTTGTTACGAAGCAAGGTCTTATAGCACAGATAAAGGAAAAATTGCGAAAAGCATATTTTTTTTTGTCTGTCTGTCTATATCAGTAACCAATCTACAATGATCCCACACTGCGCACATTTTGGTTAAGAGCAGGGGTCTGCTTAGACTGGATGTCTTAGATACATATAAATTTGTATGGAACCCTCGGTGCGCGAGTCCGACTCGCACTTGGCCGGTTTTTTTTTTCAAATTCTGTATCTTGTCTCTCTCTTAACTCTTTTAGTTTCACCATGTCTGTTCGTCTGTCTGTCCGCGGCTAAGCTCAGAGATCGTTAGTACTAGAAAGCTGTAATTTGGCATGAATATACATATCAGTCACGCCAACAAAGTGGTAAAATAAAAAATAAAAAATAATTTTTTTTAGGGTACCTCCCATAGACGTAAAGGGGGGGTGATTTTTTTTCCTCGACTAATCCTATAGTGTGGGGTATCGTTGGATAGGTCTTTTAAAACCATTGCGGGGTTGCTAACATGATTTTTCTAATCGAGCGTCCCCCCCTCTCTAAAATCTTTAAACTGTTGGAAGGAAAAATTTGAAAAAATTCAGAATGGTAGTAAATATATCAAATTTACTAGGAAAATTATAGCGGCTAAGATTGCTTGGAAATTATTTGTAGTTTAAGAGTAAATAGTAGCCTAAGGTATAAAACATACCTAAACTTGGATGATTCCGTACACATACTAAATCCTTAGAAAAATATTACTTGATTTTTTCGTAATGGCTACGGAACCCTACCTTGGGCGTGTCCGACACGCTCTTGGCCGGTTTTTTCTCTACACTCGGTAGGTCTGAGAATAGTTCGTAGGCTATTTTTTGTCTGTTTATTACCATTGTTACATTTTAATTTCAATTGGGATTTTATTAAAAATCTTGATCGATTGTTTATTAGAAATCGATAGTATAGACAGTATAGCAAAATCAGCCAATAGTATCAGCCGTAATGCCATGTCACGAGGGCTCAATTTACGACCCTAAAGCATATTGTCCGTGGACGTGTTAATCTACAAATTTATAGCACGTTAAGTGCTACTTAGAGTTATGCTAGCTTAGGTACTAATTGTTATTAATGAACTGAAACAATTACTTTGCTCACCCGCGACCTTTGAAACAATTACTACACGCCTCAAACTACAATTACGCAACAACCAAATTGGTAGAATTGCGTTATTAAATCCCTAAAATCGTCCCTTTCTCCGGATTTGGGAACATCTGACTTTTTTAATTCCCAAACGTGAAATAATGGCTCGGTGGGAAAAAAAAAAACATCAAATGAGGATGTCATACCTAAAATTGAAGCATATTTTTTCAGGGTTTGATAAAAAATATTTTTTGGAGAATTTGCAAAATCTGGAACATCAATGAATGAAATGTATCGCGTTGGAAGGAGACTATGTAGAATAATATGATTAAAGAATTCAAAAAAAAATTACCTTAAAGTCACTGACTTATCACACCGCCCACCCTCGTGATACATATTTATTACATACATATGACCGTATGTACGGGTCAAATCTTGGAAGTTGAATTTGACCCACTTCCAGTGGCCGGATCAACTTTAAATTTGGTACACTTATGTAGGTTCGATGATAATGCAAGTACAGTCAACAAAAAGTACAGTCAGCGAAAAAGCTTGCATTGTAAATTTTTAACAAAAACTTACGTTAGTTTTAGTGTAAATTGTTGGCCATCCAACATTTTCAGCTCCTGAGGTATGCTATTAAATGTTAATGACAAAATTTAATAAAAATAAAATACTTACGGTTAAAAGATATCATCCTGTTTCTTCTGTAACCCACCTTATCACGAACAATTTAAATTAGCACACAATATTAGCACTGCTTGGAAGAGTTTTTAGTTTTCTAATTTATTTTATAGCACTTTAAAACTTATTGTTGATCCTGTTTCTTGTTTCGCACTGGTATATGAATCTGTAATAGAAAAAAACATTGGTTTAATAACACATTTCACAATAAATACCTACGTCAAAAGAAAAAAAATCTTTTTTGGTTCCTATACGAAAAAAAATGTACTAAACTTACTTATTCAAACAAAAATATATTTAAATAGTAAGAATATAGCAAAATGGCAGGACGTCCACTGCTGGACATAGGCGGAGGCTTGATGGCGATCAGTACCTAACCATTACGGTTAGAAGCGGCTAGCTTCCATAAAGAAATGGCATTTTAATGGTATCATTAAAATGTGGGTATACCTAAAATTTGGAACTGAACGAAGTGTACCGGGTTGATGGCAAAGTGGAGTATGGAATGGCACACTTTTTATAAACCAGTTTTTTTCGTTTGGTAAATTTAAAATCAGAAATGCGTGGGCGCATAGATTTGCCGCTGAGTATAGGTATATTCACTAACTGATACTCGATGACGAAGATGATATTTTGGATGTTGTCTTGCCGGATTTTTGCTTTCTTAGGGTTCCGTACCCAAAGGGTAAAAACGGGACACTATTACTGAGGCTCCGCTGTCCGTCCGTCTGTCCATCCGTCTGTCATAACAAATACTTTTAAGGGGGCTCCCAAACAAACAAATGTGATTTTTTGCTCGTTTTAGGGTTCCGTAGTCAACTAGGAACCCTTATAGTTTCGCCATGTCTGTCCGTCTGTCTGTCTGCCTGTCCGTCCGCGGGTAAGCTCAGAGAGTGTTTGTACTAAAAAGCTGTAATTTGGCATGAATATAAACATCAGTTACGCCGACAAAGATGTTAAATAAAAATAAATAAATAAAGTGTTTTTAGGGTACATCCCATAGACGTAAAGTGGGGGTGATCGACTAACCTTATAGTGTGGTATATTTTTGGGTAGGTATTTAAAAATAAATAAAGGTTTGCTAAAACCATTTTTTGATAAAGTGAATCACCCTGAAAATTCACTCTGAAATTTCAAAATAATGTACCCCCCCCCCCTCTAACTTTTGAACCGCACGTCTAAAAACTATGAAAAGAATCACGTAAGTTAAACTTAAAAAAAACTTTCTAGGAAAATTATTTTCAACTTCATCAGTTGAGCAGTTTTTAAGTTTTTTTTTTAATATTTGTATTGTTAGTTTCAATAAATATTATTTAAGAATATTAAGTTATATATTCACTTTAAAAATAAATAATTAAATTAAAATAAAACAGATATTTCAGTGGGGCTCCCATACCAAAAATTTGTTTTTTTTTTGCCGTTTTTAATATAGATAATGGTACGGAACCCTTTGCGCGCGAGTCCGACTCGCACTTGGCCGGTTTTTTTCTCAGTGTATTTTCTTTTTTGATGTCGAATAAAGTCTATGTCTATAAAAAAATTTAAAACCCCGAACGCAATTAGTTCTAAGTCATTATGCTTTAAAAATCCCTTCCGCAGCTAACAAAAGAGCTGATTACTTTGACACGGCTAAATCAATTTTAATGAAACATATCTAAGAAACATCGTCAAAAAACCTGCTTTCATATAAAAAAAGCCGCATCCAAATCGGTTCATCCGTTTAAGAGTTATGACACCACAGACACTAACACATAGCGGTCAAATTTACATTTTAAAATATCACCTCAAACAGTTCTTTTTCATGGTAATACATTCACGAAATTAATTTTAAATACCAACACGAATTCGCAACACGTTTGGCCGCCACCAAATACATAGCATTACTAGTAACAATGTACATAAGCTTTATCACCGGTCAAAGACATAGAAAGACGTGATAAGAAGTAGCTTTAAATTTAGCTCAAATTGAATAGCTACTTAAATTATGTACTTTTACTCTGGCCAACTCTGACCACAGATTATTTAAAGAACTTCCAGACATGCCCATTTGTATAAAGACGCCGAAATGGCCTAGTGGTTAGAGAACCTGACTATAAAGCTTGAGGTCTCGGGTTCGATTCCCGTGTCGGGGCAGATATTTGTATGAAAAATACGAATGTTTGTTCTCGGGTCTTGGATGTTTAATATGTATTTAAGTAATAATAAGTAATAATAATAAAGGCGTAGGGATATGACGACCTCATCGCCCGCTGGTGTTGTCGTGTCACCAGTGCAGTCAGTCATCGCAGGGCGGCTTGTGGCGAGCTGTTGGTGCGTAGCGACACCACGAACCCGAGACCTCCAGGGGTACACATACACACATGCGCTTATACACACACTCACACACAGTTACACACCCACCCCGCCTCTAGTCTGTCTTTGTTGGTCGCCTAGAGTGGAGCGCAAGAGCTAATGCTCGAAGGATGGATGTGTTTCCGTAAGTGGCGAGTTGGCATTTTGAAGTTTAAAGTCCAGGAACACCTCTCCATCCTTAGCCGTTCACACCAATGTTGCCGCCTCGTTGCCCCGAGTGGGCAATAGTTTGAGGGGCCCATTTAGTGAATGGCGAGTCACCGCCTACCAAAAGTTCAGTTTATGAGATACTGAAATGGTAGGTGTCCGTTATCTCACTCCATAGCCCGGTAATCCTGTCCACAACATCCCAACCCCATAGCCAATTCCATGTCGCTTCCTACCTGGCAATAGTTTGGCAACTGTGGGGGACTGTCCGCTAGCACATCCTCATGGTGTATTAGGGGATAGACCCCCATAGTTGCGCCCATCTCATTTATATTATATGGTACCAAAGGCCTCTTCATGTTGGCTTCGGCCCCATGTATGCCTTTCAAATGACCGGGTCCCCATGGGCCCGTGATCGGAAATCCGTACCAACATAATAATAATAAAATGGTGTGAATTGTCCCGTGATATTTATTTTATTTATTTATTTTATAAACAATTGTAATTTTTGACTTTTTAACACCGTGAGGAAGCCAGCATACACCTGCGAAGAAATTCATTGCTGTGTGTGAAGTTCCCAATCCGCACTGGGCCCGCGTGGGAACTCCGGCCCAAGCCCTCTCATTCTGAGAGAAGGCCTGTGCCTTGCAGTGGAACGTATATAGGCAGGGATGACGGATGATCATCATTCATCATTTCAGCCGAAAGACGTCCACTGCTGAACATAGACCTCCCCCAAGGCTCGCCAAACAGATCGGCCCCGCGCCATCCGCATCCAATGCGTTCCCGCCACCTTCAGACCTTCACCAGGTCGTCGCTCCTTGTTGGAGGCCTACCTACACTGCGTCTTCCGGTCCGCGGACGCCACTGAGAACCTTTCGGCCCCATCGGCCGTCAGTTCTACGGGCGATGTGCCCTGCCCACTGCCACCTAAGTCCAGCGATTCTTCGAGCTATGTCCGTGACTTTAGTTCTTGCTCGGATTTCATCATTTCTAATGCGATCCCGCAGAGAAACTCCAAGCATAGCCCTCTCCATCGCCCTCTGAGTGACTTTGAGGTTTCTTATGAGGCCCATCGTTACCGGCCACGTCTCAGTGCCATAAGTCATCACTGGCAACACACACTGGTCAAAGACTTTTGACTTGAAACACTGCGGTACATTGGATGACAAGATATTGCGGAGCTTCCCGAACGCTGCCCAGCCGAGTCTGATTCGTCGATTGACCTTTTTCTCGAAATTGAACCTACCTAATTGAATTGACAACCTTTCATTTTTTTAACACCTGAAAATTACTGCAGGAATCGAAAGAGTTTCGTCTCCTGAACACGGAAAAATATTTATTATAATTTATTTCTTCGTATTTAAAACAATACAACAAAATTAAAAATATATATATACTTACAAATACTTCCACAGAATAGATATGTTTCCTTTACCCTTTTCATTATGCATAATCGTCAAGATTTAAATGTTTTTTACAAATACGTGAATGTTTTGAAGGGGCATAATTGACCCTGCGAATCGCTACTAACCACTGCTTTGAGACACTTTTATCTTTCGGAAACTTATGTTCGCCTTTCTTTTCCGAGCATAACGGGACTGCGCAACACTGTGGCATGGCCAATACGTTTACTCTACAGTTCTATTGTATTAAATATGAAATTAATAATTAAATATTAAATGTCAATTTTTGTTTTGGCATCCGTAATAACAAACTTTGACAGCCGTAATGAGTAACGTATACTGAATCGCTAAATTTGACACTGAAGCGATTCAATTCCCACTCAAGTTAAGCGTCATAGTACGAAAACCACTAGAACTTGAAGGGAGTGAATGAAAATGTCTGTATCGCTACCGCTGAACCCCACTTGAACTGAATGAATAAATGAATATGAATATGAATATGAATCGCAAAAGTAAGTAACGTCGTGGTACGAAATAGCGATGCAGTTCAGTTTAGAGCTTAAACTGAATCGTATTAAGAGATCGTGGTAAGCCCCCTGGTCGCTAGCAGCTAGTCTCCAGGATGTGTTACTTTCTACGACGTTTTTGATGTCGTAATGGCAACATTTCATAACATTTTTGAGAAAATGCTCTTTTCATCCACTCAAAGGTTAACTGTTAGAGAGGGTTAAAGGGATAAGTTCGCCTTTGTACATATATCTGTTTTGTTTTTGACGTGACATCGTCTAATAAATCGATGAACGCCGGCTTCATACACGAAAAAATATATTGTATATTTAAATGCCATAGTTTTCATGAAATACTTTTTTTAACATAAAAACTCTATCGCGCATGATGAAAAGTGCAAATCGGCCATTCTTATTCATCTGTGCACCAGTCCAATTGCAGTGCGCCTTTTCTCCCATAACATTTTAAGTCATAATGTATCATTAGTCATAATCAACGTTAGTCATACAGTGATTTATTTCTGAAACGGTATTTTTTTCAGGACTTTTTTAAATGACATCTTATAGAATGCAGTAGGTTAGGTTAGGTTTATTTTATAACAATTCCATTATAATTATAATTCCATTATTTTTAGACGACCAGATGGCCTAGTGGTTAGAGAACCTGACTACGAAGCTTGAGGTCCCGGGTTCGATTCCCGTGTCGGGGCAGATATTTGTATGAAAAATACGAATGTTTGTTCTCGGGTCTTGGGTGTTTAATATGTAGGTATTTAAGTATGTATCTATCTATATAAGTATGTTTATCCGTTGCCTAGTACCCATAACACAAGCTTTACTTAGCTTACTTTGGGACTAGGTCAAAATTGGTGTGAATTGTCCTGTGATATTTTTTGTATTTTTTTAATTCCGAAAAATAAATTGTTTCAGAAATAAATCAATGTATGACTAACGTTGATTATGACTAATGATACATTATGACTTAAAATTTTATGGGAGTCATTATAGACCCGTCTAATTGGCATTAATCACTTTTTTACAATGTTGTTTTTTTACAATTCCAAAACCGTTTCGAGGAATAGGTTTGTGAAATCATTTATAACATTTTAGTAAAAAAATACTAAATGATCGTGTGTATTTTTGCAAATTAATCTTTGACCTTTGTTTGACCTTTCTAGTGGCATTAACTTATAAATTCTTTGCAAGAAGAAAAAAAAAGCCGTCCGTCTAGTTTCTCTATTACTATTATCTGTCACTTCGACTTAGTTACTTTATCATAACATGTGTCAGTTTAAGGATATTATATATATATATATAGTATACATAGTAATATAGTAATAGTAATAGTATAGATAACGCGCAAAGTGACATTGACAGATGACAACTAACCATCGATTGTAACACAATTTTTTTTTGTCTTTATTGTGTCTGATTTATACACAGATTCAGCCACGGCATGTAATTTACGAGAAGTCGTATCTCAAATTTTCAATAAATTATAAAAAGGCGTGATGAATTGCTGAAATATTCAAATTAGTTTCTTAAAATGCTCTATATTTTCGATAAAAAAAAAAAGGGGGTTAGAAAAAATTGAACAATCCCTCTGCGAAATCGACACGGTAATTAGATGGCGTTCTCAGGCACGTGCTCCTCACGATGTTTTACTTCAACGTAAAGCTCATGGTATAAATTCCGAAAAACTCAGAGGTGCGAGCCCGGACTCGAACTCACGACTGCTTGAGAGACCATAGGTTTAATAAAGTCAATCAATGGGTTTATTGAATCAGGCGTTACTTTGCGGAGGTTCATATTAATGAACTGAAACAATTACTTTGCTCACCCGCGACCTTACGATAGTTACGTTTATGTAAGAAATGCGTGTTCATACAGTTCCTCCACATCCACACTGTACGAACACACACAAATCACACAAACCCAACTATCTTACAGATTATCTGGTGCGGGAACTTGATAAGGGTAACCAGACACTCGGCATATTTTTGGACCTTTCAAAAGCATTCGATTCGGTTTCTATTCCTATACTAATACAAAAACTTGAATGTTTAGGCATAAGGGGCACTCAACTTAAGTTATTCACAGATTATTTAAATGGGCGCACTCAATGTGTAAAAATAGGCCATTTTTTTAGTTCTGATCTGAAAAATACATGTTTTGGGCTCCCTCAGGGAAGTATTTTGAGTCCCACTTTATTTTTAATTTACGTAATTAAATTACCTTTGTAACCTAAAACTGGATGGTGGTAAAATTATTTCATATGCCGATGATACTGTAGTTCTTTTCTCTGCGAGCTCGGAAAAAGAGGTGTATGAGCTTGCTCAACAGGGGCTTAATGTGGTAAATAATAGGCTTCGGCAACATATACTAACACTAAATGCATCTAAAACGAAGTATATTCAATTCACAATGCGTAAAACGAGATTATCCACAACAAAGTCAGCACTATTTTCTCACTGTTGTGATGTTTCTAGTGCAAATCCATGCAATTGTCCAAGCATTGTAATGACTAATAATATTAAATACTTGGGTGTAATAATACACGAAACACTCTCTTTTAAGCAACATATCGAGGCTTTAAGTGGAAGGATCCGTAAACTAATGTTTGTCTTCAAAAATGTACGCCTATGCGTGGATGCTACAATCATTAGACAAGTTTACTTCGCTCTGTGTCAATCTTTACTAACTTATTGTATTACTTCATGGGGTGGTACACATAAATCGGCAATGCTAACCATTGAGAGAGCACATCGAGCTATTCTCAAAGTCTCTACTAATCGCACTTTCCTATATCCAACGAACCTCCTTTATAAATCCTGTAAAGTTTTAACAGTCAGACAACTATTTATAATAAGCACAGTACTAAAACAGCACGCCGCACTTCCTTATAATATAAATATGACAAAAAAACGACGGCAAGATACTGTTTGCCCTCGAAATATAAACAAAAAACATCCCTTCTCATCTAGATTTTACGCATTCCTTGCACCTCTTCTGTACAATAGATTAAACGCCCAATTAGACATTTACTCACTTAATTATAATAAAGTTAAGTTAATTCTCCAAACAGCACTTCAACAAATGTCCTATGAGGATACAGAAAAATTATTGTCAGTCCTAAAATAAATATAGTTAGATGGGTATAGAGTTTGTAAGAATTGTAGATACTGTCTTTATGTTAATAATTAATTTATTTGGTATAAATGTTAAGATTTTATTTTTTCTTGTGTTTTAATTTTTAATGTGGTTAAATATTTAAGGCTTGTTTTTTTTATGTATTCCTTATTTCACACCTGAAACACAGGATTTTTTTTTCCTAGTTCAGGTATAAGTAACATGTTCCCTTTTTAAATATGTTAGTCTATAAGTTGTTATGTTTTGTAACTTTCAGTATGATAAATCAAGATTTATTTATTTTATTTATTTTATTTATCACCACCACCAAACTACACTGACGCGTTTCGAACTCAACCATCTTCATCATCTTCTTTAGTTCGAAACGCGTATGAACAATCTGTTCATTTAGTGATGTCGGATCAATTTAGTTTTTTACTTAAATTTAAATCTTAACGTAATCGTATTAAGCTTGTATTTTCAGATTCTGCATAGAAAACGATTCTGTTTCTTTGAACTAGTATTGGGACACTAGTGTTCATTCATAGGAATGAAAAATCTAGTAAACGGACTATAGAAATTTGGCTTTGTTCATTTACTAGATACCTACTAATCCTATGTATAAACAACGTAGGTAACGATGGACGTTATTTTTTTATGTCAAATAGCTGGCAAACAAGCTTGGGGGTCACCACATGGTAAGTGATCACCGCCTTGGAATACTGAAGGTACCTACTGTACCTACCTCAAGTTTTTATATAATAATTACTAAAGAAATACGACGTTTTTGATGACGTAATGGCAACATTTCATACCATTTTTGAGAAAAGTGCATTTTTAGAGAAAGTACACATTTTGTGAGTTGTTTTTACGAGTGTTGGGCAATAAAAGCCTGTAATGTACAGATTTTTTTTATAGTAATTATTAATCTATGTACAACTGGGTATGTATTACAGTACCGAAGTACGAGAGACCGAATGTATTAAAACATCGAATGGATCAAAAGACCGACACGATTTTTTTCTGAAACCGTTAACTTTTTAAGATTGTTATAAAACTAACCTAACCTAACCTAATGGGTTCTGTATGATGCCGTTTTAATAAATTAATAAATTCTGAGAAGTTTCCGGTTTCAGAAAAAAATTGTGTCGGTCTTTTGACCCATTCGATGTTTTAATACATTCGGTCTTTTGTACTTCGGTATTGTAATACATACCCGTATAACTAGTTCATAATTGAGGAGTAGAGTTCAGGGCCCCAATAACTTATCTATTTATGACAGTCATCCATAAATGTTACCAAAATCCATGCTAAACTGATAAACCGAATTATACCGCCTATTTAGGCCGCTCTGGCCTGTAAATGCCACACACACACACACACACACACACACACACACACACACATACACACACCCACACCCACACCCACCCACCCACCTACCCACCCACCCACCCAAACACACACACACACACACACACACACACACACACACACACACACACACACACACACACACACACACCCCTCTTTTTGTGTCGGAGATTAAAAACTAAAGTATTCATAAACATTTCCTACCTGTATTATTAGTCCCACTTGTTTTGATATTCCCGCGCGGACCCCCTGCGGATTGGGAACTTCACGAACAATCTAACAGCGTCGCAGGTGTACTAACAAAAGTACAGCATTATAAACATTTCTGGTACGACTAAGAAATCAGAAACAATCAAGTTTACACACCTGACCCGCGACCAAGGGTAGTCGATTAAGAAAATAACGTAATTAAACTTTATTATGGTGTAATTATAATCTCAACAAAAACATAATGTAAAAAATGTTAGCCAAGTTCAATATTCTCAGAGCCACTCAGAGGGCGATGGAGAGGGCTATGCTTGGAGTTTCTCTGCGGGATCGCATTAGAAATTATGAAATCTGCGCAAGAACTAAAGTCACGGACATAGCTCGAAAAATCGCTAGACTTAAGTGGCAGTGGGCAGGGCATATCGCTCCAAGAAATGACGGCCGATGGGGCGAAAGGTTCTAGAGCGTATGGAGCGACGACCTGGTTAAGGTGGCAGGAACGCGTTGGATGCGGATGGCACAGGACCGATCTGTTTGGCGAGCCTTGGGGGAGGCCTATGTGCAGCAGTGGACGACGTCTTTCGGCTGAAATGATGATGATGATGATGACAAAAACTGTCAAAATGAACGCGATGGCGATTGCGAGGGAGTTAGACAAAAAGGGTATAAGTTGGCAGCCGACCGCACGCAGCAGCAGCAGACGACGTGTCGCTAGCTACGCCAACATAAGTTATTTTATGAAATTCTATGAAATTCCCTCCGTAGCGCGACACGTCGTCTGCTGTTGCTGCGTGCGTTCGGCTGCCAACTTATACCTTTAGCCTGCAGGCATCGGCTTTGCTCTTCATTCTGTTACATTACATACTGTATGCTTATGCTTACGCTGCTTCGCTAGTTCTTTTTGCTTAAACTTGGCTCGACACGCTGCCGTGTCTAGATTATTCCCCCTGATCTTCCGTGGCCTATGCCTTGGCTGAATTACCTAGGTCTTTGAAAACATGAAGTTACTGCAAGTGCAAAGGGCAAGGTAACACAGCCTATTGGTATAGTATTAAAAAACACGACCGTCTATACCTAATGGTCGATCCGGAATGATTTATTTTATTTTATTTTATTCTAAAAAGACATCGGTCGGCTCGACTCAATTGGGGATGTCTATTTTTTAATAATGTTTACCATTTCGAGATAAATGCTTTTTAAATCGTTTTCTGTAGTTATTATTACACACACAAACACACTCGCGCGCGTAAATATAAATTGTACTGTAAATCTAGTTTAGTAGGTAATTTAGTTGTTGTTTTTTAATATTTTCAACCGACGAAAACAAAAGGAGGAGTTTCTCAATTCGACGTGTATATATATATATATTTTTTTTATGTATGATCACGCATAACTTTTTACAGAGTAGTCTGATTTTGATGATTCTTTTTTTATTGGAAAGCGTATACCCCGAGGGTGGTCCCATTTAAATTTGGAAACAATATTCTTACCCTAAGGGTAGAAAAACAGGGGATGATTTGTTCAGTTACTGATTGTACTATAGGACCACGCATAACTTATTACAGAGTAGTCGGATTTTGATGATTCTTTTTTTATTGGAAAGCATATACCTCAAGGGTAGTCCCATTTAAATTTGGAAATAATATTCCTACCCTAAGGGTAGGAAAACAGGGGATGATTGACTAACTTTTTACAGAGTAGTCTGATTTTCATAATTATTTTTAGGGTTCCGTAGTCAACTAGGAACCCTTATAGTTTCGCCATGTCTGTCCGTCTGTCTGTCTGTCTGTCCGCGGCTAAGCTCAGAGACTGTTAGTACTAAAAAGCTGTAATTTGGCATGAATATACATATCAGTTACGCCAACAAAGTGGTAAAATAAAAAAATAAAAAATATTTTTTTTAGGGTACCTCCCATAGACGTAAAGTGGGGGTGATTTTTTTTTTCTCGTCTAACCCTATAGTGCGGGGTATCGTTGGATAGGTCTTTTAAAACCATTAGGGGGTTGCTAACATGATTTTTCTATTCAGTGATCTGTTTGCGAAATATTCAACCTTAAAGTGAAAATTTTCATTAAAATCGACCGTCCCCCCCCCCCCCTCTAAAATCTAAACTGTTGGGTGGAAAATTTTGAAAAAATTCAGAATGGCAGTAAATATATTAAATTTACAAGGAAAATTATAGCGGCTAAGATTGCTTGGGAATTATTTGTAGTTTAAGAGTAAATAGTAGCCTAAGGTATAAAACATACCTAAACTTGGAAGAATCCGTACACATACGAAATCCTTAAAAAAAATATTACTTGATTTTTTCGTAATGGCTACGGAACCCTATCTTGGGCGTGTCCGACACGCTCTTGGCCGGTTTTTATTGGATAGATAGGGTATACCTTGAAGTTGGTATTATAAATTACCCCAAAAAAAAATGAAAAAAAAAATTACCCCAAGGATGGAAAAAAAGTATAAAATAATAGTACATTACTGCAGAGGCCGGGACTTAAGGGGTTGCCGGCCGAGTATCTAAGTTGACGGCCGAGTGGTACACGAGGCCGGCATGATACGAGGCCGGCAACCCCTGTTCCGGCTGAGGCTTGTATAGTGCTTTTCTCAAACATGCACCATCACCATTATCATCATCATCATCATCATCATCGTCGTCGTCGTCATCATGATGGTGATGGTGATGATGATGATGACGATGATGATGGTGGTGATGATAATGATGGTGGTGATGGTGATGGTGATGATGGTGATGATGATGATGGTGGTGATGATGATGATGATGATGATTATTATGATGATGATTATGATGATGATGATGGTGATGATGATGGTGATGATGATGATGATGATGATGATGGTGATGGTGGTGATGATGATGGTGATGATGGTGATGATTATGATGATGATGATGATGATGATGATGATGGTGGTGGTGATGTTGATGATGATGATGATGGTGATGATGATGATGATGATGATGGTGATGATGATGATGATTATTATGACGATAACGATGATGATGATGGTGATGATGATGATGGCGATGATGTTGATGATGATGGTAATGATGGTGATGTTGATGATGGTGATGATGATGTTGATGGTGAAATATTTCTCTAGGCAGATCACCATTACCATCACCATCACCATTCTTACCTTACCTTAAATAAGCGTAGTAGCAGAATGTCATAATGAACCAAAACGCAAATATTGCTTATAGTTTTTTTTTAAATGGCTAAATGCTATGTTGCCATAGACCTATTTTAAACATCATGGTGCTGTGTGACATGTAACAATAGACGATCGCATTGCAGGCCTAGGCCTGCAACGATGTATTTTGAAGCCTGTTTTAAGGAACACAACGTAAACATTACATGGCATGTTTGAGAAATAACTTTTTAACAAAAAATTAAACCGCCGAAAAAACTGAAAAGCAATAAATAATACCATTTTTGTTTGACCTTAATCTAGGTACCAGTTTGAAGTCGGTGCCTCAGCACTTAGCCAGGAGGAGTGGACCTATAATCGTCTACCTGATTGGCTTCTATCACTAAAAAGGTATTATTTATTGGTTTTCAGTTTTTTCGGCGGTTTAATTTTTTGTTAAAAAGTTTTTATTTGCTTCATTGTTCTTTTTAATTTTTTTATATATAAGTATTTTATATTTTTTTCAACATCCATCTGTTCTCTGGTAAGCTTTATTTCTGGATAGTCGAAAAGGACAGCAGCAGCAGCAGGATTAACTCTTTTTCGTGCTCATTATTTATTGTTTTGCTCCTATCATCATTCAGTTTATTATCTTTTTGTTATGTGATAAATTTTGTAACAAAGTTAAGTACACTAACTATTTACAATACACATATTTACTACATTTACAGCAACTCACACAACCACTACACCTCAACAATAGCAGTTAAAAATTACCAATCCCATTGGCAGGGTCAGTATTCGTAGTCTCCAGGTATTATTTAATCTTTTTGAAAATGGCTAATCTTGATGTCCTTAAGGATCTCGACTCGGATGATACACCCTGCCACATTCTCAATTTCCCAGAATTATGTAAGGATAGAATAAATAATTTCAATCTAAAAGTTCTCACTCAAAATATCAGAAGCTTGCAACAAAATTTTGACGTTTTCTTATTGACTCTTGCTAGACTGAACATGCCTTTTGACTTGTTGATCCTGACAGAGTGCTGGTTACATGAGAGCTCTATTATACCGCAAATTGAAGGTTACCAGTCCTTCAGGACCAATAAGTATATAAATAAAGCTGGCTGAGTGGTGGTATATGTAAGAAACATATGGTTGCCACAAGTAACGGAGCCCCTTTTGGATGATGCTAACTGCTTGCAAATTGCCGTTAAAAACCAATTCACTGTTTTGGGGATTTATCGTTCTCCTTCTTTCAAGGATACTAGTGCTTTCTCAAATTCTCTTATGTCCACGGTACAGTCACTCAGAGATGCTCACTGCGTTATAGTAGCTGGGGACATCAATATAAATACGGCTACTAACTCTGACTTGAATGCTAGCGCGGACTTTCTTGTTTTGCTTGCTGAACTGAATCTGAAACAAACTGTTACTTTGCCTACGAGAGGAGACTCCTGTCTAGATCACGTGCATGCTACATCTAAATTCTCAGCAGAGTCAATAATATGTAAAACAGACGTAACTGATCATGACACAATAATTACTGGTATATGCACAGGTAGGTCGAAAGTGATCCAAAGGGTACGTTTGATCACAAAAACTGACTACAATGCAGTTGATACTGACTTAAGCAGTGTTGACTGGAGTGACGTTCTAGATTCGGCAGCAGTTGATGGGGCGGTCCGTGTTTTCAATCGGGTCTTATTTGGGCACTTGACAGACACACTTATCAAGTTCCAGTTAGCCGGTCCAAGTTTACAATCAAACCATGGATGTCACCTGGGCTTATACGGTGCTCTAAGCACAGAGACCACCTGCACTCTAAGGTCCGCAAGCATCCACACGACAATACACTTAAACAAATCTACACCCGTTACAAAAACTTTTATAATGATCTTTTAAAAAAACTTAAACATAAACATGAGTCATTGGAGCTGGAGGAGAACAGAAACAACCCGAAACGCCTCTGGGACTCCATTAAAACAATAACTCACACAAAAAAGGTTAAAAGGGATTCCATTGAGTTGACACAAATGGGGGACTCTGCCACAGCTTCCTTAGATTTCTGTAATGATTATTTCTCGGATATTGGTAAGAGTCTTGCAGACAGTATTTTAAAAGATATTAATGAATCTGAGGATGACCTGGCTCGAAGAGCTGTTTCGGCGGTGTCTTCTGTACAGTCTTTTTTCCTTAGTCCAGCAAATGAGGCGGAGGTCGAGTCTTTTATCAGCGATACGAAGCTTGACGGTGCTCCAGGTCTGGATGGCGTCACAAACAGACTGCTAAAGATGATAAAAAAGCACGTCGCAAAACCACTTACTCATATATTTAATCTCAGTATGGAAGTAGGAACCTTTCCTTCTGATTGGAAAAGGGCAGCTGTCGTTCCGATACACAAGACTGGAGATAAAACTAACCCTAGTAATTATCGTCCGATATCTCTGCTCGGGGCCTTTTCGAAAATTTTGGAGAGGCTAGTAGGCAGAAGTTTGGTTGGATTCCTGAATACGAATAACATTCTCTCAGATAGGCAATTCGGCTTCCGCGCAAACAAATCTACAGAAGATGCTGTGACGCTTATGACTAATCTTGTAGCTGACCACTTGGACAACAATGAGGCCTGCCTTGGCGTATTCCTGGATCTAGCCAAGGCCTTTGACACCGTCTCCATCCCTATTTTACTTAGGAAATTAGAGCTTGTTGGTGTCAGAGGCAACACTTTGCAATGGTTTAGAAGTTATTTGACGGGTCGTTCTCAATGCATTAAAATTGGAGGGTTCACGAGCAATCCTAGGCAGATAGATTTCGGGGTTCCACAGGGGAGTATATTGGGCCCTACGCTATTTATCCTCTATATAAATGATATATCTCATATTGACCTGGAGAATGCTGAATTGATTTGCTACGCGGACGATACAGCTATCATTTTTCATGGTCATTCCTGGGATCAGGTGGTTGGAATTGCGGAGCGGGGAATGAGGTCCGTGGCTGCTTGGCTTCAACGCAATCTATTAACGCTAAACCTCTCCAAAACGGAATTCATGTGTTTTCATAAAACTAAAATCTCGGAACCATCCTCTTTCTTCGATATTACAGTGCATACCTGTGGTATTAACACTTTTCCTTGCTCCTGTAACAGTATTTGCAGAACCTCATCCATCAAATACCTTGGAGTAGTTTTTGATGAAAATCTTAATTTTAAACAACATCTAACGGCTACAGCTAAACGAGTCCACAAATTAATTTATGTGTTCAGGAACCTTCGAAACTCAGCCGACAAAAACTTGCTCAGGATAGTATACTTTAGTATTTGCCACTCCGTGGTGACATACTGTATCTCTGTCTGGGGTGGCGCTGCAAAAACTCACATGATACTTTTGGAAAAGGCTCAAAGAAGCGTCTTAAAGGTTATACTTAAAAAACCCATTCGATACCCAACCAGTCTTGTATATAAGGACATGAATGTGCTAAATGTTCGGGGCTCGTTTATCTTGCGTTCTTTGTTAAAGGTGCACGCTGCAACGTTAAAGTCGCCGAACTACAGTGCATTGCTGATAAAGCGCACGTTCAGGGTCCCAGTGGGATCAGTAAGGTCCGCTTTCGGTAGAAGACATGCCAAATTCCTTCATCCTTTCATATATAATAAAATAGGCTCTAGACTATCTATTAAGGATTGCACTTTGGCCGAACTAAGGATCAAACTTAAATCTTGGCTTGGTGCCCTGTCATATGATGAAACTGAGGAACTTTTGAGAGTGATCAAATGAAAATAAAACTGCATGCCAAATTGCAAAAGTTTCGTGCGGCCGACGCGCCAGTTTAGTCCACGGTTTGCACGCCTAAGAGATTAATTAGTGTAAAATTAGGGCTTATAGATTTAGAGCTGGGCACGTAGGGTTAGAAACTTGGCTCTACAAGAAGAGATCTGATTACTTTTTGATAGTGCGAGCTACACGGTCTCGTCTTAGCAGCATTTAACATGAAATGTTTTTGTGGGATCTTATCTTTTTAAGACATCAGGCAGTTTATTGTAAATATTTTCCTACTCCTGTACTTTTATCTGGTTTTTACATGGTCGCGAACAAATAAATAAGAACATAGATAATATGACTTCAGAAGAGTCTATACTCTCTTTAATCCCCATAACAGCACTTGTGTCGTAATGTCGTTATTACGATACACCTAGCTGCCACATAATATTAAATGTAGGTTACACTCAACACTAAGGCCCAGTTTAGACCTGTTGAGTTGAGTTGAGTCGAGTTGAGCCCAGTTGAGTTGATTGATGAGTTAGTTGAGCCGAGTTGAGCCGGGTTGAGCAGAGTTAAGCCGAGTTGAGCCGACTTGAGCCGAGGTGAGCCGACTTGAGCCGAGTTGAGCCGACTTGAGCCGAGTTGAGCCGAGTTGAGCCGACTTGAGCCGAGTTGAGCCGGCGTTCATCGATTTACTAGACGTTGTCACGTCAAAAATTAAGGGGTGAACCACCCTTAACATTTAGGGACATGAACTAAAACAATTACTTTGCTCACCCGCGACCTTACAATAGTTACGTTTATGCAAGAAATGTGCGTTCATGCAGTTCCTCCACCTCCACACTGTACGAACACACACAAATCACATAAACCCAACCATCACCACCACCAAGCTACACTGACGCGTTTCGAACTCAACCAGAGCTCATCTTCAGAGTTACCACAACCGTATGCTATGCTACCAAATGTTAAACTTGGTTGTTTGGTAGCATAGCATACGGTTGTGGTAACTCTGAAGATGAGCTCTGGTTGAGTTCGAAACGCGTCAGTGTAGCTTGGTGGTGGTGATGGTTGGGTTTATGTGATTTGTGTGTGTTCGTACAGTGTGGAGGTGGAGGAACTGCATGAACGCACATTTCTTGCATAAACGTAACTATTGTAAGGTCGCGGGTGAGCAAAGTAATTGTTTTAGTTCATTAATATGGACCTCCGCAAAGTAACGCCTGATTCAATAAATTATTTAGGGACATGAAAAATAGATCCCACCAAAAACATTCTGTAAAAAACTAGCCAAGTCTCGATGGAGCTACTTGTTTATCTCTAAAAAGTAATGAAGTCTAGACAGAGTCGTGCCAAGTCTAAGGTTCCTTACTGCGATTTCTTTATTATTATAGTTAATGTTGTGTGACTTGGCCGTTGAAGGGTACACAAGGGTACAAAACCAGGTGCTCCATGACACCATTGCACCAATCTCTCGCCAGAACCGCTACCCATTGACGATGGAAAATTGCCACTTGGAAAACGTTGATTCAATAACCAGTCAATTGTAGGCTTGATAAAGCTGCGTATTTCAATAATACTTATGTATAGGCGAGCCTGAAACAAACATTTCTTTTTGGAGCGTCAAATCGACCATCGATCTAACATAGATCAATGATTAGAAGTCCGTTTGTACTGGAAATATTTTTTTATACAGTTTATGTCTTTTATATTTACCTATACTGTTTAATAATTCATGCTAAATCATCGTTATGACAATTTACATTATGCGCATTAACATTAGGCGTATTCAGTTTTGCGAATTAATGTTACACGGTTTAATAATTACTTATACTACTACTACATTCTCCTCTGGCACAGCGACCCAATGCGTGTCTTGGCCTCCAATACGAGTGCACGCCAAAGATCCCGGTCCTGTGCCGTCTCTCGCCAGTCTCCAGCCTCAAGCTCACGCAGATCCGCCTCCACCATATCTGCCCAACGGTATCTAAAGCTGGGTCCACATTTGTATCATTTTGCCGATCACAATCACGCGTATCGTATCGAGCTCGCGTATCCTAAGTATGGACGCTCACATTGGACACACCGTATCACTAGCATCGTCGCGTGAAAAAATACGTCCATACTAACCGTAGCGTAGCAGCGTATCGTATCATAACGCCGTATCATTAAGTGTGGACGCTCACGTCGTTCGTTCTAAAAAGGTCGCCTGCGGACGCTTACCGAAATTAAGCGTTAATGTGTGCGTGTTTTATAATAATATCATAAATAATAAAAAAGAAACGACCACGACGTTGGTGGGAACTGCAGATATTTCATAATAGATAGCGATAGTTTTCTATATATTATATTGTTTCTTCATATTTTTATGGTTAATAGCTCATGTCGTAAGTGTTGTTTTGTAGTAATTGGGTCAATCAACTTTTTTTTGTAAACGATTTTCGGCTACTTTCTATGAAAACCGAAATAATTAAAAAACTGATTATTTTTCCTTATTTAAAGTATACTTTTCAAAACCCTAGATTTTTGTAGTCAGTAATGGTGTAATTGCCAGATTTATTTTATTATGTTTAGCTTCTATTTCGTGGGTGACCCAGGGGACAATGTTGTCCCCGAAATTTGTATGAAAATAGTGGTATGTCCCCTGGGTGACCGGATTTTTTCATAGAAATACTTTTTTTTTTGGTTTACACATACGCACTATGATAAACAGTTTATCTAATTACTGCAAAATCATGGTTTCACTAACCAGAGATTACAGAGTTACTTGTAAAGGAGTAAATAGAAATTTACAAAAAAAAGTTGATTGGCCCAATTTGTCTTTGGCGACATGCGTATGATTATGTTTAATGCATGCTGTGTTTGCCTGTAATTGGGTGAATACTCTTCCATTTTTTATTAACATGTTGTAGTGCAAGTTTTATAGTATTTTACCTGTTGACAAACCATAATAAATAAATAAATAAATAAATAAATAAGTAATAGAGAAAAACATGGTGGGAGGGCATTGCTACGTAACTTGAAGTTTCAACATGCAAGCGGAAAATACAAAAACTTCACCCGCATGTTACTGTCTCGTTATCCATATTTACAATAAACAAAACAAACTGCTACTCTCGTAGGTGCCACAGCACTGCACTGGTCTGATCGGTACACGTACAAACTTGTCAAGTGCGTATCCGTAGCCCCTTTGATGGCAGGGAAAAAACCGCCTCGAGAGCGATCACAGCGTATTGCGTATCAAATCATCACTTCGTATCGTGATACAGTATCAAAACACGTCCATACTTACCGATCTTGATACGCGTATCCGATCGCGAGTGTGCTGGGTAAGTATAATAATATAATATACGCGTATCAACATCGATCCCGAGCGATCAGATACGGCGCGCCGCATGATCGCTCTGTTTTTGCGTCCACACTAGCGATCTTGATACGCGTCGGTGCAACGCGACGGAGATACGATACGACAAACTGATACAAATGTGGACCCAGCTTAAGGCGACCCACGGGACGCCATCCTTTTGGCCTACCCTGGTAGGCCTTCTTCACAGCACGACCGTCCTCCATGCGCTCGAGGCCAAGCCATCGAAGCCTGTGCGCTCTGGTCACTCCAATTATGTTGGGTTAAACAGAATTCCTCAATTTCAGCGTTCTTCTAAATCCTCCGGTTTCGGAGGATCCGGATTAATAATTATGCGAAATAAAATTATGCCCATTTTAATTAGGAATATTACAAGTAATGCGAATTAATACTTGTAGGCGAGCGTGTCACTATTCTGTATCATGCTTTCGCACTCGTAACCTTCGATCTTTATTACCATTACAACGACAATATCTCGAATGGAATATCACTTCCTACACTTGAAATGAGAGTGGACCATTGAACTGAAATTAAAGGCCACATTAAACCGGGAGCGCGGGGCAGTAGGTACTAGGGTAAACGTACCAATGAATGAACACTTAAAGAAATTTTTGACTGTATAAAACTATTTCGGTGAGATGCCTATAAATAACCTGGCTGTTTTTTTAACATAAGTAACTACACTTCTAGTTTCCTTATTTAACTTTTAATTTCTAAAATTATGTTAAATTTAAAATTTATAACGGTTTAAAGTCAAAAATACCCCAAAATACCAGTGAATGAACACAATTTTCCAGTAAATTAACAAATTAAACCAGTGAATGAACATCGTTTAATGATTCTTTATTATCGTGTTATAAAGGAAAAATCGAACGTTATCTGATTTATGTGTGATTAATTTGCACTAGTTATGCATTTTCTAAAACAAAAGAGTATTTAGTTATTAACGTAAAACAAAAGATCGTTCATTAACTAGTACGTAAAATTTGTGCGAGACCAATTAATGTATTACCAGGTATTTAGTGTAAGTAGTTCATTTACTGGAAATTATAAACTAGTAAATGAACTACCATTTTGGACTGTGTTCGAATACTGGCCTCATGATAAACAATCAATTTATAAGTTTTTATTGTGAAAAAGAAATCTTAATACAGTAAAACACAACTGCAACAAATCTACTTCACAAGCCTACCATCTTGTAACTAATACACCTGAGTTAAAGCTAATACTGCCATTATTTAAATAGCAATATTGCTAATCTGAAAAAATACTACGCATGGTAGAAATCTATGGTACCTATTCTTATTTTGCGAAAAATTTATTGTTTTATTTATTCACTAGCACTGTTCATTCACTGGTACGCTTACCCTAATAGTTATTTATTATGTGGCGGGGCGCCGACGGAGCGTGCCCAGCGCGCTCTGTAACACTGAATCTAATATACGGTGACACACCGGCAGCGCGGCACACCGTATTTGATTCAGTGTTATTGACCGCGCTGGGCACGCTCCCAGCGCCCCGCGCTCCCGGTCTGATGTGGTCTTTAGAGAAACAGAATATCACGAAAAAAACCTGCCAAGTGCGAGTCGGACTCGTACAAGAAGAGTTCCGTACCTCCGTAAAATGTTTTAAAAATAGTTCAAGAAAAAACAAGATAGGTACCTACGAGGGGCGTTCAATATAAAGTGAGAATGAGATGCAAACTCTTTTAATATTACGAAATTAAATACTGGCCGGTAAAGCTAATCTATCTAGCTGATTGCTATGAAAAAAAAACTAACTGTCTTTTGTTTAAAAAAATATACGGTAATTTCTTTGCAATGCTATTGAGTACGTTAGCGAAAATGGAGAAAATTGAACTGCGCGCCGATATCAAATACTTGTATTTGAAAAATTTTTCTACGGACCAAGTCAATTTGGATTTGCGGGACACTTTAGGGTCTAATGCTCCTCCGTATTCGACAGTCACACGTTGGTGCGCCGAATCCGCTCCGGACGCCCTACTACAGCAGTAACTGAAGAAATTGTGAAAAAAGTCGAAAACTCAGTTTTGGCGGATCGTCGTGTCACAGTTCGTTTTATTGCTGAAAATGTAAAGATTTCAACGGGGAGCGTGCATAATATTTTACATGAACGCTTGGGTATGAAAAAGGTATCTGCGCGTTGGGTACCAAGAATGCTTACTGACACGCAAAAACAAACTAGACTAGAGATTTGTCAAGAAGCTTTGAACCTGATGCAGCAAGACCGGGAACTTTTTTTGGCGCGATTTATAACAATGGACGAAACATGGCTCCATCATTACGACCCTGAAACGAAACTGCAGTCTATGACATGGAAAAGGCCATCATCTCCAACTCCGAAGAAATTCAAGGTGAGCCCATCTGCCGGTAAGGTCATGGGCTCTGTTTTTTGGGATGGTAAAGGGGTATTAATGATTGAGTATCTCGAGCATGGAGCCACTATTACGGGCACTTTATACGCCAAACAAATAGCAACATTGCGCAATGAGATCCGCGAAAAACGGCGAGGTAAACTCTCGAAAGTTGTGCTGTTCCACCTGGACAATGCCCCGGCACACAAGTCCGCCGTTGCAATGGCTGCAATTCGTGATGCTGGGTTCGATATCCTTAAGCATCCTCCGTATTCACCAGATCTCGCTCCCAGTGATTTCTACCTATTTCCGATATTGAAACAATACCTGAGAGGCCAGAAATTTGAAGACGACGACGCGGTAGTCGCTGCAGTACAAGATTTTTAAAGTACTCAAGATGAGACCTTTTTTAAAAATGGAATTTTAAGTTTAGAAAAAAGATATACTAAGTGTATTATGCTAAAAGGTGACTATGTCGAAAAATAAAATGACATTTAGTAAAAGTTGTTTATAACATACTCATTCTCACTTTTTATTGAACGCCCCTAGTATTTAGTTAATGCCATTAGAAAGATCAAACATGTTTCTTTAATGATCTCGAAATTTTGGTTTACGAGAGCGAAGTTGGAAGGCTAGTAATGGAAATAAAACAATCGAAATAAATACTTACTCTTTAATAAATAACTTAAATACTATTTTATATACTTTAATTACTAATTTTCACATTAATTTAACAAATCTTACATGTTTGTTCTTTACTAGCAAAATATTTTCACAGAATCTCAGATTTTATACAAACGAAAAAGTTTTCGCTGCCCTGAGTAGGATTTGAACCCCTTACTATGGCGTAAGCCATCAAGAATTGACAACATTTCATATTTCTAAGACTATGATTTAATTTGTTCTCTGTATTCTGTTTGGAAAGAGAAAGACGCTGATAGTTTTAAATTTTCACTAGGATTATTAATTAATTTGTTACAATTTTTTAAAGATGTGCTTATTCTAAAAGAGCTTAACGATAGAATAGATCCATTACTTTAGTCTAGTCTCTATTAAAAAAAAGTGATGACGTAAATTTGACGTTAAGGTTGTTATCAAATTTAAAATTATGACAGCTCTTTTTTCTAGTGAAAAGGGTAAAGGCAACACAAATACTTGTAAGTACATATATATTTTTAAATTTGTTGTATTTTTTTAAATATGAAGAAATAAATTATAATAAATATTGTTCCGTGTTCAGGAGACGAAACTCTTTCGATTCCTGCAGTAATATTCAGGGGCGACGTAGCTGTAATTGTTAACACACTAGGCACGGTGAGCCAAGAAATGCGAGTTCGAGTCGTCCACCAGAAAAACTTTTTCATTTAAAAAAAAAGTTAAATCCTTTTTGTATATCGAAGCGTTTCAACCGCCGTATGTTGTGTGTTTTGTTTATTTATCGGAAACATAAACATCAAGCACGACGATGCCTGGTTTGAGTCACTGGGGGAAAAACGCATAAAGTCGTGGGTGAGCAAAGTATTTTTTCAGTTCATTAGTCGATTTTCATTACCTACATACGGGATACGGCGATTGAAAAGCTTCCGAGCTCCAATCTGGTAACAATTTCTTATACATACTAGAATTTGCCGTAAAAACTCATTTATTATTTAATAAGCAATTATCTTAAGGTAACTACTATATCTTTGGCTTTAAACTAACATAAATTGAGGCAGGTCTTACACATAATAACTATTAATAAAACAATAAGTATAACCCTTTTTTACTGCAATTCTACGAGTATGATCCTAAGTGATGGTTACGGAGATAGGCTCCCATTGAATGGAATATATATTTTTTCTTTATTCCGTGACACTTACCGAAAATTCTAAAAGTTATTTTACAATTTTTTTACAGATTAAAATGGGAGCTTGTGTTCCATACAAAAACGAATTTTCCAAATCGATTCATAACGACCGCTTTAGCATAGTTGGTAGTGACCCTGCCTACGAAGCAAGAGGTCCTGGGTTCGAATCCCGGTAAGGGCATTTATTTGTGTGATGAGCACGAATGTTTGTTCCTTTGTGCTGGATGTTTTCTATGTATTTAAGTATTTATTTATCTATAAGTATGTTTATCGTCGTCTAGTACCCATAGTACAAGCTTTGCTTAGTTTGGGACTAGCTCGATTTGTGTAAGATTGTCCACTAATATTTATTTATTTATTTATAAAAATAATAAATATCAACAATGAAAAAAAATTACAACAATTGCAAATTGTGTGTTTTTTGACTTTTGATCTCAGAGTGACGATAATTATAATCTTTGACGTAGGTAGGTACTCAAAACAAAATACTGTTATGACTGCATATTATCTTTCACTCTGTAACATATAAAATGTGATTTCTTTTGCCGTGATGCGGTTTGGTAGATATAAATAAATAATAAAATATCAAGAGACGTTTAACACCAAGGTCACTAGTTCCAAATTTATCAAATCTACGTTATGAGTACAAGGCAACGCATGAATATATTTAAACAAGCATTCGTATTTTTCATACATAACATAATATCTACCCTCATTGGGATCGAAACCGCGACCTCAAGCGACGCAGCCAGGTTCTCTAACCACTGGGTATCCTATATTGAACATCCGCCCTCATCTTCCCCCAAGGTTCGCAAAACAGATCGGTCAAACGCGTTCCAGCAACCTTGACCAGGCCGTCACTCCATCTTGTTGGATACCTACACTGCTGTTCTGTTCATGTCGTTATAGAAGCACTTAAAGAACCTAGGATTACGCTCTAGATGCTTACAGGACCAGAGCATCAGAGCTAACCAAGAGGTCAATGCCCGATCCGGTGCCCCATCGCGCTAGCCGCGCTCGCTAACCAGTCGACGTATGCTGCTACCCTGGTATACACTCCTGGTCTCGCGTGTTAGCCGTATCCTACGCCCTACCTTGGAGTTGCCAGCGTCCTGCCTTCATGCATACTAAGAAGCCTCCGGAGTCGTCTAAGCGGTTTGAGAACTTCACACCATTGATCTGCTTCGCAGGTGTATGCAGTTCCTACACAATGTTCATCTTCACCGAAAAGCTCATGGTAAAATTTCAATTGCAATTTTGAAAAAAATAGGGGCGCGCCCAAAAATAATACCGTTCAAAATTAATTTTGACAAAATATAATTGTGCTAAAAAATAATAATAACCAAATTTCTTTTGGTCAGAAATGAATTAAACCTGAATTGAATTAATCATTAATTGAATTGGTGATTACTTCTTTCGGTCCATTATCAATTTTGTCAATTTTACCATGGAACATGATTCCATTTTCGACATTATTATGAATGGGCAACTTTCTTAATTGACGTGGCATTTTTCTGATTGGACGTATAATTTCGAGTGGATGCTTTTCCATTTGTACTTACTCAATGACAGTAAATCAATTGCATTCGCGCAGAGGTTCGACTGTCAGTACATGAATCATTGCAGTATGGTTCATGTACTGACTAAAGAGTAGCGTCACTAACAATTGAATCAAAGCTTTTAAATGTATTACTAACACTATGATCCTATGTTGGTCGAAATAAAGCATTATTATTACACAACATGTTGTTTGTGCGTGACTTCAACTCTCGTGGGGTTACCTATCAAAGTTTAGAATTATTTTTTCCCGAATATTTAAAATCCCGAATGCTTCATTTATCCGAATGCATTTTTTTCTGAAACTGTAAATATTTCAGGATTTTTATAAAACTTCCCTAACCTAACACGATGGTCCCGAAATAAATCCTGAAATATTTACAGTTTCAGAAAAAAATGCTTTCGGACAAATGAAGTTTTCGGGATTCTAAACCTTCGGAAATAAAATTTTCTAAACATCGATAGGAGGGACCCCCGCGGATCAGAAGAAGTGGCGTAAGATGGACCGACGATGTCGTAAAGGTTGTTGGATCCACTTTGATATGGGTAACGAAGGAGCGGTTGTTGTGGAACTCTTTGGGGGGCTCCTTTTGTGCAGCAGTGGGTGTATTTTAGCTGATATGGTGTGATGACCAGCCTCTACCCCTTTAGTTGCAGTAATTCGGTTGATTGTCTGGGACCGAACTGCTGCAACACTTTTTGTACCAGTAGTTTGGTTATGTATGACGTCAAACGGAACTGTTGGGAAGCCTTTAGTTGCAGTACTTGCAGTAGTTCGGTTGATTGTCCGGGAGCGAACTACTGCCACACTTTTAGCCTCATTAGTTCGGTTATGACGTCAAACTGAACTAACGAGAATTTAAACGACTCAAAAGTACGTTGAAGGATATGGCTAAATAAATATTAGATTATAGGTACAACAAGAGCATAAAATGAGCCATTTTAGCCGAGACGTTCAAATAGCTACTTCGAGGGGGCAATGGGTTTAATGCTAGAGTTTTACACTCTTCTTTTCACTTCGATAACAAAATTGCAAATAAAATTATTTAGCTCTTATTTTTCATGTATTGTGTATTTATCTACACCGTGAAATTTTAGTGGTTGTTTTCCCGAAACGAGGTGATTTAGTATCGATTGTATAATCGATTTATAATTACTATTTGACTCTAGTCAAAATAGTACTTATAAATCGATTGTACAATCGATACTAAATCACCTCGTTTCGGTAAAACAATCACTAAAATTTCACGGTGTATATTTTTAACCGCGCTTTTGAGGCGTTTCAATTCTCAGTAGTTCGGTTTGACGTCATAACCGAACTACTGCAACTAAAGGCCTCTGCCAGCGTAATCATGGTAGACTCATCAAAGGTAATGGTGGTCTACATCCTGTAGCAATACCAGGATACCAGGGCTAGCCAAGAGGTTAATACCCGATCCTTTGCCCCATTGCACCAGCCGCGCTCGCCAACCAGTCAACGTAAGCTGCTACCCTGGTATACACTCCTGGTCTCGCGCGTCGACCGCATCCTGCGCCCCAGGATACCAGACCATGGAGTTGCCAGCGTCCTGACTTCATGCAGGCTAAGGGGCCGCCGGAATCGCCTTTGCAGGCGTCCACGCCACCTGAGAGGATGCCTGGAAATAATGGTTTATTACACGTTATTTGATACGATTAGATGCTGGTTAGTTGAATGAATGTCACGCTTTGAAAGTAGGTAGTTGACACGACCCTATTATTTGTGTGGATGGTTAGACAAGTTTGATCCGTATCATCACTTATCATCATCATCATCATCTCAGCCTATATACGTCCTCTCAGAATGAAATCATCACTTCACTTATAAAAAAATAATAGCCATTACAAAAAAATCAAGTAATATTTTTCTAAGGATTTCGTATGTGTACGGAATCATCCAAGTTTAGGTATGTTTAATACCTTAGGCTACTATTTACTCTTAAACTACAAATGATTTCCAAGCAATCTTAGCCGCTATAATTTTCCTAGTAAATTTGATATATTTACTACCATTCTTAATTTTTTCAAATTTTTCCGCCTAACAGTTTAGATTTTAGAGGGGGGGGGACGCTCGATTTTAATGAAAATTTTCACTTTAAAGTTGAATATTTCGCAAACAGATCACTGAATAGAAAAATCATGTTAGCAACCCCGCAATGGTTTTAAAAGACCTATCCAACGATACCCCACACTATAGGATTAGTCGAGAAAAAAAATCACCCCCCCTTTACGTCTATGGGAGGTACCCTAAAAAAAAATATTTTTTTATTTTTTATTTTACCACTTTGTTGGCGTGACTGATATGTATATTCATGCCAAATTACAGCTTTCTAGTACTAACGATCTCTGAGCTTAGCCGCAGACAGACAGACAGACAGACGGACAGACATGGCGAAACTATAAGGGTTCCTAGTTGACTACGGAACCCTAAAAATGGTATATTAAGGCTGTGCCGAGGAAATAACGACATAATTGCGTTTGCTAGATTCCTTACTAAATCGTTATTTCTAAATCTTAGTCTATGTGGGTCATAAGTTAGACACTTAAGGATTTACTCTATAAGTCGTACGCTTTAGAAACACGATTACTTATACTTTGCTCGAAATAAATTAACTCCAAACTTAACTCTAAAAAAGAATGGATTCCCTTAGTACAACGTAAATACTTAACGGAACGTAATGAGTTTTTTATAATAACAAAACCACTTATTTTCTGTAACGTATACGACTTACATCTTCAAAATATCTATTGTTTTAATAATACGAAGGAAATAACTACATTCGCGCGCGTTCCGCCCATGGGCGGCTAGACTGAAATATAAATTAAGTGCGTATGCGTCAGTATGTGTGTGCGTCTGAGTCAGGCATAAGACTTCCACTGCTGCGCAACCCCCCCCCCCCCCGAATATCCACATTAACCAACAAAAATATGACTTACATGTTGATTTAGGTGGAAGTTTGAATTTTGAATTTTCTGCGTTTCGTACGGTCAGTGAGAGCGCCGGGGGCCCAAAACCTCTCCCCCTCCTCTAATCCCTTTCCTTTTTCCTCTCCCTTTTAGGGCCGACAACGCACTGGCATCGCGTAAAGTGCTGCGGGTGTCTATGGACAGTGGTGATCATTTTACATCAGGTGACCCACTAGATCGTTTGTTTGGCCTCTCTATCTCTAACATAAAAAAAGTTACCGTTTCAAACTTTCGTGACTTTACCTCGACGTTTCGGTCACATTGCAGCAGCCGCGGTCTCGATTTAACTGAAGTGTAGGGTGTTCGTTTAGCCGCTCGAGTCTTTCTAACTACTCTTAGAATCGGCACCATTACTTGCGTGATAATTCACGTTTAGTATAATAATTATGAGTGAAAATCACGAACGCTTAAAGCAGTATATACTTACCTGCGCATATCATAGAGTCCAATATCTCCTGCTGCCTCCCCCCCAGGATTTGGTCCTTCCGGCACGTCGCCAGGTCCAACACTGGCACAGCAGCGGCTCGCAGCACCGGAGCGAAGCTTTCTGTGCTCTCTGCCGATTAGAATAAGGTTTAGATTAGCACTTTCCGACCGATCAGGCCTTATACTACGAAGTGCAAAATTCGAATTTCGTATCGTGCCATTCCTCTCACGCTAATAGTATTTAATACAAGAGCGAGCAAGACGATGCGATACGAACTTCGATTTTCGAATTTCGGAGTAGCCCCTCTGACCCTGACCCGACCCGACCCGACCGACCACCGTTCACCGCAGATCTGTTTGGCGAGCTCTGGGGGAGGCCTATGTTCAACAGTGGACGTCTTCCGGCTGAAGTAATAATGATGAAGTACTTTTGGGGGTCGAAATCGCTCGCATCCGTAGGTTTATCCTCGAGATTCTACACGTGACCCCTGGGTAGTGATAAACGTGCGATACAACTGCGGTGGTAGGCTTCGGCCGGGGCTGGTCTCCACCCTATAGGTTGACCCAGGCCGCTAAGCGACTCGTCGTGTTCCGGCCTGTTGCCTATAGAAGCCATTCTGGAGGAAAGGTCTGAGCACAGTGCTTTCACTTCCAGCAATGTCTGTTTTTAGTTCCGTCAATTTGCACTAGATAGCGATATTATTTATCAAATCATGTATAAAATAGATGAAAACAACTTTAAATTCTAGTTTCAAAAAAGCTGTGGCAGTGGCCCATGGGCAGTGGCACAGCAGGGCTGGTATTGGTACGTGTGATTATTGGTCCTAGGTATGGTAATAGATGGTCCTAATAGTAGTTGCGGGAATTTGCGTTAGATGGCGTTGTGCCGTTGAATAGAGTGATATCTCTATCCTCCTATATATTATAATGTACTCTGTGGGTCTGAGCAGTTGTTCCCGTTTTTTTGCCCGTATGCTGTCGGGTGTAGAATTACATCTCTCCTTTTCTTACGTGCATGTCGTAAGAATTGTAGGCGATAGGCTAGCAACCGATCACTATTGTAACTAAATCGATGGCCCCTACGTAAACCATCGAAACTCAAAATTGCCGTTTTTTTTTTATTCGTGCAATCTACTTCTTTTAAGCCATATTTTACACCCCCGAAAGGAAAAAAGAAAATTTTTATTTTTAAGCAGATATTTGAGTCGTAAAACATCGAAAACATTATAACATTTCCGTAGTGGATCATCGTAAGTCTACATTCGATTGTTTACGTGGGAATAGTTGTCGTGTAAACGAGACGAAACTAACAGCTTCAATAGTATACGTCGCACAAGCCCGCGAGGCGATCAGTTGGCAACAAGCGACCAATCAGCTAATAACGTTACAATTTTACTATGATTTTTGTTTTTAAAACACGTAATAATGAGGTACAACATATTTAATGCGTCGAGATCTAAAAAAATCTTGGTTTGATAACAAAAGACAGTGCAGCCACCGATAATGAAAAACCTAAAGCTGGTAAGTTTAAACATTTTTAGTGATTATATTTTAAAAAGATTGTGTATTTTACGTTGTTAATAGGAATAGTGTGCAGTTACGGTCAAGTTATTGACAAATAATTATTTATTATGAACATTTAATAGTATTACCGACTTAAATAATCGAAACTGTCAGTTTCAATATTGTACTTTGGAATTTACTATTGACTTGGTATCGAAACTGCCAGTTTCAATATTGTACGTTGGAATTTACTATTGACTTGGTATCGAAACTGCCAGTTTCAATATTGTACGTTGGAATTTACTATTGACTTGGTATCGAAACTGCCAGTTTCAATATTGTACGTTGGAATTTACTATTGACTTGGTATCGAAACTGCCAGTTTCAATATTGTACGTTGGAATTTGCCGTTAACTTTGTATCGAAACTAGCAGATTCGATATTGTATTGTGTTGATCAGAATATCAAACTATCATTAGGTACTAGTATTTTTCAGATTCTTCGCTACCTGCAACTTGTACCTTTGGAGACACAGAATGGGCCACCCTCGAGGGAATAGTTGACGAAGAACTATCTTCAGACAGAAACTTGGCTACGCCACATTTCTCTATTCTGGAAGCGACGGTAGAAAAAGTACTAATTGCAATAAACATTAAACAGTGATAAGGAGTCAATTATTTTAAGTAGCTCAGTAAATACTCCAGTGCCATCCCCATTACAAGACTTTGGAATCTCAATACAAAGCCAAACTGAAGATAATAAGCAACATTAGAAGTTCGTTTTCTCCATTGACACCGCTACCGACTGAATCCGGGAAACTACCTACACCTACCAGTAGTCCAGGCCCCATAGCTAGCCTTAGCTCTCTTATAACAGTATCAGAGTGTGATTCGCCGAGCTCGACCATTTCATTAAACCAAAAGAGAAGGTCTACATTCAAAGCAAACCCAGGAAAAAAAGAAAAAGATGTGTCGTTCTACGTGCAAATTAAAATGTTACGATAAATTTGATACCGACACCCGGCAAAGAATATTAACCAATTTTCGGAAATTAAGGGTACATACTCAGCAGTGGGAACATGTAGACAAATTTACCGAAAGGCAACCAAAAAAGTAAGAGAAAGTAGTTGTAAACTTTATCTGAATAATAACTTATCCTTCAAAAAAATGTTTTCCTTGTACAAAGAATGGGATCAGCTGCCAAACTATAAAAGTAAATCTGTCACACTACGTCAGTACTAACACTGATATAGTGAATGAGCACATGAACGTCGGATTCTATATCCCAAAGAAAGACATTTGCGACAAATGTCATGCATTTTCAAATGAGGCAAACCCGACTGAAGAACAAATAAGTGCCCAATCTCAGCATATAGAAAATAAAAAAATTGCAAGAAAATTTAAAGCAGATGACAAAATAGTAGCTCAAAATTCACCCGAAGTTGTTTGTGGTACTTTTAATATTGAATTGTCCCACTTGGAGATGTTGGACTTGCTGTATTATAATATAATATAAGCGAAAATTTTTGTAATATGGAACAAAGTCAAAGAGGTCAGGGTAGAAAAAATTGCATCTTTTCTTTAAATACTATTTAAAGGGCGAGCAATTTTGCTTAAACACAGTTATCACTACTAGAAGAAGTGGGAAAATAATGAATGATGACGCTGAACTTATGATGGCATATGGTAACCTGCTGACTGTTACAGATGCAAAATATAAAGATCTTATTTCTTTATGTCAATCGGGGGTGATACCTATCACCTAAAGAATATTTTAAAAAAAATTAACCATTAATTACAGTACAGTATTGGTGATAATGTTGACGATTCTAATTAGAATATTATATGCTTACTTATATTTCATATTTTGTTGGAAGTTAGTGAGCCAAAGAGGTATTTCGTTTTTTTTTCTCATATAAGTAAGTAAGATTCATTCATTCGTGCAATAAAGAGTTTTTGAGAAGTTTTTTGTTTAGTAATTTAGAGCGTTTGGATACATTTATGTTGTATGTTACGAGTTTTCTTATAATAATTTTTATTTATTTACTACATCTGTACTTTGTTGAGAACTGTTTTGATTTTCACTAGCCATTACTAAGCAGTAATTATAAAATAATAAGCTGTGATGATAACAGTGATTTAAAAGTCTGATTTCTAGAAATAAAAAATTGATTTTCTGAATAAAGTTTTCAATTAACAAGACAATACTGATTTTATTTAAGTACTCATACTAAAAAGTGTCTCAAAAAATTATGCGTTTATATTGAAACGGGTAAAATAGCTATAATAGAGATTTTTTTTGTGGCGTAGACCATCTACACTACCAGTTACGTTAGCTACCGCAGTACTGCTGTCGAAGTAAATAATCGAAACTACCATTTTGGATAAGACCTTTAAAAATAATTCCGGCGTAAAAAATCGAAATTGGCAGTTTCGATACATGTAATTCTCTTTATCACGACGTATGCTTTCGAAACTCAAATTTCCAGAAAACTATTATGATTTTCCTGAAAATAAAAATCCCGCAAGATAAATACTTACATTATTAGTTATTATGGATATATGACGTCAATGTAATATTTATATTTTCGGAATGATACCATAAACCAACTTCAAAACGCTATACTGAAAAGTGCAGAAATTGACTTTCGATGATTTACATAGGGGCCATCGAAATGTAAACAAACATGAACAACCAACAGTTATTATGAAGACGGGTTAGCCAGCCAAATGCAATATTTTAAACATGAAACTACCGTGAGACTCACGCATAGTGAAAATAAACGGATCACTCACGTCTTAAAACGAGTTTAACTCGACATGTTTCGGGCTAATCCGTGGCCCTTCTTCTCGGAGTCACACGTCACGGCGGCTACCAAACGCGCACTCGCTCACACTCACCGTTGACAGTGTTGAATGTTCGTACTGCGTCAACGGTGAGTGTGAGCGAACCTTTACAAAGTGATGTTGTTAGTGTTGTGTGCTACCCTACATTTGACAATGACAATAAAAATGATGATGAAAACGGGGGTAGTTGTGTGTCGCTGTCAGTTGCGTCGAGTAGCCGCGCGTCCAGGGCGGTAGCACGCAGTGCGCGATTGACAGCCGCCGTAACGTGCGACTCCGAGAAGAAGGGCTACGGATTAGCCCGAAACATGTCGAGTTAAACTCGTTTTAAGACGTGAGTGATCCGTTTATTTTCACTATAAATGCAATATTTGTAACCGACTTTCACGCGTCGCATTATCGACGTACTCTTTACTGAATCAATTACTTTGCTCACCCGCGACCTTACGATTGTTACGTGTATGTAAGAAATGCGTGTTCATGCAGTTCCTCCACCTCCACACTGTACGAACACACACAAATCACACAAACCCAACTATCACCACCACCAAACTACACTAACGCGTTTCGTACTCATCCAGAGCTCGTCTTGAGAGTAGGTAGGTACACCACAACCGTACCTGCTACCAAATGTACGCCGCAAAGTAACACCTGATTCAATAAAGTACTCTTTACTTTAGACGCATGATAAATACCCGCCTGTGTTGCAATGTCAGCACGCTATATAAGGGCGCAGGCTGAAAACCAGCGCGGTGATGAGTAATCCTCACCGCACATGCTTTTGCCACATAATTTTGTGTACTTTTTCTTTTTTATGGGCAATAAATGTTTTTTTTTTATTTCTTTATTTATTTTTATTTTAAATAATAATGCGAATATACTAACATTGCATTTGGCTGGTTAACCCGACGCGACGCCATAACTCTTGGTTGTTCATGTTTATTTTCAGTTAGTTAAGTCCTTAAACATTTTGTAAGGTCTCAAACTCAAACTATCTCCATACCAAAATTTCGTGTAAATCCGTTCAGCCGTTAGGTATTACGTGATTGAGTAACAAACATCCAAACATCTTCGCAAACTTTCACATTTATAATATTAGTAGAACTAGAAGGATTTTATAAAACAGAAGGGTTTTTTATTTAGCCCATTAGGAGTCCCTCTTAATTTCGTGTTAAAGTAGATAGATAGATAAAGACGTTTATTTGGTACTGCAAGCACACACAATCAAGATTAACAAAAATACAGAAAACAGTATAAACTTAAAAGTAAAACATACGTAAGTACCGTACCGTACGTATCGTAAGTACGAGTAGATATAGGTAAATCTAATTTTGGTGGTTATATTGTTATGGTAAATTTTTACAAAAAAAAATGTTCCACTCAATACAAGTCATTTAATTATTAATTTTATTTATTAGTACCTGGGCGACCGAGCTCCGCTCGGGCTGAAACTCGGTACCAAGCGCTTTCCCAGAGATAAGACCAAGCTAGTTCAATTTTTCATCCCCGAAAACCCACACATACCAAATTTCATCGAAATCGTTGGAGCCGTTTATGAGATTCTGATTATATATATACAAGAATTGCTCGTTTAAAGGTATTAGATAGATAGATAGATTAGATAACTACGGCACCAATACACGCAATACTTCTTAGCAAATATATACTGCCAAGACATTGCTAATCGATTAATTCAGGCGTTAATTTGTAGAGGTTTATTATTGATCGATACATTTTCGTTAAAGTTTTCGTAGGCACTTCTATTATTCGCATACTTAGGTACTTTATAATTTATTGAATCAAGCGTTACTTTGCGGAGGTCCGTATTAATGAACTGAAACAATTACTTTGCTCACCCGCGACCTTACGATAGCATAATATCGCTATACTGTCGCGGGTGAGCAAAATAAAAAATTGTTTCAGTTCATTACTTAGGTACTTTTTGCGAAAGTACAGTTAAAGGAACAGTTTAATGAACTGAATCGGGTGAAGAAGCGAACGATTTCGCTGCAAATACACTAATATAATATTGACACTATACATTTTCCAAAGACGTCATCTTTCGCAAATTGATTATGCAAAGTTTCCACCCTGGCCATTAGGAATATACGCACACTCTCCAAAATATCTAAGCTATTTTGCTGACTAAACTTTTTTTTTTTATACAATATAGGCTTGCGTTTGGCGACAATCACGCCTGATGGAAAGCGAAGATGAGGCCTACGATGGAGCACGCTTGCCTAGTAAATGCTCATTCACCCTAGACTTGAAAGCGGCCAAATTGTAGTGTTCAGGGAATACAGTCGCAGGCAGGGAATTCCACTCCTTAGCTGTGCGGTTGATGAAGGAAGAGCGAAAACGCTTTGTGCGGAATTTGGGAATACTGACAACGTAAGGGTGGAGACCCCGCCTACTCCTGGAACTTGGATTGTTATTCGAACTACATAACCGTACATACATATGTGGTAGAAAAACCAGACGTACAATACAATACAGTGACTTTACCGTCCGGTTCGATGCTGTTTACCTTACCAGTCTTTAAACCCCAAGCGGTCACAGCGCACCATTGACCTTCGCGTTCTTTTACGTCCAGATGAAAATCGGCCTCTATCTGTTCCGGTGCTGGATTGATAAGAGAATCTCGAATCCTCAGCCCCTCTTGCCAAACTCTCAACACACTACCGTCCTTCCTTGTCTTTTGCGTCCGTCTAAAAACTCGGACGTTACTGTTCCCGTGCCTTTTGCGTTTGAGAGATGACTGGGATGCAAGCGCATTCTGAAGTTTTACTTCACCAAAACACTTCTCGATCGCGTTTACGTAAAAAAATCAATTACTAGGGAAACATGGACAGCGTCTCCGCGCGCGCGCGTCTGTGTTTCCATAGAATTGAAATTTTTACGTAAACGCGATCGAGAAGTATTTTGGTGAAGTTAAACTTATACTAAGCATACTGGTGTCGGTTCTCTTACCAGTTTGGAACCTTTATCCGCTCACGGCGCACCTTCGATTAAGCTGTCTTTGACGTGTGGCAGAAGAAATGGACCGCAGTGCAATATGGTGCCGGATTCCTTACCAGTTTGGAACTGCAGACTCAAGTGTCCACCACTACCACCGGCCTCGCTGTCTTTTGCGTCCGACTAAAACCTTGGACGCTACTTCTGTCCTGCTGTGGGTGTTGCCAGTGATGACTTATGGACCTTATGGTACTGAGACATCGCCGGTAACGATGGGCCTCATAAGAAAGCTCAAAGTCACTAGAGGGCGATGGAGAGGGCCATGCTCGGAGTTTCTGTGTGGGATCGGATTAGAAATAATGAAATCCGCGCAAGAACTAAAGTCACCGATATAGCTCGATGAATCGCCAGATTTAAGTGGCAGTGGACAGGGCACATCGCTCGTAGACCTGATGGCCGATGGGGCAAAAAGGTTCTCGAGTGGCGTCCGTGGACCGGAAGACGCAGTGTAAGTAGGTGAGCAAGACGGAGCGACGACCTGGTCGAGGTTGCTGGAACGCGTTGGATACGAATGGCGCAGGACTGATCTGTTTGGCGAGCCTTGGGGGAGGCCTATGTTCAGCATTGGACGTCTTTCGGCTGGAATAATGATGAATGATGACTGCTGTCCGGTGCTTTTTGCGTCTGGCAGAACACCGGGATGCAATGCAATCCGGTGCCGGTTCTCTTACCAGTTTGGAAGCCCCAGCCGCTCACGGCGCACCACACGTGCTGTGACCTGGACCACACGTGCAATATGGTGCCGGGTCTGTTACCAGTCTGAAACCTTAGCTGCCTTTTGCTTCTGGAGTAAAAACCGGATCTATTTACTGTGGTGAAATCACCAGCCGTTCAAGGTGCACCATCGACTTCGCTGTTTTGCTTTTGGCACAAAAACCAGACGTGAAATTCGATGTATTCGATGTGTAATAGTCTGGAACCCTCAGCCATTCACAGCACACTAACAGTTCTTCCTTGTCCTTTGTGTCCGACTAAAAACTCAGACACTACTGCTGTTCCCGCCAAGCGCGACGTGTGACATTTATACCCAAACATTCAATCCACTCACTCATTCCCGGTCACGTGACTTCGGAATGTGGCGCGCGCGCGGGCTTCTTTCGCTCGATCGAAATTAGCACTGTCAAGTGAAGACGTATCATTCTTTCTCTCGTTTCGCGCCTCTCGCTCACTCACGCACACCGGCCGGTAAAGTGTTTGTGACATAGTGAAAGTACAGTGACAATACCTCAACTCAATCCTTGGTAAAAGGAATCATCACCCTCAGCTCATCTCCATCTCCCGCCGTACGACGCCATCATCATCTCAAGTAAGCCCTTCAACTTCTTTCCTGTCTCAACCTCGTCGTCGGGTGTTATTGCCCCCAGCAATAACAAGTTCTGTCCGGTGCCGGTTCTCTTACCAGTTTGGAAGCCCCAGCCGCTCACGGCGCACCATCGGCCTTCGCTGTCGGCTCCCGCGTCCGGCAAACAAATCGGACGCACGTGAGAGTTGAACTGCACTCCGGTGCCGGATCGGGCGACGAGGATTAAAGCTATGTCGTTGCTGTGCGGGCCGTCTGTAAAAATATACAGATAGAATAGAGAGAAGAATAGATAAGAATAGAGAGATATGTATTGACATACTTAAGAGGGTTTATACCTGCTGAGCTGGCAACGTTGCATTTTTGTTAGTTTTTCTCGATTATTCCATAAAAATTGAATGAAAATTAAAAATGTTTTGTATACAAATTGTTCTAATATATAAGTTAATGTGTCTACTGCAATAATAATTCGTGATAGGACTTTTATTTTCTTTAAAAACGAACAAATTATTACCTAACTGTTTTTAAAGAAAATAAAATGAGTGCATTTCCTTCTAAAACTGCATTCTTCAGGAAAAGTATACTAGGAATGGCTCACAAAATGTATATAAGCTGCCAAGAGAACTAGTGACTATTACTGATGACAAATTGTTCAAATGTTCATTATTTAAGTTGCTCGTAAATAAAACATATTATTCGATAAATGACTACTTGACTGACAATACTGACATAAACTAATATATAACAATGGTAATCATAATGTTATTTAAATTTATATTGAAATTGTTATTCTTTGTTTTGTAACTTTGACATTGTATTTATAGTGATTGTTTGTGATAAGTGAGCATGCTGCATGCTATACCTAATGCACGCTATTTGTATGCCGCTAGGCAAAGCATAGTGAAACCAATTAATGTAATTAAAACTAAAACCTAAACCTATGTTTTGACAAATAAAATTTTGATTCTTGATTCTTGATTCTTAAAAGTCCTATCACGAATTATTATTGCAGTAGACACATTAACTTATATATTAGAACAATTTGAATACAAAAGTTTTTTAATTTTCATTCAATTTTTATGGAATAATCGAGAAAAACTAACAAAAATGCAACGTTGCCAGCTCAGCAGGTATAAACCCTCTTAATTCATTAAGGGCCTACCGAGCTTTTAGCGCTATATAATCAATTTTAGATATTCTTTGCACTCGTGTATGTGTGCGTGAGAGCGGCTAGGGTCAAAGCCGTGCGTATGCGCGAGTGACACGAGTTCCCCGTCCAATGGCCGAAGGAGAACTAACGCAAGTGACTATCGAACAGGGGGGAAGCACGATGGCTCAAGATAGGTTGGTTAGATTGCGCGTGTATTTAGGTATTTTCATCGTATTACTAAAAAACAAACAAACAAATACATATTTTAAAAATGTGGCAACACTACGCTCTAGAAAACATATTGTTTTATTAACATTAAAAAAGTCATGACCTGCCGTGCAGTATTTACGTCGTACAGACTTACTAAGAGTTTATTTTATTCTTTAGATATGACTTTGTTTTTTTTTTTTCTATCGAGCGAACTACAAGTAGTCGTGTTTCGATAAACACTGGTCATTAGAGTGAATCCTCAAACATCTCACACATGAATTCCAGGACTAAAGTTTTGCTAGTAATAATACAGCACGAGATTAAATGTATGCAATAAATGCACCAAAAGCTCGGTAGGGCCTTAATTGAATCAAGCGTTACTTTGCGGAGGTCCATATCAATGAACTGAAACAATTACTTTGCTCACCCGCGGCCTTATGATAGCTACGTATTTGCAAGAAAAAGATGTGTGTTCACGCAGTTCCTTCCACACTGTACGAACACAGAGAGTCTAACATCTGTACTTCTACCATGAGTTTACACTAGTTTACGTGAGCGTACTCGCGAGCGACTGCGTAAATTATTTGTATGGAGAATTGTACAGCGCCTCTAGCGGTCACTTACGGAAGTACAATTCTCCATACAAATCATTTACGCCGTCGCTAGCGAGTACGGTCACTGTGAACTAGTGTAAACTCATGGTAGTGGCAGGGGGGTTTCACTCCGCAGTTTAGGTATGTTCGGCCTTCGGTTTCGGTTTCGATTTCGGTTTCGGTTTCGGTTGTCGCGCGGCCTTCAGTTCGCACGCTAGCCGCGTCGCGCGTAATCAAGCATCTTTTTTTTCTGTGATTTTTGCAACAAACAATGGCTTCTAAACGATATTATAAATAACTTACTTACATACTAAAGGTAGTTTACTGAATTAATACACACTGTTATCTTTCTTGATTTATATACCTTCCAAATATGGGCGAGTGGGAACCCTGTGCCCTTGGTTTCGGATCAGCGGTGCCCAACGGAATATGAACGCTCGTATCACACGATAAGTTTTAATTTCGCGTGCACGCAGTAGGAGTAGGAAAGTTTTTATACCTAAAGTTGACCTTTGTTCAAGAGTGATCCTTCTGTACGTTAGTACTATTACTTATTCTGTGGTAGTTGTGACCGACAGAAAGAGACCGCAATATGGCTTGTGGACAAAGCAGTCACACCGTTGAAATAATCGCTACCTGACGGAGAGTAGTGCAACCAGTCAGGCTCAAACTCAGACGAGCTGGGTTGATGGTACCGCCGCTCGACAGCAGAGGGCGTAGCCTCAAACCTATTGTCTTTTTCCCCAGTCTTGCCCTACTCCCTGTCAGAGGGCGCCGTGAACACGTTATAACTTCTAGATTAGACGCGAATGTTCTAGAAGGCGGAAATGGGTTGTAACTTCCGCCCAGTTTTTAGACGCCTAGCGACAACGGACGAATTCCGTTTCTTTTCCTCGGAGTCTTAGCCGCACAGCCGTAGAGAGCGGTCACGTTACGTAATCTAATTAATTGTTCCGAGTTGGTCCGCGCGGGTGTATTACTTTAAGTATTGATCTGTGTAAAATATCACGAGATTTGTATGCATAATAGTGTGTTTAAATGTTGGAATAAAAGTGATAATAGTCAGTTTCGTTTTACCATTCATCCTCCCAGCGCCAAACCTATAGGAAAGCCCATCAGGCATCCGCTGTGCTCCACAGTAGTGGTACAGGTAGCATGCTGAACGAACGGTTGTGTTGCTCTCAAGATGAGCTCTGGTTGAGTTTGTAACACCTCAGTTAGTGTGGCGGTGGTGATAAATGGGTTTGTGTGATTTGTGTATGTTTTTACAGTATGGAGGTGGACAAGCTTTTACCATCACATAAATTGTGTACCTAATGTAATAAATTAATGGGTTTTATTTAATTTAAGGATTTATTTTCTTCTTTTCAGACCATTTAAATAAAATGGCCTAGTGGTTTGACCCATGGCCTCTCAAGCAGAGGGTCGTGGGTTCGAGTCCGGGCTCGCGCCTCTCAGTTTTTCGGAATTTATGTGCGAGAAACATCGTGAGGAAACCTGCATACACCTGAGAAGAAATCCAATGGTGTACCTATGTGAAGTTCCCAATCTGCACTGGGCTTGCGTGGGAACTACGGCCCAAGCCCTCTCATTCTGAGAGGAGGCCTGTACCCTGCAGTGGGACGTAAATAGGCTGGGATGATGATTTTTTTTTAAACTGATCAGCGGTTAAGCTCCATCTCATCTGGCCACATGGGCCGAAACGTCGAGGTATCTTAAACGAGACTAGGCTGTGCAACTTACTCTTCCTGAACTCAGGGTGTGGCACCACCTTCTCCGCAAGGAATCTGTGCTCGTGCTTGTCAGGGTAATTGAGGCGATGCTCCCCCATCACCAGACGAATGTGCTCGATTTGGAGAGGTTGCTGAAATTCAGAAAATAAACAGCTAGCAAAATAACTATAAATTAAAAATAAAAACTGGCCAAGAGCGAGTCGGACACGCCCAAGGTAGGGTTCCGTAGCCATTACGAAAAAATCAAGTAATATTTGTCTAAGGATTTCGTATGTGTACGGAATCATCCAAGTTTAGGTATGTTTTATACCTTAGGCTACTATTTACTCTTAAACTACAAATAATTTCGAAGCAATCTTAGCCGCTATAATTTTCCTAGTAAATTTGATATATTTACTATCATTCTGATTTTTTTTTAATTTTTCCGCCCAACAGTTTAGATTTTAGATGGGGGGGGGGACGGTCGATTTTAATGAAAAATTTCACTTTAAAGTTGAATATATCGCAAACAGATCACTGAATAGAAAATAGAAAAATCATGTTAGCAACCCCGCAATGGTTTTAAAAGACCTATCCAACGATACCACATACTATAGGGTTAGTCGAGAAAAAAAAATCACCCCCACTTTACGTCTATCGTACCCAAAAAAAATTTTTTTTAGTTTTTTTTTATTTAATCACTTTGTCGGCGTGACTGATGTACACCGTGAAATTTTAGTGGTTGTTTTCCCGAAACGAGGTGATTTAGTATCGATTGTACAATCGATTTATAATTACTATTTTGACTAGAGTCAAAAATCCAATTGTGAAAAACGAAAGTCGAAAATGACCGCAAACCAATAGTAACGCTTCGTTGGTACAAGTAGCGTACGAACGTACGATAGGTTAGGTACCAACGAAGCGTTACTATTGGTTTGCGGTCATTTTCGACTTTCGTTTTTCACAATTGGATTTTTGACTCTAGTCAAAATAGTATTTATAAATCGATTGTACAATCGAAACTAAATCACCTCGTTTCGGGAAAACAACCACTAAAATTTCACGGTGTATATTCATGCCAAATTACAGCTTTCTAGTACTAACAGTCTCTGAGCTTAGCCGCGGACGGACAGACAGACAGACAAACGGACAGACATGGCGAAACTATAAGGGTTACTAGTTGACTACGGAACCATAAAAAGGTGCGCACCGAGAATTAGTGGTAGAGCCATGTTGTAGCTAGCCGCTGCATCACGAATGGGCCGGCTCATCCGGGACAGTACATACCACCCTCTCACAGAACACCGCCGTGAAGCAGCAGTACTCTTGCTGTGTTTCGTAAGGTCAGTGAGAGCGCCGGGGGCCCAATACCTCTCCCCCTCCTCTCCCCTATTCCCTCTCCATTTCAAAGGCCGGCAATAGATTAGTGACTCTCTTTGAGTTGTTGATGTTTATGGGCGGTGGTGATCATTTTCCATCAGATGACCCGCTTGCTCGTTTGTCTCGCTCTCACAATAAAAAAAAAGAATTGAGGAATTTCAGAAATAGGGTAAGTACAATACATTTTTTTCCAGAGATTTAAAAAAAAATTGCAAGGATCTACTTAGAATCAGGTAGCACTATCGATAACGGCATAAGGAGAAAAAAGTGTCCCGAGGTCAGTTTTGATACTTTTCATACATTGGTGTTTGAAGGTAACAAAACCGACACTTATTTTTGTATGAAAAACTGGGGACATCTTTTTTAATCCATTATAATCGATAGCGCTATTGATTCTGAGCAGATCCATGCAAAATCAGAAAAAACATATACTTAGTTGTACCCTATTACTGAAATTGCCCGTGATTCATAACTATAAGTTTAAAAATTTAAAACCCCCCAACGTTATTAAAGGTAACATTATATGTTTGAAAATAAAGTAAATGCCCATTATGCGTCTAAGATCCCTTCCGCTGCTCACAAAAGAGCTGATAACTTTGAAACAACTAGTTAGAACAATTTTGATGAAACATGTCCAAGAACCATCGCCAAGAAACCTGCTTTATAATAAAAAAAACAGCAACCGAATTGGTTCACCCGTTATGATGAACACAGAAAAGACAGACACACAGACCGAGAGACAGACAGACATACAGATACATACACACACATAGCGATCAAACTTATTTATAGTATAACACCCCTCTTTTTGTATCAGGAGTTGAAAATATTAGCTAAAGAACCGGTCAATTTGTTTTCACCCGTCACGAGAAAGCAACCGTAGCTACCTTACTAGGGGCGTTCAATAAAAAGTGAGAATGAGTATGTTATAAACAACTTTTACTAAATGTCATTTTATTTTTCGACATGGTCACCTTTTGGCATAATACACTTAGTATATCTTTTTTCTAAACTTAAAATTCCATTTTTAAAAAAGGTCTCATCTTGAGTACTTAAAAAATCTTGTACTGCAGCGACTACCGCGTCGTCGTCTTCAAATTTCTGGCCTCTCAGGTATTGTTTAAATCTCGGAAATAGGTAGAAATCACTGGGAGCGAGATCTGGTGAATACGGAGGATGCTTAAGGATATCGAACCCAGCATCACGAATTGCAGCCATTGCAACGGCGGACTTGTGTGCCGGGGCATTGTCCTGGTGGAACAGCACAACTTTCGAGAGTTTACCTCGCCGTTTTTCGCGCATCTCATTGCGCAATGTTGCTATTTGTTTGGCGTATAAAGTGCCCGTAATAGTGGCTCCATGCTCGAGATACTCAATCATTAATACCCCTTTACTATCCCAAAAAACAGAGCCCATGACCTTACCGGCAGATGGGCTCACCTTGAATTTCTTCGGAGTTGGAGATGATGGCCTTTTCCATGTCATAGACTGCAGTTTCGTTTCAGGGTCGTAATGATGGAGCCATGTTTCGTCCATTGTTATAAATCGCGCCAAAAAAAGGTTCCCGGTCTTGCTGCATCATGTTCAAAGCTTCTTGACAAATCTCTAGTCTAGTTTGTTTTTGCGTGTCAGTAAGCATTCTTGGTACCCAACGCGCAGATACCTTTTTCATACCCAAGCGTTCATGTAAAATATTATGCACGCTCCCCGTTGAAATCTTTACATTTTCAGCAATAAAACGAACTGTGACACGACGATCCGCCAAAACTGAGTTTTCGACTTTTTTCACAATTTCTTCAGTTACTGCTGTAGTAGGGCGTCCGGAGCGGGGGTCGTCCATTGTCGATGTTCTTCCACGTCTAAATTCGGCGCACCAACGTGCGACTGTCGAATACGGAGGAGCATTAGACCCTAAAGTGTTCCCGCAAATCCAAATTGACTTGGTCCGTAGAAAAATTTTTCAAATACAAATATTTGATAACGGCGCGCAGTTCAATTTTCTCCATTTTCGCTAACGTACTCAATAGCATTGCAAAGAAATTACCGTATATTTTTTTTAACAAAAGACAGTTAGTTTTCTTTTTCATAGCAATCAGCTAGATTAAGAATATTAGCTAGATAGATTAGCTTTACCGGCCAGTATTTAATTTCGTAATATTAAAAAAGTTTGCATCTCATTCTCACTTTATATTGAACGCCCCTTAAATATTGTTAACAGCAAATTGTACGCAATGAAGACTTACTTTAATTTTACGTTACTCATATTTACTCTCTCTCTCTCTCTTTATTTATATTCAGTGACTCTCTTTGAGTTGATATTTATGGGCACTGGTGACCATTTTCCATCAGGTAGTTTGCCGCCCACTCAAAAAAAATTGTGCGTGCAGTTCCTCCGCGAGGAAGAAGTGAAACTTCGTAATGTGGAAATGAAAAATCACTTTTACATCAATATGAACCTTATTGCAATAACTTAAAGAACTAAATTTACTTATGCATCTATTTGTTTAAATTACTCACTAGATGGCGCTTTTATCAAGTCTCATACTTTGCACCATGGACTTAATACCTAACCAGGACTGAGTACTGCGACAAAAAAGTGAGGCCGTAAAAAAAAATAACTAGTGGATTGCATCTCGTTCTAATTAGGGTGATCAAGTAATGGTGCGAGTGGGACACAATCCACTAGTTTCTCTAGTTTGTATGTAATCTCTCGGACCGCTGTCTCTAGTTGCCATTATTAAACTGTATGGCTTGGTAATATGGGTCACTTTTGATTGACTAATAAAAGTTAGTACTCAGTCCAGAGGCCGTATTGTCTAACGCTTCTGACGCTTGCCTTCGCTTTCACTATCTCTTTCTGTCACCATCTTATACCGTTTGACAGAAAGAAATAGTGAATGCGAAAGCAAGCGTCAGAAACGTTAGACAATAAGCCTGCTGGTTAGGTATTAAGTCCATGCTTTGCACAGACAGTATGAGTTCTGCATCGCACTGTCGAAGTTTTTAACATCCGTTAGTATACATATACAATGCGAGATTACTTGCTTCGGCAGTACATATATGTACTAATGCTTTCATACCCCCTCCATGGTAGCGTTAAACGTTTAACGCGACCTTGTTGGAAGTCGCATTAGAAGTTTCACTTCAAAAATAAGGTGATGGCTCTCCGTGGCGTTTGTTTTGTGTACCCTGTATACTTGTATAGGCTGAGATGACGATGACGATGATGATGATGATGATGATATGATGACGAACCTTATCAAAGCAGTGCGCGGCGCTCAGGACGAGCCGCTCAGCCACCACGGCGCCGCCGCACTGGTGCTCGAAAGACAACTTGTCCTGGTCCAGCATTTGTATCTCCACCTGGAATAAATCGTCATGGACCTTGAAGATTACACAAGCACGAAAGTCAAAGAAAATATAAATTCACCTTAAAGGTCTCTGCCCACTACACCGTACCGTACCATGACCGTACTATGAACGTATCAGGCACGGAAAGTAACACGATACGGTGTACTACGCCCACTAGAACGTGTTAACAGCGTTTCATAACCGTGCATAACGGGTTTAGTGACCGTAGCATCCGCGTATCATCCGCATGGCGTATCAGTTTAGTGACAGTAGTATCCGCGTATCATCCCTTTAGCATCCGCGATTCATTCGCGTGTCATATTCGCCGTACTCGTTCCTTCGGTTGCAGTAAGTTCACCTTACCAGGCTGTTATAGTTGCTCCCCAATTTCCTTTCACGCAATGTCTTTCTTGACACTATCCATATATTTCGGATGTTTTAAATTATATATAAATTCGTATTTGCGAACTATTTCTATTAATATTTCGTCTTCCATATTAAGTATATATAATGCGTACGTGCGTCTTCCTGATATTTTTGAACTGAGGGTAAGTCGGTAAAAGATTAGCAATAGCAAGATAAAAGTGTCATCATACGCGGTTAGGTATAACCCGTATGGTCATCGTGTCGCCGCCTGCTCGCATCGGATTGGCAACGTCGCGTGCCGTGCGCGGACCGTATCGGCACCGGCAAAATATTCTCGACGACTATTGTTGACGGTCCGTGCGTGCATGGCACGCGACGGTGTTGGTCGGTGACGGAACGCTCTAGTGGGCATGCTCTCATACTTTTCAATACAAAGAATACTTTTTTGCCTGACACGTTCCTATTACGGTCATGGTATGATACGGTGTAGTGGGCGAGACCTTAAACGGGCGAGACAGCGCTCTCGGCCGAGTACTCGGTGCGTGTAAACATAGCGCCGAGCGCTCGCCCGATCGAAGCGGCGAGACAGTAGCTCGGCCCCCGTTCTATTTACTAGTCCGAGCACGTATTACCCCGGCGCCACACATATTACAAATGTTTGAACACAGTTATTTGATCACATGTGTAGCACTGGTATTTACTTATTTGTTCAATAGAACATCCATACAATCAACCATAGATCAAATATATGTTCAATTATGTGTTGAAACATTTGTAATATGTGTGGCGCCGGGGCAAGGCACTGTCTCGCTCGCTCACTCGGCAGGTCTGAACGTTCACTGTCTCGCCACTCGGCCACATGAGAACTGTGTGCTTAGTATAAGTCTTTACTTCACCAAAATACTTCTCGATCGCGTTTACGTAAAAATTTCAATTCTATGGAAACATGGACGCGCGGCCGCGGAGGCGCTGTCCATGTTTCCCTAGTAATTGATTTTTTTACGTAAACGCGATCGAGAAGTATTTTGGTGAAGTAAAACTTATACTAAGCGTACTGACTGAGCTAATTTCAAAGCACGTACCATACAAGTGTTGTTTTCGGCGACTTTCCGGAGTTCGCGTGTAGGCAAATATAGTAGGACTCTGAAGTAAGTTTATAATAATAATAGTTTATCTCATAAAGTACAACTGGATATAAAATACAGGTAACTAACAATATGGTAGGAAACAATAGCAGAATACAAACAAAAATATATCTATCTGTTCGCAGATCAAACCTTTGTTGTACATAATCACACAACAATAAACCCTTTAACTCCTAAGCTAAGTAAAAACTTGTATTATAGAAGTTACTACGCATCCATGTAAACAAGGCATCACAAAAACGTGTCTAAATTATGCAAGATGTTCCTACGTCAAAATTTTAGTCAGAGAAAAACCTAAAAAAAAATAGTAAAAAAAAGAAAATCAAATATAATGGTCACATTAAAAATGGCAATTCCAAGTCTCTCATAATCTTAACAATTATTACAAAAGCAATCCGAGGAAAAAGTTAATGAATTCATTCATACTGATACACGTATAAGCAAGCTTATGTATAAGCTTCAACTTGTTCATATTCCAATTCAAGGAGCTTTATACACCGTGAAATTTTAGTGGTTGTTTTCCCGAAACGAGGTGATTTAGTTTCGATTGTACAATCGATTTATAATTACTATTTTGACTAGAGTCAAAAATCCAATTGTGAAAAACGAAAGTCGAAAATGACCGCAAACCAATAGTAACGCTTCGTTGGTACAAGTAGCGTACGATCGTACGATAGGTTAGGTACCAACGAAGCGTTACTATCGGTTTGCGGTCATTTTCGACTTTCGTTTTTCACAATTGGATTTTTGACTCTAGTCAAAATAGTAATTATAAATCGATTGTACAATCGATACTAAATCACCTCGTTTCGGGAAAACAACCACTAAAATTTCACGGTGTATATCGAGAAATAGGTGTATATCGTAGGTATATTTAAAGAAATTATAATCGGACGAGTACTTAGTCATCACGCTACGGTGGAACATCCGTAAATACAAACATAGACTGCTAAAATCATTACACTTCCTTTGGCTTTTCCGTAGTCGTGTAAAAAGAAGACCGACGTATGATGTCAATTGACAACCTTTAATTTTTTTAACACCTGAAAATTACTGCAGGAATCGAAAGAGTTTCGCCTCCTGAACACGGAAAAATATTTATTATAATTTATTTCTCCATATTTAAAAAATACTTGCAACAAATTTAAAAACATTTATGTACTTACAAATACATCCACAGAATAGATATGTTTCCTTTACCCTTTTCAATAGAAAAAAGAGCTGTCATAATTTTAAATTTGATAACAACCTTAACGTCAAATTTACTTCATCACTTTTTTTTAATAGAGACTAGACAAAAGTAATGAATCTATTCTATCGTGACGCTCTTTTAGAATAAGCACATCTTTAAAAAATTTAAACAAATTAATTAATAATCTTAGTGAAAATTTAATACTATCAGCGTCTTTCTCTTTCCAAACAGAATACAGAGAACGAATCAAATTATAGTCTTAGAAATATGAAATGTTGTAAATTGGTGCACCATGCAATGCATGACTTGAGAAGTGGCCAGGGGTTTCAGGAACGGCCCAACACGGTTTGCGAGCGGTAATTCAATCGTTTGCGAGGGGATAGGGATGGGCTGAGCTTGGGATGAGCCTTATTTTCCTGTTAATTCGCTTTGTAAATAAATAAATAAACAAATAAGGCTCGCTCATCCCAATCTCAACCCAAATCTCTCGCAAACCAGTGGTTTTAGGCGTTCCTGAATAGCAGTTCATCCCCTATCCTCTCGCAAACGATTGAATTACCGCTCGCAAACCGTGTTGGGCCGTTCCTGAATTTAGCCCCTGCACTCTTTCGAAAAATCAAAGTCAAAACCAAAATTATCCATTTTAGGGTTCCGTAGTCAACTAGGAACCCTTATAGTTTGGCCATGTCTGTCTGTCTGTCTGTCTGTCTGTCCATCCGCGGCTAAGCTCAGAGATCGTTAGTACTAGAAAGCTGTAATTTGGCATGAATATACATATCAGTCACGCCAACAAAGTGGTAAAATAAAAAATAAAAAATATTTTTTTTTAGGTTACCTCCCATAGACGTAAAGGGGTGTGTGATTTTTTTTTCTCGGCTAACCCTATAGTGTGGGGTATCGTTGGATAGGTCTTTTAAAACCATTGCGGGGTTGCTAACATGATTTTTCTATTCAGTTATATGTTTGCGAAATATTCAACTTTAAAGTGAAAATTTTCATTAAAATCGACCGTCCCTCCCCTCTAAAATCTAAACTGTTGGATAGAAAAATTTTAAAAAATTCAGAATGGTAGTAAATATATCAAATTTACTAGGAAAATTATAGCGGCTAAGATTGCTTGGAAATTCTTTGTAGTTTAAGAGCAAATAGTAGCCTAAGGTATAAAACATACCTAAACTTGGATGATTCCGCACACATACGAAATCCTTGGAAAAATATTACTTGGTTTTTCGTAATGGCTACGGAACCCTACCTTGGGCGTGTCCGACACGCTCTTGGCCGGTTTTTTTAATTTAGGCCGAGTTCTCATTCCGCATCTATGGAATCAATTTTGCATACCTTAAATAAAATTAATTTCGCACGTGACACATTTACTCGGCCCAAAGCAAAACGGGCAAGTTCCCAATTCAAGGAAACACGCAATAAACCTAATTATATTCATAATAATAAAATTAACCGTTGGTCCCAGGAATCCGGTCGGCCAATTATTGTAACAGGATTTTTTGAATCCTTTTGTGGTCGCTTTCTTTGAGACACATGTAAGGGTTCTGTAGAACGTAGTCTAGAACGTGATAGTATTAAAATTAACGAAGGTAAAACGTGCGTGTTAATATTTATGTCTAATGGTTTATTATCGTTTGCCATAATTCACATGCCGTAATGTTTCATTTGACATAATTTAACTTATTTCTGAAACAGTATTTTCTTCAGATTTATTATAAAACAAATCTAACCTAACCTACTGCATTCTGTAAAATAAAATTACAAATAATTCTGAAAAATGCACGCTTCCATGGCTTTTCCCTTTTGTCACCCGTGGTGGCCTAGCGGTTTGACCTATGGCCTCTCAAGCAGAGGGTCGTGGGTTCAAATCCCGGCTCGCACCTCTGAATTTTTGAATTAAATAAATAAATGTTTTTTTCTAAAATAAAAATATGCGAAATTACATTTGAAATTTACCATGAGCTTCACGGTGAAGGACAACATCGTGAGGAAACTTGCATACACCTGCGAAGAAATTCAATGGTGTATGTGAAGTTTCCAATCCGCACTGGGCCCGCGTGGGAACTACGGCCCAAGCCCTCTCATTCTGAGAGGAGGCCTGTGCCCTGCAGTGGGACGTTTATAGGCTGGGATGATGATGATGATGGCTTTTATGGCAAACGTTGTTATGGCAAATGAATTTATGTCAAATGAAAGGATTCGATTGTCTAATAATTATGCGTTTCTCCTGTTTGTAGTTTCTACCACCTACATTAGCTTGTTCATATTTATTAATTTCTGAATAACTGGCTGTCTGGAAGTCATTACTTTTTAGCGATAAGATCGCCTATTGTCTGCCTGAATTTTTATTTTTGTAATGTCACACTCACTGTAGGTACTGTTTTTCGTGTTTAATAAAGAATATTTGTATTATATTGTAGGTACAGTGTGGTCCGTTTAGTACGACTTCGACATAAGTATAGGCATCTGTTTGGTTTTAATATGAGCCACTATGAAAGTACATCCGTTTATTACGACTCCATTTCGAGATAAATGCTTTTTAAATCGTTTTCTGTAGTTATTTAATTTTAATATTATGTAATGAATTTATTATATAACAAATAAGCAATGACCTTCATTTGACATTGGTGTAAATTGCGTGACCGGTTCAAGTCGTACTTTATTCTGTGTGGTTAGAATTCTTCACAATTTACGCGTGGATTATACTACGGAGTTTGATTTGGACCCGCTGTCTGACATCTAGCACTTTGTCAGTGCCAGTAAAGTGACACAGTGTATAGTGTACCACTACGCAAAAAATAATTAAAGAGGTTGCCTTATCGTACGCATTTAGATAGATTTAGAAATTTGGCATTGTGGGAGCCCTCAATTATAATCTGACGTCATCAACTAAAATAGTTTCAATAAATAATTTTGAAAAAAGTAGAGAACTAAATGACAAAATATTGAAATTAGTTTCGTATAATTGACTTTTCTATAAAAAAAAAATACTAAAACCACTGGTAATTTTTTTTAGACATTCCGAATTATCCGATTATAGCGACGATGACGTACTTACAAATAAATCCTAAAGATGCTATCTCCGCCCCGCTCATCCCCCTTGCCTGCACGTTGATTAGAACGTGACTTTTAAAATAATTGGAAACAACACAATACTTATATATTATATACTAGCTGTTGCCCGCGACTCCGAAAGCCGCGTTTCCGTCCACGAAGAAAAGGGTATAAAAAATAGCCTACGACCTATTCTCAGACCTACTGAATGTGGAGGAAAAAAAATCAAAAAAATCGGTCTAGTCGTTTCGGAGGAGTTCGATAACAAACACCGTGACACGAGATTTTTATAATTTTTATTTTTCGGTTGTATATTAGATACATATGTACACGTACAAGTATCCAAGACTAAAAATAAGTATGTAGGTACAATAAGAAAAAGAAAACAAAAACATAAAATAATTATAATTATAACTAAAACATATTATAAACATATTATTATTCTAACATAATTCTGGTGCCGAAGATACTGGCAGCGTTTAAATAGCTAAGCTAATTCTTTGTCCGAGGAAGCTGCCTCGTTTTTTCATTTGACCAAATTTGTTTAGTGATTAATTTGATAAACGAACTCGCGAAGTCAAATCGTTCTTTCTATTACCTACCTACCTAGACACTTCAGAGATTTGATCAAATCACCACCATTCAACAGTGGAGACGAACGAAGTCACAGTCAAAAGATAGTGGAGTACAAATTAAATTGACATTGAAGTTATGCAGCCCACGGTACCCCAAAAGCTCCGAACTTGCAATTTCTGGGTTACACCATTTAATCACTGGTCGGATTATGTAACATTGTATGGGAACCAGTTTGTGTTAACCATACAGAAGAGACGTGGGACGGGGGCGCGTCGCAGTCCGCGTCGATTGTTCGCAGGCCGCGTCTCCGCCCCGTCTCTTCTGTCTGCTTTGGATGGCGACGCTTCTATACGTCTATCTATATATCTATTTCTATTATATATATAAAAAACCGGCCAAGAGCGTGTGAGCGTGTCGGACACGCCCAAGATAGGGTTCCGTAGCAGGTACGAAAAACCTTTGCATACTTTATTAATGTGTTGTTTTGGTCCCAACTCCCACCGCGCGCAGAATTTCAACATCGGCGGTACAGCGCCATCTATCGGCGAATTGGGTAACTTAATCTAATGTTGTTTATGTTGATGGTTTTTAAGATGTAATTCTTTATTATATGAACCGATTTCAATTTTATTTTTATAATTGAAAGAAGAACTGTTAGCGTGATCTTATAGGTACTTAAATAAAAAAAATGCTTGCAATGGCGGTTAAATTACAATCTTAGTTTAGAAATATTTTTTTACAAAAACTTAAAAACTGCTCAACTGATTAAGTTGAAAATAATTTTCCTAGAAAGTTTTTATTAAGTTTAACTTACGTGATTTTTTCCATATTTTTTAGACTTGCTGTTCAGAAGTTAGAGGGGGGGGACACATTATTATAACTTTTGGAGTGAATGTCTCCGAATATATTATTTTTATCAAAAAATGGTTTTAGCAAACCCCTATTTATTTCAAATACCTATCCAATGATACCCCAAACTACAGGGTTAGTCGAGAAAAAAAATCACCCCCACTTTACGTCTATGGGAGGTACCCTAAAAAAATTTTTTTAATTTTTTTTTTTTTTAATCATTTTGTCGGCGTGACTGATATATATATTCATGCCAATTTACAGCTTTCTAGTACTAACAGTCTCTGAGCTTAGCCGCGGACGGACAGACAGACAGACAGACAGACGGACAGACATGGCGAAACTATAAGGGTTCCTAGTTGACTACGGAACCCTAAAAAGAAAGTCGTGTTAGTTACACTATTTATAACTCAAGAACGGCTGAACCAATTTGGCTGAAAATTGGTGGGGAGGTAGCTTAAAACCGGGAGACGGACATATGGTACTTTTTATCCCGTTCCCGTGGGAATTTCGCAACGTCCCATTTAGAAATAAATGAATTCAATTTCGAGGCTGATTTTTAAAATTCTTACATATTATGTGATATGACTATCCCTGATTGACATAAGCTACTTTTTTTTCGGGAAAATACTAAATTCCCACGGGACAGAAAAAAAATGAACTCAACTTCGGAGCTGATTTTAAAAATTCTTTCACCAATAGACAGCTACACTATTCTTGATTGGTATAGACTACTCTTCTTTGGGAAAATGCGAAATTCCCGCGGGATAGAAATAATTGAATTCAACTTCAGGTCTGATTTTAAAATTTTCTTGCACTAATAGAAAGCTACAGTATATCTGATTGACATAGGGTACTCTTTTCAGGAAAATAAAAAAATAATAAGATTAATAACTTAATTAAATCCCTCCCTCAAAAAGCACGAATAAAAGTTACACACAGCAGAAATGAAAATGTTGCGCTGGGCGGGTGGCGTGACGCGGTTGGATAAAGTCCGCAACGAGTACGTCAGAGGATCATTTAAAGTGGCTCCAGTTGCAGAGAAACTTAAGGAGAGTCGACTTCGCTGGTACGGCCACATAAATAGGAGAGATGAGTGCTACTCCGTAAAGATAGCGCTAAACATCCCTACGAAACCCCGTGGTAGAGGAAGACCGCCGTCTACATGGTGGACTAATGTTGAGAGGGACCTGAAAGCCCTGAATATCTCACCAACGACAACCCAGGACAGAGCGTCCTGGCGCCGACGTACAAGGAGGCCCGACCCCAGTTGAGATGGGAGGGGGGCAAGAAGAAGAAGAAGAAGAATAACTTAATTAAATCCAAAATCTGCTCATTTATTGCCTCTAAGGTCTAAGGCGGAACAAAGTTCGCCGGGTCAGCTAGTTTAGTATAAAAACTGAACCAAGGGGCGCCACGACTTCGAAGCGCCCCCGTCCCACGTCTAATCTGTGTGGCTTGCACCCAAGATTCCAAAACCATAGGAGGATGTCTAACGGGTGTTACTAATGATTCGTCAATTGGCTAAGTAAAGTTTTTTGAAGAGGTGCTAATTATATTTTTTACGACAGTTGGGGTTCTGGAGATCGAGAAACTGCCGCTGTTTTATTTTTATCTCCTATTGTTTACTGGAAATATTTTTTTGAGTGTTTGAGATGACATTTGTGAGATTTTATGGTTGACAAGCCGTTCGTGCTCAGAACTTAGTAGAAACAGAAAAAAAAACCGAAGTGAACTGTCACTGCTGTCAATGTCAAATCGTTTGCGTTTCGTTTGCTTTGCGTTTTGGTGTGCTCAGTGTGATTTTTTGACTATTTTTATCGACCTCCGCATAAAATCCGGACTTTCAATTTTACCGCATTTCTCCACGACCTATGCACAATAATTGGATCACGATTGAATACTTTCGATCACTATTTTGGAACTGCTTCTTGGACAACGCAAAGCAAACGAAACGCAAACGGTTAGATTTCATTTGACATTGACAGAAGCGACAGTTGAATTCGTTTTTTTTTCTATTTCTTCTTAATACTAAGCACGAACCGCTTGTCAGCCATAAAATCTCACAAATGTCATCTCGAACACTTAAATAATATTTCCAATAAATAAAAGCAGATAAAAATAAAACAGCTGCAGTTTCTTGGTGTTAAAGTCGACCACTGTCGAAAAAAATATAATTAGCATCTCTTCAAAAAACTTTACTTAGCCAATTGCGTCAGGTTTAAATACCCGTAATAGGGGTGGAAGCGGAAGGCAGTTGAGCCCAATCTCATTCAATCTCATGGGGGGAGAGTAGGGTCTCGACTAAAAAAGATAGTGCGTGGAGTCCCTCCGCGTGGAAGAAGTGAAACTTCATAATAGAAAATAAAAAACCAGGCGGTCACCCATCCAAGTACTGGCCGCACCCGACGTTGCTTAACTTCGGTGATCGGACGAGAACCGGTGTTTTTGTCAAATATCTTGAAAACGGTGCATCCCACGGCAAAAAAATGAAATTTTTAGATGTCGCATTAGAAGTTTCACTTCAATTAGTACTTATCACGTTTTTTTTATTTCAGAATACGAAACTGGGTAAAAAATATGTAAAACATATTTCGTCTCTAAAATGTGGCTTAATCATAAAAATTAAAGCACTTTTAAAAAATCTTATTTGAGATTAGGAGACGGGACTAATTCTCACGAAATCCCACCAGGGGCGAAAAATCCAATTACGTAATTAATGCATGTCCTCTAAGCCTCCGCTGTCTGTCTGTCTGTCTGTCTGTCACATGGCTCTATCTTTTCAACCGTAATAATTCTGGCTAGACAGATTATAATACAATTTGGTTAGAGACATATAGTAAATCCCCGGAATACCACAAGATACTTTTTATTCCAATACACCCACATTTTTAACGGGTATTCTCGTTCCCATTGAAATTTTGTAAAATCCGGGAATTTTAGAATTGTAACTTATAAAAAATCGGGGTTAAAGTAAAAATAAAAGTTTTTTTTAAATGGTGACCCTAATTGGTCGGTTGCATAAAATACAAAAGCAAATCAATTAGGCGGGAAAAGTGAAAGCGTACAAACAATTCCTGAACTAAACAAAGATGGTTGATTACTGCGCAAAATTATATTTTCATCCCGTTATGGCGCTAGCGTCTGATGTTACACTTGAAAATAGTATGCAGGCGCGTTAGTTCCAATTTTGTCCACCGGTATGAACGTGTTCGTAGTGTTTGACGTTGATTTTGGCGCGCTTTCTGCAGTTTTGTCTTACGCAATGTTTTTGTAACGCGTGACCCAGTTTAAGAAACGATCGTTGCAGTTGACGACTGAGAAAGTTTTGATACTTATAAAGGTTTACTTATAGTTGGTTAGAGTTCAATGCTCAGGTACGTTAAATTTCTAAAATCCTTTAAGAATACGGGATGTCCCAAATCCCAAACAAAACTTAATGATAACCGATATCGATACCGGGCCAGAGATTTAGTTACCCCAAAAATGATTACGGAATACGGTTGTTTTGTTTGTGGTGGTGGTGGCTTGGTTGTAGGATTAGTTACCTACGGTTGCTTGCGTTGGTTAATTTTAGTTTTTATGTCAAATTCGTAAGATAAAGCATATTTTCAACGCAGACGTACCTAGTTATTTTGCATGACTTGGAGTCACTAAGTACTTCGCGGAGGAGCAAAATAAGTATGCCATTTATTTTAACATGGAACTCCGCAAAATAACGCCTGAATCTATACAGTATTTAACGTTATTTGTCATAATATGAATTCGAATAACAGATTTGGCATAACATGATTGTGCATAACATTGAACTGGTTTAAAATAAAAAACATTACATTTATTTAGCATAATATAAATCCGTGGGTGTACTGCCGTTTGGCAAATTATTTTTCCCAAATATGACTTCCCAAATAACTTATCGCAATAGTTTCATTTCCCAAACGAATGTTTAGCAAAGTTACATTTCGCATTTTATTCATTAGGTCAAAACATCATTTGGCAAAGTTTCACTTCGTCAAGATGTTATTATATTAAGCAAATGTTTTATTTTGTCATAAATTATATGCTAAAAAAATATTTGCCAAATTTGTCACTTCACATGCTCAACTCATTTCCCAAACGAATATTTTGTTGCAGATATACAATAGTAGGTAACATTGTTAGGCCTATCGTTGTCAGCGAGCGAGCGAAGCGAGCGAGCAAGACCTTTCAGGGCAGAAAAGCGACTCGGACAGGTTAGGTTCAGAAGGCTAACCCTGAAACTGCTGAATCGATTTACTTAGATGGAATTTGGTATGGAGATAGTTTGGGACCCTGAGAAGGACATAGGATAGTCCATATGCCGGAAAATTGTATAGCTCCCACGGGATAACGATAAACGAATTCTTTGCAGACAAAGTCACGGGCAACAGCTAGTAATAGATTATTTTCACATAGTCGTTCCCTTATCAGATCGAATATTTATTGAAAAGTAACGTTATGCTTATTAAATTTATGCCAAGGGAGTAAGTAATTAGAATATCTGTATTATCTCCTTTATACTCATTTCTGTTTGTTGTCCAAATAAATAAATGTCGTACAATCGTAAAACCATCAAAAAAAAATTATGCCAAGTCATCGTTATGTGTATTCAGTTAGGTACCTATGCGAATTAATAATTATGCCAAATAATCGTTATGTCAATTTGAATTAGGAATACGTTACGTTATACTAATTATTATTTATGGAACTAGGTTCTTAGGCATAATATCTGCCTGGAAAGAGATCCCTCTATTGTGGCCTATATCCTTAAAATCATTAACACCAACGCAAACCGACGGACGGAACGACAGATTGTGTTAATTTATGTTATCCTCCGGGGCGAAACTCGCTGCGGATTCGAGGTCGGTTTCCGATCATCGCAATTTACAACTTATTACCACTGAAATAGCATAAAATATGCTCTGTAAAGTGTAACATCCTCTTCGGTCCAGTTCGCCGGTCTACGGCGGCCTTAAGAAATTGCTACTGTTACAAAATTGCCAAATCTATCCCAGCCTATATACGTCCCACTGCAGGGCACATGCATCTTCTCAGAATGAGAGGGCTAGGGCCGTATTTCCCACGCGGGCCCAGTGCGGATTGGGAACTTCACACACACCATTGAATTTCTTCGCAGGTGCAGTTCTCACTATGTTTTCCTTCACCGTAAAGCTCATGGTAAATTTCAAATATAATTTCGCACATAACTCGAACCCAAAATAGGCAATGAACCCACGGCCCTCATATCACAAGGTAACCTTTTATCATCAAGATAACTTGACATTAATCTTCGTATATTTTATTTTTAAATGAAAATTTCGTGCTCACACGTACTTATTTTAAAAATGCAAAGTCGTTTGAACGAGATTTAAAACGACTATTTTGTAATAAAAAAAATAGTTCTACAAGGTTTTCAGTAACTAAAAACCTCAGATACCCCTAGTGTATTTTTTATTTTAAGTTAGTTTGATGCGTACATTTACAAATACCTTAACTTGTTAAAAAAATATTCCTACGTTTTGCTAAGTCCTTAATTCTACTTGATGAGTCATCAATGATGACTTGGCTTAGTGACCTCTGCACTCGAAATTTGTACTTGTGTTAGAAGAAAATCAAAACTGACCAAAACCAGCCAGTATTCAATCATCTAAGTAATATTCAACCTCTTTATGACATGAACCGACTTCTTTATGACATGTGTTGTAAGTAAGTTTTAAATTATGCACAGTAAAAAAAGATATTTAAAAAAACACCTGCTTTAATATATTATGTTATCGATTCTACTATCGATTCTGAACAAACTGTTAGGTTTTCAGTTTTTTAATTAATACCTTGTATATTAAACTCAAACTCTGTGGCTTAATTTTTTTTTAATTCGGTATTTACCTGCCAAGGAAAAGCGCCGTACGGCGTCTCCATCCCGCCAACGATCTTAGCAGTCCTTCTCGGATTAAAATCAACAGTCCTCGTACCGCACTGCACTTTCTGCTTTCCCGGCCTTTGCAGCACATTCTGATTAAAATAATTAGTAGAAAAACTAGAGAACGCCTTCGAAGGGCGCGTCCTATTCTTATAAAACTCCATGTGATTGACTCTATTCAAAAAATAATCTCCGTTCGTCAAATCTATCGCAAAAACTACGACGAAAAAGAACGAATACATTGTCACTTGTAACATGCTTTTACACTGTACGTTTACTTTTTTAAAGTTTTTTTTTAAAGCGCGCGCTACTCGCGAGATTCGAATTGAGAGTGAAGGATCACTTTTATGACCGGTGTTTTTTTTTTAACGAGACCAAGGCGCGCATACAATGCCGATGTGTGTCAGTGGATCGGTCTTTGTTCGATTAAAAAAATACTATTGTCGATGGCTAATGAGGATCTAATTCGAAATAATGGTTTAAGGAATTCGATTTCTAATTTATCTGTGCTTATGGGTCAGGGAGGGAAAATAAAAACAAATAACAAAGTAGGTTCGTTATTAAACCAAAAAAAAATCTAATGCAATAAAATAACAATGGTGAGCGATTTCCGTATAATAAGTACTTGACGGGGAATAACTCTGGAGACATTAGAACCAAGTCCGTTAAGTCGTTTTAAGGAAACAAAAATTAAAATTCCTTAATAGTTTTGTACAGTTTTTTTTTATTCTACCTAGGTACTTACATCGTATTGGCTTTTGCTCTAATGCCGTAAAATTTTTATCGATAAATAAATAAAAATTAAAACCTTTTATTTATCTTTAAGTTGTTGTTGTGGTTTTTCTGTTGGGGTTTTTCTTTGTGGTGGACGATAGAGTTATTGTATTGTATAATATTGTAAGTTGATCAAAAAAATTTTTTTCAATCTTTTATTTGTGTTTCTATAAATTAATATTCCAAGTAGGTATGTTTCTATATTTGTTTTTTTTTTAGGATAAGTCATTCAGCCACTTATACATATTATGTAGTTTAGTTTGGATGACAAAGGCCCAATTGCATAACAAATTACAAGCTATTTTGTAATGAAATTCACTAATACTATTTTGCTTGTATTTTGTTATGCAATTGGGCCAAGGTAGTCAGCAAAAGAACTTGTTTTAAAATTTTAATTTCTACGTAAACATATTATTTGTTTTTCTCAAATACACGTTAACAGTCACCTATTCGTCTGAAATAAAATAATCTAGATACAGACGTCAATCCGGATTTAATTTTACAGTTGCATACATTTTGACACCACTCTTGACACTAAAACGATGACAGCTAATTGGTTTAGATAGTGGTAACATGATAATCACTCGTAGAACTGATGACCCATGGGGCCAAAAGGTTCTCGAATGTCGTCCACGGACCAGAAGACTGAAATGATGATGATGATTTTTTTGAGACCACTCTTGACAACCATTTAAATCTATCATAAACTTTTCTAATTTTTTCTAGCTAAATGGTCGAGACAATTTTTTTTTTTGGGCAATCTTACACAAATTGGTAACAAGATGGAGCGACGACCTGGTTAAGGTTGCGGGAGCACGTTGGATGCGGATGGCGCAGGACCGGTATGTTTGGCGAGCCTTGTTAGGCCGGTTCAGCAGTGGACGGAAATGACGATGATGATGATGATGAAATGGTCCAGGAAGCCTGTAAGCATATCATTTCTTACATTAAACTTTCCCTTTTGAAAATTAACATACAAGTAAACAAAAGTCCTATTGTCTTAAGATATAATTATATGGGACCGTTCAATGTCAAACTTTCGTTCTTAAATCTACGTGCGTCGAATACTGAACAGCTAAAATTATATTCAAGGTTATTCACACTAATGTATTTTGAAATAACGTCTGTTATAATACCATTCATTATCAATAACTATAAATTTAAAAATTTAAAAACCCCTACGCAATTATGTCACTCTTATGTTTGAACATTAAGTCAATGCCCGTTATGCGTCTAAGATCCCTTCCGCAGCTAACAAAAGAGCTGATAACTTTGAAACGGCTGAACCGATTTTGATGAAACATATCTAAGAACCATCGCCAAGAAACCTGCTGCTTTCTATTAAAAAAAACCGCATCCAAATCGGTGCACCTGTTTAAGAGCTATGATGCCACAGACAGACAGACAGACACACACACATAGCGGTCAAACTTATAACACACCTCTTTTTGTGTGGGGGGTTGAAAAAAGTCGTGGTGGCCTAGCGGTTTGACCTATGGCCTCTCAAGCAGAGGGTCGTAGTTTCAAATCCCGGCTCGCACCTCTGAATTTCTGAAATAAATAAATTTTTCGAAAATAAAAAATATGCGAAATTACATTTGAAATTTACCATGAGCTTTACGGTGAAGGAAAACATCTGTGAGGAAACCTGCACACACCTGCGAAGAAATTCAATGGTGTGTGTGAAGTTTCCAATCCGCACTGGGCGCGCGTGGGAACTACGGCCCAAGCCCTCTCCTTCTAAGAGGAGGCCTGCGCCCTGCAGTGGGACGTATATAGGCTGGGACGATGATTATAATGATGATGATAATATCATTCTAATATGTTAAAAAACCAGTCAAGTGCGAGACAGACTCGTAGGTAGGTACATGAAGAGTTCCGTACCTACGTAAAAAGTTTTACAAAAAACCGGCCAAGTGCGAGTCGGACTCGCGCACGAAGGGTTCCGTATCATTATCATATTTAATAATCCATTAATAATTTTTACGACCGCTTTAGCCTAGTTGGTAGTGACCCTGCCTACGAAGCAAGAGGTCCTGGGTTCAAATCCCGGTAGGGGCATTTATTTGTGTGATGAGCACGGATATTTGTTCCTGAGTTATGGATGTTTTCTATGTATTTAAGTATTTATTTATCTATATAAGTATGTTGTTTATCGTCATCTAGTACCCATAGTACAAGCTTTGCTTAGTTTGGGACTAGGTCGATTTGTGTAAGATTGTCCCCTAATATTTATTTATTTATTATTATTTATTTATAATTATTCAGGAATTTTGAAATGGTTACCCTGTAGGACTCTATAGGTTAGGTTATGTTTGTTTTATAACAATTCTGAATAATTAATGGATTCAGAGTAAAAAGCGATTATGCAAAATGATCATTTCGGACAAATGATGAATTATGCAAAAGAACTTTACGAACATTACACACCCAACGGCAACAGGTAGACGCATGAAATACCTATTCACAGAATATTTAGTTATATATTCACTTTAAAAATTAATAATTAAATTAAAATAAAACAAATGTTTAAGGGGGCCTCACATACAACAAACGCGATTTTTTTGTCGTTTTTATAGATAATGGTACGGAACTCTTCGTGCGCGAGTCCGACTCGCACTTGGGCGGTTTTTACTTTATTATATTTTTAGTAATTTGTTGTATCGACCATAGTACCTAATACGTAATCGGTGAAAATTTCAAGTGTACTAGCTATTACGGTTCAAGAGATAGAACCCTCTTACAGCGGGACGGACAGAAAGACAGCGGAGGGCAAATGATATAATATCTCATCATCATACCAGCCCATGTCCGTCCTAGGGCAGGGCACAGTCCTCATCTCAGGATGAGAAGGCTTGGACCGTAGTTCTCACGCGGGCCGAGTTCGGATTGGGAATTTCACACCATTGAATTCCTTCTCAGGTCTAAAGGTAACATTCGAAAACTACACACTGATTTAAACTTGATAAAATTGACAACATTCCATATTTCTAAGACTATAATTTGATTCGTTCTCTGTATTCTGTTTGGAAAGAGAAAGACGCTGATAGTTTTAAATTTTCACTAGGATTATTTAATTAATTTATTACAATTTTTTAAAGATGTGCTTATTCTAAAAGAGCGTAACGATAGAATAGATCCATTACTTTTGTCTAGTCTCTATTAAAAAAAAGTGATGACGTAAATTTGACATTAAGGCTGTTATCAAATTTAAAATTATGACAGCTCTTTTTTCTAGTGCAAAGGGTAAAGGAAACATATCTATTCTGTGGAGGTACAGGTAAGTAACTCATATGTTTTTTAAATTTGTTGTATTTTTTTAAATATGAAGAAATAAATTATAATAAATATTTTTCCGTGTTCAGGAGGCGAAACTCTTCCGATTCCTGTAGTAATTTTCAGGTGTTAAAAAAATTAAATGTTGTCAATTGCGGAAAAAAACTTAGATAATGGCGCCCTCATTACTCGTATAAATCCATGATTTATGCGCTCCTTAGGGTTCCGTAGGAAGAGTAAATAAATTATCATCATCATCATTTCAGCCGTAAGGCGTTCACTGCTGGAGATAGGACTTCCTCGGGGATAGGTATACGCAATCATTACGGTTGGTTTGAATCAATAAAATCATTTATTTTAGAAAACAGATTCCATTTTTTGTTAGTAACATTTTACTTATACTAAAGTCACCGACCGACGTAGCTCGAAGAATCGCCAGACTCAAGTGGCAGTGGGCAGGGCACATCGCTCGTAGAACTGATGGCCGATGGGGCAAGAAGGTTCTCGAGTGGCGTCCACGGACCGGAAGACGCAGTGTAGGTAGGCCTCCAGCAAGATGGAGCGACGAACTGGTTAAGGTTGCGGGAAAGCGTTGGATGCGGGTGGCACGGGACCGATCTGTTTGGCGAGCCTTGGAGGAGGCGGATGTTCAGCAGTGGACTTCTTTCGGCTGAAATGATGATGATGTTATTACAGACTTTCAGCTATCTACATATCAAATTTCATTCAAATCCGTCCAGCCATTTTAGCGTGAATCGTATCGTATGCTTTTTCTCACTTTAGTTTTACTCTCTATAGTTTTTTATTGAAGCTTATTTTTTTCACAGTAGCGTTTTTTAGGGTTCCGTAGTCAACTAGGAACCCTTATAGTTTCGCCATGTCTGTCCGTCTGTCTGTCTGTCTGTCTGTCTGTCCGTCCGCGGCTAAGCTCAGAGACTGTTAGTACTAGAAAGCTGTAATTTGGCATGAATATATATATCAGTCACGCCGACAAAGTAATTAAATAAAAAAGACTAAAAAAAATTTTTTTAGGGTACCTCCCCATAGACGTAAAGTGGGAGTGATTTTTTTTTCTCGACTAACCCTATAGTGTGGGGTATCATTGGATAGGTATTTGAAAATAAATAGGGGTTTTTTAAAACTATTTTATGATAAAGAGAATATTTTCGGAGATATTCACTCCGAAAGTTCAAAATAATGATGTGTCCCCCCCCCCTCTAACGTTTGAACCGCATGTCTAAAAAATATGAAAAAAATCTCGTACGTTAACATAGTAAAAACTTTGTAGGAAAATTATTTTCAACTTAATCGGGAGCAGTTTTTAAGTTTTTGGTAAAAAAATATTTCTTGTATGCAAAGATTTTTTCGTATCTGCTACGGAACCCTATCTTGAGCGTGTCCGACACGCTCTTGGCCGGTTTTTTTCCTAATTTGAATTGACACAGAAACAGTGTCGATGGAGCTGCGCTCGCGCGGAGCTCCTTCTCCTGTGTGCTTTTGGCCCTTCGGGCCGATGCAATCTTTACATAACCTAAACCTATGTTTCTGTGTCGATTAAAGTTACGAAAAAATGCAAATGGGAACTTTGCTACTAGGAAATAACGAAATTTTGCTAAATTTTGATCTAAAGAGCCATCGAAGCGGCGAAAGCAAAGTTGCCTGAATACTTGGATATTTAAATATGTCAATGCAACTTGCGTGGATGACTGTACGCAAAGATTCGCAAAAATGCATAGTACAACCATTGACGTACAACAACTAGACTCACAACCACGCTCAAAAATTGTCCGAAGCAAAAGTCTGCACACGCGTCTATTGTGCAGTGTTTTGGTCCAGTTGTGTTTCGACCGCGCGTTGATTACAACGTCACTTCTCGCCCCGTATTCGTATATGTCTCTTTCGCACCGTAATCAAACTCACGAGAAAAAAAGAGACAGACAGTCTAGCTTCCGTTTCGCATGACCACTCCACTGCATTCTTTACTCTTTAGGCGGTTTCCAGCGCGTGACGTCATGCCACTACTTCTAACGATCGTATTCAATTGTCATTAAACATTACTGCTACGAAATAAGGTGTTAATTTGAATGAATGCTGTTAATATTATACGTATAAATTGATGAATACGTACACACAACGCCGCTCGGACGTTTTTTGAGGAACTTTTGTTAAGCGATTGGGAGTCTAGTTGTTTTATTGTACGTCAATGAGTACAACACACGTCGCCTACCGTACACATATCACAACATCGAGAACCAATCAGCATCGATATCACGTCATCTACAGCTACTGTGATTGGTCGAGACTGAGGAGAAGGGTGCGCATCACCGTCCGGCATTCGCTTTCTACCTTACCGCGCCGATGCGCATATTTTATTTTTTTGTATATTAAATTTTTCCTATTCTAATTAAATCACCATTTTGCTGAAGAAATCGCCTAAATTATTTTGCTGCTAATCCCGCCAGCAAGCCGAACCTATACATCCAGTTCTACGCCGCAACAAAATATTAGTAGCAATAATTTTGCAATACCTTGTTTTTTGACTGCAGAACCCTGCTTAATGCCAAACACACGCTTGGCCATTTATTTCATATTCAGTTCGAACTGGTTTAAAGCGATTACGATGTTTGAAATGTTTGAATAATTATTTCATTAAGGCTGGATTTTACCAAACTTTTATTCCGAGAATAATGCTTACTCTCAGATAGTAATGTCAAACCGCCATAGTAATTTGACATTACTATCTGAGAGTAAGGGTTATTCTCGGAATAAAAGTTTGGTAAAATCCAGCCTAAAGAGGATAAATATTACAGAATATTCCACTTGAATTGTAATTTCATTTATTCTTGAACTTCAACCAATTTTCCTTTGATTACTACACTGTAAGCAATGCAATGTCTCAAGACAAACGTCTTTGACCAGTGTGTGTTGCCAGTGATGACTTATGGCACTGAGACGTGGCCGGTAACGATGGGCCTCATAAGAAAAAAGCTCATGGTCACTCAGAGGGCGACGGAGAGGGCTATGCTTGGAGTTTCTTCGCTTATGTTGACGATTGTATTGTAAATTAAAATATACTTGAACCATTATAGTTTAATTTTCGCCCGCTTAAAGGTGCCCCAGTTACGGTATATTTACGGCATTACCATATTATCTGTATCGTAACTTTGACCCACTGGTAAAGGCCGTTTTGCGATATTGTGTACACACTGATACACAGTAGCGTCTGCAGTACAGGCGCTTGAAATCTTTTTACTTTTATTTACACAGGATTTAAGTACAATAGGGAATGTCTAAAAAGTACCAATGGTTATATTTTTTTTTGTATAGAAAAGTCACTTATAAGAAACTAATTTCAATATTTTTTCATTTATTTCCCTACTTTCTTCAAAATTAATTATTGAAACTATTTTGGTTGATGACGTCATAGTGAAAATAAACGGATCACTCACGTCTTAAAAAGAGTTTATATTTGTTTTGTAATTACAGTATTTATTTTATTTTGGCTTTAAGAGCGCGCGCAGACAGAGAGCGGTCTGGAGTTCCGCGTTCCGCGTTCAGAGTTCTGTGTTTGACCGCTCGAGAGTTCCGACCGCGTGCTGTGTGCGTTATCGTAAGGGACCTACCTAGTACATTCGAAAGAACGCAGAACTCGGAACTCGGAACGCGGAACGCCAGACCGCTGTCTGTCTGCGCGCGCTCTAAAAGATGACTTTCTGCCAAGTTTCTTGCGGCGCATTCTTCTTGGCAATGATGGTCCTTCCGAAAGCGCTAGAAGTCATGATGATAATGATGAAGCCAGACTAACACGGTGATGGTGACGAAGTCAGTGACTTTAAAAACCGGCCAAGTGCGAGTTGGACTCGCGCACCGAGGGTTCCGTACAAATTTATATGTATCTATGAACATCCAGTCTTAGCAGACCCCTGCTCCTAAGCAAAATGTGCTGGGATCATTGTAGATATACAGACAGACAAAAAAAATTATGCTTTTTGCAATTTTTCCTTTTATCTGTGCTATAAGACCTTGCTTCGTACCAAATTTCAAGATTATGAGTTCACGGGAAGTACCCTGTAGGTTTTGATTCCCTTGCGAGTGTCGAAAATTTGCGGCATAAATGGCTGTATCTTTTGATTACGTTGGCTTCGAAGTTTGATTTTTTCATAGCTCCAAGGGACAGTAGATTTGAGTATTTGATATAAATTTCAGCTCGATACCTCCACGCGTTCCTGAGAAAAAGGGTCTTGACAGACGGACGGACGGACGGACAACAAAGTGATCCTATAAGGATTCCGCTGTTTCCTTTCGAGGTGCGGAACCCTAAAAATGCTTGTATTAAACGAAATGTATCTGTATTTAGTACAAATATGTAATAATCGCAGCAAATCTTGCAACGCGGGGCCGAATTGCGTCAGACAGGTGATAACAACACATTAGCATGCCATTGATTGGATTACTCATCATCATCACTCCGCAGTTGGGATAAATACATCATATATGTAGATGAAGCTGAAGAAGTTTTACTTCAGTCGTGTGGTAAGCACACTCGGTTTTTTTGTCTGCAATAATAAATAAGTAGTTTTAGTGCAAACGCTTCCAAAAAAAACCGGCCAAGTGCGAGTCGGACTCGCGCACGAAGGGTCCCGTACAATTATCTATAAAAATCACGTTTGTTGTATGGGAGCCCCCTTAAATATTTTTATTTATTTTAATTTAATGATTTATTTTTAAAGTCAATACATAATTAAATATTTTGTGAATATTTCAAGCTTCTACCTGTTGCCGTTATCAATATCGAGCAAAAACGAGCAAAAAAATCACGTTTGTTGTATGGGAGCCCCCTTAAATATTTATTTTATTCCATGTTTTAGTATTTGTTGTTATAGCGGCAATCGAAATACATCATCTGTGAAAGTTTCAACTCTCTAGCTATCACGGTTCCCGAGATACAGCCTGGTGACAGACGGACGGACGGAGGGACGGACGGACAGCGGAGCCTCAGTAATAGGGTTTCCGTTTTTACCCTTTGGGTACGGAACCCTAAAAAATGACACCAGGCGGTCACCCATCCAAGTACTGACCGCGCCCGACGTTGCTTAACCTCGGTGATCGGACGAGAACCAGTGTTTTGTCAAATATCATGAAAACGGTGCATCCTACGGCAAAATCAATTAAATTTTCATCCCCCTTTAATATCCCTCCACCCCGCCCCCTCAACCACAAGCCCCCCCCCCCCAAACTCCGCAAGTGCATCAATTGATTTGTGGTGTCAACATCCCTATTGGGTAAAACATTTCAAGAGATAGAGCCCTATAAGTCCTATAACAGACGGACAGACAGTAGATGAGTCTGTCTCTGTTATTACAGAGACCCTATTCCCGTTCCCTATTCCCCTTGTCCCGTTGGCAACAATACAATACAATAACTCTTTATTGTCCACCACAAAGAAAACAATACAGAAAAACAAGTACATGGAACAAAAATATATACGGTAAGCAATAGGCCACCTTATCGCTTCGAAGCGATCTCTTCCAGGCAACCTTTTTACAAAAGAATGACAGCAAGGAATATTATAGCAGGTGGTGCAAATAAAATAAAAAACATTATACAAAACAACCTAATATACAACAGCAAACACACATAGATAAAAACAATATACATACCTTTTAATACATAAACAGGCTATAATTTTTGGGTGCGCCTAGATAGATATAACAACATTTGATATAACTGTAACATTTGGTATAATGCTACATTTGATATAATGCGATTTACTCAAAAAGTAAACTTCGGAGGATTGATATTAAGTCTATTTGATATGCATTAGGTTAGGTTAGGTTAGGTTAGTTTATTTTATAAAAGAATCGTAGAATGTTTACTTCTCGAGTAAATCGAATTATGTCAAATGTAGCATTATACCAAATGTTACAGTTATATCAAATGTTGTTATACATTTCGTACTAAATACAAACTGAAATATAGATGCACAGAAAAAACCCCAGAAAAAAGACCAATGCTGGGAATCGAACCCAGGTCCTCAGCATTCCGTGCCGCGTGCCATACCCCTACACCACCACTGGTCTAGAGATTAGACACGAATCTTTCCTATACATCATACATTTCAATCTGCTAAATCATCACCTTATGCAGTGACAAACGCACATCTATGTTACACCCTCATCGAGAGATTTTAACACTCCTTCGGAACTAACCGCTCACCTGGACAAGAGATGGCGCTACTGTGCAACTTTAAACAATGATGATGATTTAGCAGATTGAAATGTATGATGTATAGGAAAGATTCGTGTCTAATCTCTAGACCAGTGGTGGTGTAGGGGTATGGCACGCGGCACGGAATGCTGAGGACCTGGGTTCGATTCCCAGCATTGGTCTTTTTTCTGGGGTTTTTTCTGTGCATCTATATTTCAGTTTGTATTTAGTACGAAATGTATGATTTCACGGGATGACCGTAAAAGTAATAAAAAAAAATGAAGTTGAAAAAATATGTACAAAAAAAGATACTTCATAGCTAACTTGTTTAAATGTTGTTATATCTATCATTTCACACCCATAATTTTTATATACAAGACTAGCTGTTGCCCGCGACTCCGTCCGCGAAGAATACGGGTATAAAACACAGCCACAACGTATTCTCAGACCTACCGAGTATAGAGAAAAAAGTTTCATAAAAATCAGTCAAGCCGTTGCGGAGGAGTTCGATAACAAACACCGTGACACGAGATTTTTATATATTAGATAGTAAATAGTGCTCCTTAAGAGGGTTTATACCTGCTGAGTTGGCAACGTTGCATTTTTGTTAGTTTTTCTCGATTATTCCATAAAAATTGAATGAAAATTAAAAATGTTTTGTATACAAATTGTTCTGGTATATAAGTTAATGTGTCTACTGCAATAATAATTCGTGATAAGACTTTTATTTTCTTTAAAAACCGTTAGTTAATAATTTGTTCGTTTTTAAAGAAAATAAAACTCTATCACGAATTATTATTGCAGTAGACACATTAACTTATATATTACAACAATTTGTATACAAAACATTTTTAATTTTCATTCAATTTTTATGGAATAATCGAGAAAAACTAACAAAAATGCAACGTTGCCAGCTCAGCAGGTATAAACCCTCTTAAGTAAGTATCTGAAGATAGGTAAGGATTTGGCACGCCTTAGGTTTATTGGTAGGGAGTTCCACTCTCGAATAGCCTGGACAGTAAAAAAATATACATAGAATTTAGAGTTGGAAAGGGGGACAGTAAGGAGAAAGTTTTGAGAGCATCGAGCAGATGTGACATAGGTAAATCGCTCTTTGAGGTTGCAAGGAGTTGCAGGATTAAAAACCTTTGGGTACGGAACCCTATAAAGAGACGTTTAGCGATCCCAACTAGTACATTTAGGTCATACGTGTCCTCTCGTATCATTTATCATTTAGAAATGATAATCTATTTACATAACTGAGATGTTCATGTTTAGTCATCGATGCTCTTGATAGATCGTTGTATAGTTAACGGTCGATGGTAATATTATTTGCCATTATTCACTGTTAGACGATGCACGGCACCGACTGTACAGTAGAGGGTAACCGAATTACGTACCAGAGTAGAACCTTTTCGCATTAAATTTCAAGATGTGTCTAAAAAAACCGGCCAAGTGCGAGTCTGACTCGCGCACGAAGGTTTCCGTACCATTATCTATAAAAACGGCAAAATAATCACGTTTGTTGTATGGGAGCCCCCTTAAATATTTGTTTTATGTTAATGTCATTATTTATTTTTAAATTGAATATATAACTAAATATTCTGTGAATATTTCAAGCGTCTGCCTGTTGCCGTTATCAATATCGAGTAAAATTAATAGTTTAAAAAACACTAGAAAGACATGTTTCTATAAATGCACGTAAAAACAAAAAATAAATTATGGATCGTTCAAGTTGTCTCTATTTCTGGGCTGAAGTGTAAACTATGTGCTTTTAATTATAATATTTGATTGTAAAAGCGTGGGGCGCTGGAACAGGAAAGACGTTCTTGGATGCGTCAACAGTGGCAAAATGTAGAGTTCTTGTTCGTGGACGAGATATCTTTGGTTCCCTTTGTTAACCCTTTGGCGGCATAAACGTTATGCTCTTGTGCGGCCTCATGCAGCTTCCGCCAGAAAGTTAGTATTAGGGCCTACGCTAGCTGACGCGGATTACCCGGAACGGACGCCCGTCGTGCGCGCGTCTAATAAGAAATTGTATGAACAGCGCTAAGTGGCGCGGGCGCGTGCGACGGATTTTCGGTACATTTTAGACCCGCGAGACGTCCGCGTCAGCTAGCGTAGGCCCTTAGTATTTGTTAACAATCGTGCGGACCGCACGGTCAGATCGCATATCTATACAAAATATATAGAGACCGGCAATGTTGTTCATACATAATGCTAGCTGCGTTCAATTTGACCTGAGGGCGACCGCAGAACGCATCCAGTGTGGCAAAACCTTTATCGAAAACTTTATGAACATTTTGTTCATTCGGGCTAAGGTAGGGTTGCCATACGTCCCGGTACGCCGGGACATGTCCCGGTTTGAAGCATGGTGTCCCGGCGTCCCGGCCGATAAGCAAATTGTCCCGGTTTAAAAATCATAGTAATTTAATAGAGGGCTGGACTTGGTAAACAGTAATATACCTAGCGGCAGCGCATGCTACACGCTGCGCTCGTAGCCTATAATGTGCATTTTCACCAATATAGCGAAAAGCGCCAACAAACAGAAAACCCTAAAAAAAAAGCAAAAAACTCGCTGGCATTGAATGGCTGTGTTAAAAGTTGTTTTGTGTTTAGGCAAGGACTAAACCTTTAAAGTTACCTATTGCTGTAATAAAAGTTTATTTTTTTCTACCTTTACTAGTTTTTCTTTAAATGTCCCGGTCTGAGTCCCCACACTTATGGCAACCCTAGGCTAAGGTCATGTCCACACTTGCCCCATTTCGGATCCCCTGAATGCGCATTGTTAAGCCGGCGACACACTTTCGCGGGCGGTTCATACGAGTGACATTTAATGTTTAACTGTAATGGAGATCGCATCTGGCTGCATACAATACTGCGGTTGCAGGGGTCGGGAACATTTTACGGTGAACCCTTAATAAGGCCCCAATATTTAACGACCGCTTTAGCCTAGTTGGTAGTGACCCTGCCTACGAAGCAAGAGGTCCTGGGTTCAAATCCCGGTAAGGGCATTTATTTGTGTGATGAGCACGAATATTTGCTCCTGAGTTATGGATGTTTTCTATGTATTTAAGTATTTATTTATCTATATAAGTATGTTTATCCGTTGCTTAGTACCCATAACACAAGCTTTGCTAAGCTTACTTTGGGACTAGGTCAATTGGTGTGAATTGTCCCATGATATTTATTTATTTATTTATATTTATTTATTACATATTTACAATAGATATTGTGACGTATTATAAAAGAAATAAGGTTGAATTTCCAAAGCAATGCGTGTGATCGGTAAATTGCCTCTACCTTTTTAAGGGTTAACATAACAGACATCGGACTTTAGGGGGCAAAATTTAATGACAGGCAAGGAGTCCCTCCATCGATAAAGTCAACTATAGATACTTTTCCCACGCACCAGTGATCGCTCCAAGTTTTATTTGTAATAATACAATTTCATAGAAAACATGACTTAGACACATTTATTCAATTTAGCGTGCTGGGCCTTACGAGGTTATTGTAAATATTTTATAGTGCAATGGTTCTCATTACCTAGTTATCATATAAAACATGCTTTATGTAAAAATTATTTGTCTTCGAAATAAGACTTACAAAATAATACAAACTTACAAACAAAGCTGGAGGCGATCACTAGCTTATGGGAAAAGCGTCGATAGTTGAGTTTATCGATAAAGGAACTCCCTAAATGTCATTAAATTTTGCTTTCTAAATTCCTGTCAGGGGCCTGTTGCATAAGTTATTGAAATGAAATTAAATTAACTTAAATGAAATATGAAATTAAATGAAATATTTTTATTGCGAGAACATAGTTAACAAGATATAATATAATTACACTATGCTCTGCCTCATAGGCACGCAAAAATTTTGACATATAGAATATAGAGCAGGACAGAATCTGTAAAACATTCTAACAAACTATATGTATAATTGGTACATTTAAACATTTAATGATACAAACTAAACTTAATAGTTAGAAGAGAACATGCCGCTTCTATCGTGAAAATAATATAATATATTATTTTAATCTTATAGATATACACCGTGAAATTTTAGTGGTTGTTTTCCCGAAACGAGGTGATTTAGTATCGATTGTACAATCGATTTATAATTACTATTTTGACTAGAGTCAAAAATCCAATTGTGAAAAACGAAAGTCGAAAATGACCGTAAACCAATAGTAACGCTTCGTTGGTACCTAACCTATCGTACGATCGTACGCTACTTGTACCAACGAAGCGTTACTATTGGTTTGCGGTCATTTTCGACTTTCGTTTTTCACAATTGGATTTTTGACTCTAGTCAAAATAGTAATTATAAATCGATTGTACAATCGATACTAAATCACCTCGTTTCGGGAAAACAACCACTAAAATTTCACGGTGTATTGCAGTATATGTATTATAGCTACACTATTATCACAGCAATGAGTAAAAAGAGATCAAATTATAATATATAAAGTTTTCTGACGTCTACCATGCTATTTATTACTTAAATATTCTTTAACGGAATAAAAACATCTATCTAACAGCCATTCAGTAAGTACTGACTTGAATTTACTTGTATGACATTTCTCTATATGACTAGGCAAGTTGTTATATATTTTGATAGCCATACTAAATTACATATTACAACTTATATTACAAGCGGAACTCCCTTTCTACGTATAGTTAATATAACTGAAGCAATAGTATTTCTTAGTTTTTATCTCGGAAAATTGTATAGATCTCGGAGGATAGACGGATTTCGGGCAACAGGTACAGGTAATCAGTAACTCTCTTTGAGTTGTTGATGTTTATGGGCGGTGGTGATCATTTTCCATCAGATGACCCGCTTGCTCGTTTATAGTATAAATCTTCCCAGGTGAATTTTTCGCTTCGAGCCTTTATCTTTCAAAACAAACGGTATCGTCATAGTATTAAGGTTCAAATTTAATGTAATGGCTCGAAGCGAAAAATTCACCTGGGAAGATTTATACATTATCTCCCTCTCATAATAGAAAAACAGGTAATCTATTAACATGACGAAAATATATACAAATAAAATTCGACCGAAGGTTGCCAACTTCTGTGAAACGCGTTTTCCTGTTTGTTGCCCGCGGAACCCGACACTTTTACGTAATCGAACCGTAATCAAATTATGTGGACCATTAATTCCAAGAAGAACAGATAGGGCTCAAATTTGAATGGACCGTTTCTGTCACGCAAAATTAAACTTTAGTTCAATTGAAGTAAAATATAAATTGGAATGAAAGCATGTTTTGAGTGTAGTGTTAGTCATGTGATTGGTTTTCGGATTCCGTATAATATACTATACTAGCTGTTGCCCGCGACTCCGTCTGCGAAGAATAATAGGGGTATAAAAATAGCCTACCTATTCTCACACCTACCAAATATAGAGAAAAAAATTGATAAAAATCGGTCTAGCCGTTACGGAGGAGTTCGATAACAAGCACCGTGACGCGAAGTTTTTATATATTAGAAGACTAGCTGACCCGGAAAACTTTGTTTCGCCATATAGGGGTATAAAAAATAGCCTAAGACCTATTCTCAGACCTACCAGGTGTAGACAAAAAAGTTTCATAAAAATCGGTCAAGCCGTGTCGGAGGAGTTCGATAACAAACACTGTGGCACGAGATTTTTATATATTAGACTAGCTGTTGCCCGTGACTCCGTCCCCGAAGATTAGGGATATAAAAAACCGGCCAAGTGCTAGTCAGACGCGCGCATGAAGGGTTCCGTACCATTATCTGTAACAACGGCAAAAAAAACACGTTTGTTGTATGGGAGCCCCCCTTAAATATTTGTTCTATTTTAATTTAATTATTTATTTTTAAAGTGAATAGGTATTATAACTAATTATTCTGTGAATATTACATGCGTCTACCTGTGCAAAAAATCACGTTTGTTGTATTGGAGCCCCCTAAATATTTATTTTATTCTACTTTTTAGTATTTTCTGTTATAACGGCAACCGAAATACATAATCTGTGAAAATTTCAACTGTCTAGCTATCACGGTTCAAGAGATACAGCCTGGTGACAGACGGCCAGACGGACAGACGGACGGTCAGCGAAGTCTCAGTAATAGGGTCCCGTTTTTACCTCTGGGTACGGAACCCTAAAAATAGCCTACGACCTATTCTCAGACCTACCGAATGTGGAGAAAAAAGTTTCATAAAAATCGGTCAAGCCGTCTCGGAGGAGTTCGATAGTAATAGTTATTATATTAGTATGTGATAGCGGCCACATTAATACATCATCATTTCAGCCTATATATGTCCCCCTGCAGGGCACGGGCCTCCTCTCAGAATGAGACACATTTTCTCTGGTTAAAATACAATACAATACAATACAATACAATGACTCTTTATTGTACACCAGAAATAGTAAGCGATACAGAAAACAGGTCCACAGAGAGAAAGTTACAAGGTAAGCAATAGGCGGCCTTATCGCTTAAAAATAAACACATTTGAAGATTTTTACATTTGAAGTTTATACCATGAGCTTTACGGTGAAGGAAAACATTGTAAGGAAACCTGTATAGGTACGCCTGCGAAGAAATTCAATGGTGTGTGTGAAGTTCCCTATCCGCAGTAATATTTTAATCAGTGAAAATTTCAAGTGTGTTCTATTACGGTTCATGAAAATAGCTCTGTTCGGGTCCCCAGATACAGGCACAGCCTAGTTTGGGATCCACTGTATATAATGAATAATTGTAATCTCCTGGTGCTATAATAAACATTATTATTATTATTATTTCTGTGACCGACGTCCGTCTTGAAGGACAGCGGAGTCTCAGTAATAGGGTTTTTTTTTATGTTAGAGAGGCCAGACAAACGAACTAGTGGGTCACCTGATGTTAAATGATCACCACTGTCCATAGACACCCGCAGCGCTTTACGCGATACCAGTGCGTTATTGGCCCTAACAGGGAGAGGAAAAAGGAAAGGGAATAGAGGAGGGGGAGAGGTATTGGGCCCCCGGCGCTCTCACTGACCGTACGAAACGCAGCAGGAGTACTGCTGCTTCACGCCGGTGTTCTGTGAGAGAGTGATCCAGTTGGCCTTTGGATACGGAACCCTATCCCCGCTTATGGTCCTAGAGCTGATAGACATTTTTGAGTAGGTATTTGAGGCAAGCTGAAACCTTATCTAATGCTTCCCCTATGATAACCCAAGCACAGAACCACAGACCTGGCTGGCAGGTGGCGGGGCGGGGGCTAAATCAACCCTCATACTGTTATAAATACAATTTTTTTTTGAAGAAAATGTCATTGAGGCATTTCGAAATTTTTATACTTTAAAATTTGTCATTTAAATTGTGAGAAAATAAATAAGCCAGATCATTTAGTCGGGACTTAAACTTTGCCAGATGCTTGCAAAACAATTTTGCAAAAATTAAAAAAAAAAACTGTTTTCGAGGTTACGCTGAAATTTTAAAAGATTTATAATTAAAAATAAATATTTCAAATAAAATACAGATAATTTTGGATAGACAATCGGTCTGCCAATTAAAAAAAAATGACGGTAGATTTAGCCCCGCTACCCGTCAGGTCTATGGTTTCATGTTGAGGTATAATAGGAGAGGTATGTGACAAAAGTTTTCAGCTTGCCTCAAATACCTGCCCAAAAATTGGTGCCAGCTCTCGTACTATTAGGCCCGACACGCGCTTGACCGATCTTTCGGTTAATCACCCGCTAACTCTGACACACTGACATTTAACCATCGAATGAATATGATTGCATTATTTGTTGATGACTCAATCGGCTGGTCTTCATCAGTCATCATAAACATCAGCGAGATGTTTAATCATTTTGATGGAATTTATTTAAATTTAGATAGATAGATGGAAAGATAGTCAGTTTAAAACGGTCAAGTGTGTGTCGACCCTAGCGCAAATAAAGGTTCCGTATGTTAGATACTGTTATAATATTATTTGAGAAGCAAGTTGTTAGGGTTCCGTACCCAAAGGGTAAAAAGGGGGCCCTATTACTGAGGCTTCGCTGTCCGTCCGTCTGTCACCAGGCTGTATCTCATGAACCGTGATAGCTAGATAGTTGAAATTTTCACAAATGATGTATTTCGGTTGCCGCTATAACAACAAATACTAAAGAACAGAATAAAATAAATATTTAAGGGGGCTCCTATACAACAAACGTGATTTTTTTGCTCGTTTTTGCTCGATATTGATAACGGTAACAGGTAGACGCTTGAAATATTCACAGAATATTGAGTTTGTTCACTTTAAGAATAAATAATTAAATTAAGTTAAGGCCTTAGGTTAAGGCTCACATACAACAAACATGATGTTTTTGCCGTTTTTATAGGTAATGGTACGGAACCCTTCGTGCGCGAGTCCGACTCGCAATGACCGGTTTTTTAATGAACTGAAACAATTAATTTGCTCACCCGCGATGTGGTAGCGTGCGCGCGTGCGTGCGTGCGTACGTGTGTTTGTGAATGTGTGTGTGTGTGTGTATGTGTGTGTATTTCAGCCATCTCGAAAAACTGGCGAGGAGTGCAATTCACAGTGCCACTGATAATATTATGTTATAGTAATATAGTGTATTAATATGACATAGCGCATTATAATATTGCTCGTCATCGCAATATGGTAATATCGATCCACATCATCGACCGACGTGATGTGGGCCAGTATGTCACATCAGCTGTTCCATGGAGCAATGCAATCAGTGGAGTTTTCTGGGGGCTCCATCTCATACACACAAAACAATAGGGACGTGGCACCACCAATCAACTGACGTACTTTTCATGAGCTGTCAAAACACAACTCTCCCATAGAGTTTGAATGGCAATAGCAACTTATGACGTCACTTGCTCGCCAACTCAATCAACTAACTATTTATTTGTTTTTCTCAAACATGCTATGAAATATTGACGTTATGTTCCTTAAAATACGCCACGAACTGTCACGTTGCAGGTGCGGCTAGACGAGAGGTCAATAATGGAATTTCATACAACATTGCTGGCCAAGGCCAGCAAAGTGATCGTCTATTGTTTTGTGACACAGCACCATGACGTTTAATAGGTCGACGTGGTCGACGTGGATGGATGGATGGACGGACGGATGGACGGACGGACGGACGGACGGACGGAGGGATGGATGGATGTTGATGGATGGATGGATGGATGGATGTTGATGGATGTTGATGGATGTTGGTTGATGGATGTTGATGGATGTTGGTTAATGGATGTTGATGGATGTTGATGGATGTTGGTTGATGGATGTTGATGGATGTTGATGGATGTTGATGGATGTTGATGGATGTTGATGGATGTTGATGGATGTTGGTTGATGGTTGTTGATGGATGTTGGTTGATGGATGTTGATGTATGTTGATGGATGTTGATGGATGTTGATGGATGTTGTTGGATGTTGATGGATGTTGATGGATGTTGATGGATGTTGATGGATGGATGGATGGATGGATGTTGACAGATGTTCTTGTTCATGGATGTTGACGGATGTTGATGGATGTTGATGGATGTTGATGATGTTGTTGGTGATGGTGATGGTGATGGTGATGATGATGGCGGTGATGATGGTGGTGATGATGATGATGCATGTTTGAGAAAAACTCTATACAAGCCTTGGCCACGAACAGGGATTGCCGGCCTCGTATCTCTAGATGGCCTCGTTAACACTCGGCCATCTATAACTACTCGGCCGGCAATCCCCTATTTCGCGGCCGCTGCAGTAATGTACTATTAAAGCAACAAAAAATCTAATTTTGCAGTTAATCGAAAATTATTATGGTTTTCAGGGCTAAAATAAAGCGTTTTTTTACTAGAGTCGTGTCTTCGAATTATTTTTTAATGGCGTCAACATCCTTCTTAAATTTTAATATTAATCTTCAAATTTTAATAAGTCTACTTTAGTATCAACATCCCAGCCTGTATACATTATGTTGCACTGCAAAATCGTCCACTTGAACTGACCATTTTGAATTTTGAAACAAAAGTGCTCGAGTCTTGGATGTTTTAATATGTATTTAAGTATGCATTTATCTATAGAAGTATGTTTATCCGTTGTCTAGTACCCATAGTACAAGCTTTGCTTAGTTTGGGACTAGGCCAATTGGTGTCAAATTGTCCCATGATTTTTACACTTCTACACTTCCACTGAACGTAGATATAGTTAAGATGTTTAGTTTTTTTTTTAACTAAGGGACCCCATAAATCCCTGTATCTGTTATTTTTCATATTTAATTTCTTTTTAATTTTATATTGTAGTTTATATGTTTATTTTGTTTGTAATTATTTATTTTATTTTCGTTTGAAAAGATGACTTTCTGCCAGGTTTCTTGCGGCGCATTCTTCTGGGCAATGATGGTCCTTACGAAAGCGCTGATAGTTTTCAAAAAGTGACAAGTAAAAAAGCCCTTTGCGGCCTAATTGCAGAGGAAACGTTTTGATTTTGATTTGAATTGACGTATAATTTTGTGTTTACGATTTTCCATTTGTACTTAACGACAGTAAATAATAAAAGCTTGTTAGCGTCTCCACTTCCGTCTCTGCTCTGCTGATCTGGTACATCATAATAGTAGGGGAGCCCAAGATGGGATTTGGGGAGCCACTCGAGCGCGGCAGATTAATATAAGGGGGGATACCTTATACCCTCCAGAGTACCCCCATTTGGCAGCCGCCGTGACGTGCGACTCCGAGAGGAAGGGCTACGGATTAGCCCGAAACATGTCGAGTTAAACTCGTTTTAAGACGTGAGTGATCCGTTTATTTTCACTATGAGTGAGTCTCACGGTAGTTTCATGTTTAAATATTCCCCATATACCTATTAATCTGCCGCGCTTGAGTGACTCCCCAAATCCCCTCTTGGGCTCCCCTACTATAATCGGCAATCGGCGCGGGCGCATTGTATTGTTAGCAGCGCGTGGGCTCCGGGTGCTGCTGGGACGGTTCACAATGAGTACAGTAAATGGTCAACGGTGAACTGCGGACCGTAGACTGTTCTAATTATAGGTCTTGACAATAAGGCCAGATACATTTTTAGGGTTCCGTAGCCAAATGGCAAAAAACGGAACCCTTATAGATTCGTCATGTCTGTCTGTCTGTCTGTCCGTCCGTATGTCACAGCCACTTTTTTCCGAAACTATAAGAACTATGCTGTAGAAACTTGGTAAGTAGATGTATTCTGTGAACCGCATTAAGATTTTCACACAAAACAAAATTTTTTTTCATCAAACCCATACGTGTGGGGTACCTACAGGGTTATTTTTAATTCACTGACATCCTCTTAACACTGAATTCCTATCACTCAATTAAATGTTTTTTGTTTTACAACTTTTTAAAATGAAGCACTTTTTCCCCATACAAATACACAGAGTATCGTAAAAATAAGAGGTAATCTCAAGTTTTCAAAATGTTATTACACCAAAAATATTAAATAACCCTGTATATCTATGGATAGGTTTCCAAAAATGATATTGAGGTTTCTAATATATTTTTTTTCTAAACTGAATAGCTTGCGCGAGAGACACTTCCAAAGTGGTAAAATGCGTGTCCCCCCCCCCTGTAACTTCTAAAATAAGAGAATGATAAAACTAAATAAATATATGATGTACATTACCATGTAAACTTCCACCGAAAATTGGTTTGAACGAGATCTAGTTTGTCTGTCTGTCTATATCAGTAACCAATCTACAATGATCCCACATTGCGCACATTTTGCTTAGGTGCAGGGGTCTGCTAAGACTGGATTTTCATAGATACATATAAATTTGTACGGAACCCTCGGTGCGCGAGTCCGACTCGCACTTGGCCGGTTTTTAATTCAAGTTTTTTGCTGACTGTAAGTATTTTGATCACTAGGTTTGACCTATGGACTCTGCAACAGTACACATTTGAGATTTTCGAAGAAGAAGTTTATGTGCGAAATTTAATTTGAAATTTACCTTAAGAGGGTACGATGGCTGAGAGACTTTTGAGAAATAGGTATTTTAATGAAATGCCGCTCTTTCGCCCGAACCCCTGCGTGTCAGTACAGCGAGAGCGGGACAATTGCAGCTCAGACCGTTAATAGGCGCGTAAAATTGATCAAAACAGCATTTCGTAATCCCCTGTTTTCTTCTCGAAAACTGGACCAATAAAATTATTTTTTTCAAAAATAATTAAAGGACAGATTTAGCTATGCCCCTATGTTTTCCTTTTTTTGTTTATGTGAGGGATTCTTTTCTGATGAGTGTCTGAAAATGACGCTGAAATTGGGCAATTTTTTCAGTTTTGGAAAGCTCATATTTCTTACGTTAATTGAAATATGGAAAAAAAACGAAACATAGGGGCATAGCTGTGGTAGATACAGATTACACAGTAAAAAAAAATTGGCTCTAAATTCATTATCCAGGAAGGAAACAGGGGATTACGTTTGTATGGAGAAATGGTGCGCATCGTATCCTCTTAAGCATTCTATAGTGAAGAAAAACAGGACTGCACACACTTAAGATATTCAATGGTGATTGTGAAGTTCCCAATCCACACTGGGCCCGCATGGGAACGAGCTCACTCGGAGAAAAAACCTGTGCCCTGCAGTGGGACGTTATATAGGCTAATGGTAAATAATAACTCGAGAGTTTTATGCATTTTTTATTAACAAAAACAATTTTTAACAAACAAATATGTACCTACACGGCGACATTACCCAATCTATTTTTGAGACAGGAATCACATCTCGATTAATGATCGATTGATCACTTAAAAGTAGGTATTAGACCCGAACAATGTGACTAAAATCACACTATATTTACAGTGTAAAAAAAATCGTGCGTACAGCTCCTCCGCGCGGAAGAAGTGAAACTTTGTAATGTGGAAATGAAAAAGGCACTTATACATCAATATGAACCTTATTGCAATAACTTAAAGTACTAAATTTACTTATGCATCTATGTGTTTAAATTACTCACTAGATGGCGCTTTTATCAAGTCTCATACATATTTGCACAGACAGTATGAGTTCTGCATCGCACTGTCGAAGTTTTTAACATCCGTTAGTATATATACAATGCGAGATTGCTTGCATCGGCAGTACATATACTTACTAATGCTTTAATACCCCCTCCATGCTAGCGTTAAACGTTTAGCGCGACCTTGTTGGAAGTCGCATTAGAAGTTTCACTTCAAAAAGCTCAAACGTATCCATTCGCAAGTTTAGTTCATTTGTTATAATTCAACTCGATAGTGTAATAAATTAATGTAACTACTTGACAAGTTTGAACAAGGCTTTCGAAATTACTCCATTCTTCAAGTCACTGATAGCTTGCTGGTATTCTGACAGCTTGTAGGTCTTGATTCCAAGATTCTCGTAGTTTAGATACCTGAAAGTAGAACGGCATGTGTTAGTATAAGTACAGGTAATGTTCGTATAGAGCGCAATAGAGAAATATTTCTCATGGCTGATGTTATAAGTACATACGTACATATTTTGTATCAGGTTTAAAATTTCGCGTTATGTATATTTTTTTGCAATTTATAGTAAATCAAAAACCATTTCGAGCTAAATGTTTTTAACTCGTTTTCTGTAGTTATTTAATTTTAATATAATGTAATGTAATGAATTTACATAACAAATAAGCAATGCCCTTCATTTGACATTGGTGTAAACTGCGTGACCGGTCCAAGTCGTACTTTATTCTGTGTGGTTAGAATTCTTTACAATTTACGCGTGGATTAAACTACGGAGTTTGATTTGGGCCCACTGTCTGATATCTAGCACATTGACAGCGCCAGTAAAGTGACAGTAGTTACAGTATATACCACTAGACAAAAAATTATTAAAAGGGTTGCCTTATCGTACGCATTTAAGTAGATAGATTTAGAAATTCGGTTGTTGGGAACCCTTAATTGGCTAAGTAAAGTTTTTTGAACAGGTGCTAAATATTTTTTTTTTTCGACAGTAGTTGTCTTCTAGACCGAGAAACTGCAGCTGTTTTATTTTTATCTCCTATCGTTTACTGGAAATATTTTTTTAAGTGTTCGAGATGACATTTGTGAGATTTAATGGCTGACAAGCGGTTCGTGCTCAGTACTTAGTAGAAATAGAAAAAAAAACGAAGTCAATTGTCAATGTCAAATGAAATCTAACCGTTTGCGTTTCGTTTACTTGGCATTGTCCAAAAAGTAGTTCCAAAATAATGATCGAAAATATTCAATCGTGATTCAATTATCGTGCATAAGTCGTGGAGAAATGCGGTAAAATTGAAAATCCGGATTTTGTGCGGAGGTCGTTAAAAATAGTCCAAAAATCACACCAAAACGCAAAGCAAACGAAACGCAAACGGTTCGACATGGACAAAAGTGACTTATGACTTCGTTTTTTTTCTGTTTCTACTAAGTACTCAGCACGAACGGCTTGTCAGCCATTAAATCTCACAAATGTCAACTCGAACACTTAAAAAAATATTTCCAGTAAACAATAGGAGACAAAAATAAAACAGCTGCAGTTTCTCGATCTTCAGAACGCCGACTGTCGAAAAAAAATATAATTAGCACCTCTTAAAAAAACTTTACATAGCCAATTATAATCTAACGTCATCAACCAAAAGAGTTTCAATAATTAATTTTGTAAAAAATAGTGAACTAAATGAACAAATATTGAAATTAGTTTTTTATAATTGTCTTTTGTATACAAAAAAAATATATAAAAACTAGTGGTAATTTTTTTTGACATTGCCAATATTGGCTTTTTAAACGCATGCCACACAGGAAGACGGGGGACGGAGGTCCCAGTCCGCGTCGTTTGTTCGCAGGCCGCGTCTCCGCCTCGTCTCTTCTGTCTGCTTTGGATCGCGACGCTTCTATACATTTAGTATGACAACTGATACAAGGGGCGCCACGACTGGAACGCGTCTTCGTTCCACGGATCTTCTGTGTGGCTTGCGCCTCAGACTTTTGGCGGGAGGTACGATGGTGGAATTTCGCAGCAGGCAGCAAATTAAAATTTATTTAATTAAATAAATAAATAATAAATATTAGGGGACAATCTTACACAAATCGAACTAGTCCCAAACTAAGCAAAGCTTGTACTATGGGTACTAGACGACGATAAACATACTTATACACCGTGAAATTTTAGTGGTTGTTTTCCCGAAACGAGGTGATTTAGTTTCGATTGTACAATCGATTTATAATTACTATTTTGACTAGAGTCAAAAATCCAATTGTGAAAAACGAAAGTCGAAAATGACCGCAAACCAATAGTAACGCTTCGTTGGTACCTAACCTATCGTACGATCGTACGCTACCTTGTACCAACGAAGCGTTACTATTGGTTTGCGGTCATTTTCGACTTTCGTTTTTCACAATTGGATTTTGACTCTAGTCAAAATAGTAATTATAAATCGATTGTACAATCGATACTAAATCACCTCGTTTCTGGAAAACAACCACTAAAATTTCACGGTGTATAGATAAATAAATACTTAAATACATAGAAAACATCCATAACTCAGAAACAAATATTCGTGCTCATCACACAAATAAATGCCCTTACCGGGATTCGAACCCAGAACCGCTTGCTTCGTAGGTAGGGTCACTACCAACTAGGCTAAAGCGGTCGTTAAATATTATAATTTTAAACAGCTTCATGTTATGTCTTACCTTTCACCCATAGCCTTGAGCCATGCTATGGCTTTCGGGAAAGTATATGGGTTGATCTTAATGCCTATGACCGTCAACTCCTTGTTGTAAATTTGGAACGGGTTCAACCTGAAAACATGATGGTAAAGTTAGATCTATAGAGTAGTCTGTCGGGCTGTTCCACCGCTGGGCAACGGTCTCCGCTCGCGGCCTCCACAACTCCCGGTCTGGCGCAATCTCAGGCCAGTCCTTTTTGTACAGTCAGCATCAAAAGACCTTACGTAGACCTTATGTACAACATGAAATGCAATAAATGATTGAATTGAATTGAATTGAATTGAATTGAATTGAATTGAATTGAATTGAATTGAATTGAAAGTAGCTGGCCACTTTTGTACTTTGTCGTAATAAAATAACACAATTGTCAATCAAGTATGACGTTTTGCACCTAACTGTAGAGCGACAAGGTACAGTCAACCAGTTCAATAGTAAAATGTTATTTATAAAACTATTTTTAAGATAATATATAAGACACAGTTGAATGATGACATGAATTTATTCATAATAAATTTGAGATTTGCTAAAATTCAATTTAATTATATTTAGAAAAATGACATTAAATTCATATCATATTATAGTGTAAGTTTTTTTCTGACATCACTCATCTATCAAATCCAGATAATAAATTAAATGTAATGTTCCTAACCTACGGTGCCCAAACATGGTCTGTTTGGGCACCGTAGGTTAGGATGGGCAGGATACACACATGTCAACGAGCTTTCGCTTAAGTGATAACGGAAGGTTTCAAGTTAGATGATAAAACTTAATAATAATTATACATCGGTATCAACGTTTAAATTTCATGCCAATTTATGGTCGCCAGAAAAACAAATAGGTACACTTACTATTTTTAACCTTTATTTTGTATAAATAAAAAAGGACTCTAAAAATGTTTTGAGGTATAGATTACTAAAATTTCGTATCTTTGACGTCTGCAAGAATATATCCATTTTATATGGCTAAATTAAAAACTTTAAAAATCCCCAACGCAATTATGTCACTCGTATGTTTGAACATTAAGTCAATGCTCGTTATGTGTCTAAGATTCCTTCCGCAGCTAACAAAAGAGCTGATAACTTTGAAACGGCTGAACCGATTTTGATGAAACATATCTAAGAACCATTGCCAAGAAACCTGCTTTCTATTAAAAAAACCGGCCAAGAGCGTGTCGGACACGCCCAAGGTAGGGTTCCGTAGCCATTACGAAAAAATCAAGTAATATTTTTCTAAGGATTTCGTATGCGTACGGAATCATCCAAGTTTAGGTATGTTTTATACCTTAGGCTACTTTTACTCTTAAACTACAAATAATTTCCAAGCAATCTTAGCCGCTATAATTTTCCTAGTGAATTTGATATATTTACTACCATTCTGAATTTTTTCAAATTTTTCCACCCAACAGTTTAGACTTTAGTGGAGGGGGACGGTCGATTTTAATGAAAATTTTCACTTTAAAGTTGAATATTTCGCAAACAGATCACTGAATAGAAAAATCACGTTAGCAACCCCGCAATGGTTTTAAAAGACCTATCCAACGATATCCCACACTATAGGCTTAGTCGAGAAAAAAAAATCACCCCCCCTTTATGTCTATGGGAGGTACCCTAAAAAATGTATTTTTTATTTTTTACCACTTTGTTGGTGTGTCTGATATGTATATTCATGCCAAATTACAGCTTTCTAGTACTAACAGACTCTGAGCTTAGCCGCGGACAGACAGACAGACGGACAGACATGGCGAAACTATAAGGGTTCCTAGTTGACTACGGAACCCTAAAAACGCATTCAAATCGGTGTACCCGTTTAAGAGCTATGATGCCACAGACAGACACACACACATACATAGCGGTCAAACTTATGACACCCCTCTTTTTGTGTCGGGGGTTAAAAATACCTATCCACATTGACTGAGGTTACAGGAAACTATTACTTGACTTTACAGATTATTTTGCATGACACTTAAATTGAAATTCGTTGAGAAATTTAGCATGTATTATTTTTCAAATGTAATAATGAGTATTAAGTTTTATGACCTATTTAGAATATAAAACTCTTTTAGTAAATGTACAGTTTACTGCAATATAATTGAGTGTAAAAACAAAAAATAATTTAAACATTATTGAAATATTTGAATTTATTTATTTATTTTGCTACCCTTACCGAAGGCCATGAAATTCGAACGTTGATATAGTATAAATCTTCCCAGGTGAATTTTTCGCTTCGAGCCTTTATCTTTCAAAACAAACGGTATCGTCATAGTATTAAGGTTCAAATTTAATGTAATGGCTCCCCTGGTGGAATGGTTCACCTGGGAAGATTTATACTATACCGATGTTTAATAATAATAATCCATCTTAAAATTTATAGTGTTGATGTGTGACTTGACTTAAAAATACGGAACCCTAAAAACCGATCATTATGCGACTCGGATTCATACATGAAGGGTTCCGTGCCTCCGTACAAGTTTTTAAAAACTCTCAGTAAAAAACAAGACGATATTAGTGACAGCCGTCATAAAGATCGATAGAAACTCCGAAAAAAAACCACGTTTTTTTACATAATGGCGACCCCTTTTCATTTATATATTAATATTATTTTTAGTACTAGGGGCGTTCAATAAAAAGTGAGAATGAGTATGTTATAAACAACTTTTACTAAATGTCATTTTATTTTTCGATATAGTCACCTTTTAGCATAATACACTTAGTATATCTTTTTTCTAAACTTAAAATTCCATTTTTAAAAAGGTCTCATCTTGAGTACTTAAAAAATCTTGTACTGCAGCGACTACCGCGTCGTCGTCTTCAAATTTCTGGCCTCTCAGGTATTGTTTCAATCTCGGAAATAGGTAGAAATCACTGGGAGCGAGATTTGGTGAATACGGAGGATGCTTAAGGATATCGAACCCAGCATCACGAATTGCAGCCATTGCAACGGCGGACTTGTGTGCCGGGGCATTGTCCTGGTGGAACAGCACAACTTTCGAGAGTTTACCTCGCCGTTTTTCGCGGATCTCATTGCGCAATGTTGCTATTTGTTTGGCGTATAAAGTGCCCGTAATAGTGGCTCCATGCTCGAGATACTCAATCATTAATACCCCTTTACCATCCCAAAAAACAGAGCCCATGACCTTACCGGCAGATGGGCTCACCTTGAATTTCTTCGGAGTTGGAGATGATGGCCTTTTCCATGTCATAGACTGCAGTTACGTTTCTGGGTCGTAATGATGGAGCCATGTTTCGTCCATTGTTATAAATCGCGCCAAAACAAGTTCCCGGTCTTGCTGCATCAGGTTCAAAGCTTCTTGACAAATCTCTAGTCTAGTTTGTTTTTGCGTGTCAGTAAGCATTCTTGGTACCCAACGCGCAGATACCTTTTTCATACCCAAGCGTTCATGTAAAATATTATGCACGCTCCCCGTTGAAATCTTTACATTTTCAGCAATAAAACGAACCGTGACACGACGATCCGCCAAAACTGAGTTTTCGACTTTTTTCACAATTTCTTCAGTTACTGCTGTAGTAGGGCGTCCGGAGCGGGGGTCGTCCATTGTCGATGTTCTTCCACGTCTAAATTCGGCGCACCAACGTGCGACTGTCGAATACGGAGGAGCATTAGACCCTAAAGTGTCCCGCAAATCCAAATTGACTTGGTCCGTAGAAAAATTTTTCAAATACAAGTATTTGATAACGGCGCGCAGTTCAATTTTCTCCATTTTCGCTAACATACTCAATAGCATTGCAAAGAAATTACCGTATATTTTTTTAAACAAAAGACAGTTAGTTTTTTTTCATAGCAATCAGCTAGATAGATTAGCTTTACCGGCCAGTATTTAATTTCGTAATATTAAAAGAGTTTGCATCTCATTCTCACTTTATATTGAACGCCCCTCGTATTTGCTGTTATAGGAGCTACACGGATGGACAGACAACAGAGCTTCAGCAATAGGGTCTCGCTGGCACCCTTTGGGTACGGAATTCGAATGACTTACGAAGCCTGGTGTGCTGGGGGGCAGCAGCCAAATAGCACGTATTTCCCACCATGGTTCAAGTAGTTGAAGTTCATCTCCATTACTTTTCCGACACCTGAAAAAAAAACAATGAGAAAAAAGCTTCGATATCCTTTATTCATACTCCATACAGATATTATAAATGCGAAAGTGTGTCTGGACCAAGGATCGGACCTACACCCGTCATTTTTTTAACAATTAATTAACACCGGAATGGTTATGGTAAAACATTACTTTAGCGAATCAAAAATAATGACAATTTTTTTTACCAAATTTTCAATTGACAACCTTTAATTTTTTTAACACCTGAAAATTACTGCAGGAATCGAAAGAGTTTCGCCTTCTGAACACGGAAAAATATTTATTATAATTTATTTCTCCATATTTAAAAAAATACAACAAATTTAAAAACATATATGTACTTACAAATAGTGCCACAGAATAGATATGTTTCCTTTAACCTTTTCACTAGAAAAAAGAGCTGCCATAATTTTAAATATGATAACAACCTTAACATCAAATTTAAAACTGAAACTAGACAAAAGTAATGGATCTATTGTATCGTTACGCTCTTATACAATAAGCACATCTGTAAAAAATTGTAACAAATTAATTAATAATCCTAGTGAAAATTTAAAAGTATCAGCGTCTTTCTCTTTCCAAACAGAATACATAGAACGAATCAAATTATAGTCTTAGAAATATGAAATCTTGCCAATTGAAAATAAATAACGACGTGAATTTTAGGACCCATTTATTTGTCGAAAAATTTCATTCGCAGTCTACGGACGCCATTGGGACATATTTGACCTTTGACAGCATGCTCAAATGACATTCTGTAGACTGTGAACGAAAGGGTGTGTATTTCAATATCGAAGTACGAAAGACCGAATGTATCAAAACATCGAATGGGTGAAAAGACCGACACGATTTTTTTCTGAAACCGTAAACTTCTCAGAATTTATTAAAACGGCATCATACAAAACCCATTAGGTTAGGTTAGGTTTGTTTTATAACAATCTTAAAAAGTTAACGGTTTCAGAAAAAAATCGTGTCGGTCTTTTGACCCATTCGATGTTTTAATACATTCGGTCTTTCGTATTCCGGTATTGTAATACATACCCGAACGAAAATGAGAAAATGATTCACGTCGTTATGCTCTCACAACTGAAAATTTGGAAAATATTTTAGTAATTCTTTTGCGAAAGTGATTTTTTTCGTATAACCCTTCCGGTGTCATTGAATTGTTGCTGAATAAATGTTACATATAAATTAACGTATAATAAATCTATAAAATAGGTAATTTTTTTTTTTACTAACAATACAATGAAGTCTCTGTTGTACGGAACAGGGTTATGTTTTCAAAATGACGGGCATATATATGCCTTTAAACATCGATAGGTTCCCATATGGGAACCTATCGATGTTTAGAAAATTTTATTTCCGAAGGTTTAGAATCCCGAAAACTTCATTTGTCCGAAAGCATTTTTTTCTGAAACTGTAAATATTTCAGGATTTATTTCAGGACCATAGTGTAGAACCCTTTAGGTTAGGTTAAGGTTGTTTTATAAAAATCCTGAAATATTTACAGTTTCAGAAAAAAATGCATTCGGATAAATGAAGCATTCGGGATTTTCAATATTCGGGAAAAAATAATCGAAATTTTGATAGGTAACCATTAGCGACTGCGAGTCAGCAAACTTAAGATTTATTTCATCATCATCATCAGTCTATGCTCGTCCACTGCTGGACATAGGCCTCTCCCATGGCACGCCACTGAGCACGATCCTCGGCCGCTCTCATCCAGCTCTTGCCAGCCGCCTCGCGAAGATCATCGCTCCACCGAGTCTGAGGACGTCCTACACTACGTTTTAATGATTAAGTTTTATTTAAATGGGCCGAAATTGGCGCCCCACACGCCGTTGTACATAGACTAAAAAATATTGGCTATATAGACCCTTAACTTTCGCCATGTCCACAGGAGAGACGCGAAAAAAAAATGTGTATCGTCTGTCTGTTACATTTGCACGCTGAAACCGTTGAATCGATGACGAAATTTGGTATGTGATAGTTTGAGTCCCGGGAAAGGCGATAGAATAGTTTTATCCCCGCAGTTCCCGTGGGATAGCGATAAACGAATTCTTGTATTGTATTGTATATATATATATATATATATATATATGTATATATATATATATATATATGTATATATATATGTATATATATTTTATATATACATATATAAAACTCAGTGGCAAATCCAATCGCCCTCCTTTCTTAAAAACATGTACTTATGTAAAGTGGGCGGCTAGATTTGCCGCTGAGTATAAATAATATAAGATTTACCAGTGCAATCCACGATGACATCGTACAATTTGTCTTCTTTTGCGAGCACGTCCGGGCTGATGAGCCTGTATCCGGTGTCTGAAAGTTAGGTAAAATAAATAGTTAAAAAATAATTATTTTAACCTAAGTAATTTTTAGTAATCAGCTTATGTATACTTACTCAATCGTTTTACGATGTCAAGTCTTGCCTTGTTCATTTCGGAAACTGTCACCTCTCTGTGACCTTGATGATGGAGCGCTGTCACCCATAAGTTGCCTGGAAGAAACATTGTATCATCAGTTAGCCTCATTTTGACTCGGTATCCATGTATAAGGAAGGTTATTCAAAGACAATACAATATTAAGGTTGTCAATACAATATTTTTGCCGACTATATTTTTTGCCCCAGATTGCCATCTAGGACCAAAGCACTCGTCAAGACGAATCAAAGGAGCCCAAACTCGACGGGGTCGTGACGTTTTATCACAGAGTTCCTATGGCCACCTTCATGGCTGCATCATCAGATCAGCTCCATGTAATAATAATATTGCATTGTCATCCGATTTACACAATCATGCACAATTTCAACTCAATCGGATTCGAGAAGTGGGTCAAAATTTAACTTGCAAGATTTGACCCAAACATACCTAGAGTGGAAATAAATACGTCTTAAAACTTCAATCAGTATTGTTGATCGAAGTCTTAAGAGGATACGATGCGCACCATTTCTCCATACAAACGTAATCCCCAGTTTCCTCCCTGGATAATGGCTTTAGAGCCAAATTTTTTTTACTGTGTAATCTGTATCTACCACAGCTATGCCCCTATGTTTCGTTTTTTTCCATATTTCAATTAACATAAGAAATATAAGCTTTCATAAACTGAAAAAATTGCCCAATTTCAACGTCATTTTCAGACACTCATCAGAAAATAATCCCTCATATAAACAAAAAAAAGAAAACATAGGGGCATAGCTAAATCTGTCTTCTAATTATTTTTGAAAAACATAATTTTATTGGTCAGCGAGCGAGACGGTACGATGCGAACTTCGATTTTCGAATTTCGGAGTAGCCCCCCAGGGGATTACGAAATGCCGTTTTGATAAATTTTACGCGCCTATTAACGGTCTGAGCTGCAGTTGTCCCGCTCTCGCTGTACTGACACGAAGGGGTTCGGGTGAGACAGCGACATTTCATTAAAATACCTATTTCTCAAAAGTCTCTCAGCCATCGTACCCTCTGTCCGTAGTCCGTCGCCCTTCTACCCGGAGCCATACATCATGGCGGCTGCCAAACGCGCACCAAGTGATCCGTATATTTTCACTATGAGTGAGTCTCACGGTAAGTTAAACGTACCAAAGCTCGACACTCAACGCCCAGCAGATGACACCCATCTGTCACTCCCTCTAGGTACTCGTTTGAAGATGCCACATGTATTGGGTCAGCGTCGAGCACAGGAAAGTTTACCTTAGTTTCATGTGTTAAGAAGGTTGCACACCCACATGTCTTGTCTATGGATTTACATATCCAGGCAACCGTCTTTTTGAATCAATAATAACTACTCTGTTTCTTTGCCTTTGTCAAATCGTACTTTAAATAAATACTCATATTTTTACTTATTTGTTAATTCACATTAACATCATGTTTAAAGCATACATTGCAAATTGAATAAAAGCATGTAGAATATATCATTATTTCAGCCATTCACTGCAGTTGTCGCTCTTTTCCTTGAACTTGGCAAGTCAAGATGATTTAGTAATAATGCCAACATACATAGATAAGATTATCAGATTAAATAATTTAAAGTCAAGCTTACAGTCTTTATCCAAAACTCGTGTTTCTTTACACTTAATTCATTTTATCACATAGATAAAAATGTAATTGGTAAGTTTGTTATTGCCGGGCGTGTTTTATGTGTTTATGTTATGTCATTATGATATACGTTGTGGGCATAGAAGAATTAGGTACTAAATATTAATGAGAATCCAGCTATTTAATTCTGAGGGCTATGCTTGGGGTTTCACTACAGGATCGATTTACCGTTTACCGTTACTAAACCGACACTAAACCGTTCAAGGGCCGGCGCTCACTGCCACTGCCGGCACGACACGGCGTGTCATGGCAAAGGATTTTATTACTAATCAAGTTATTTTGAATCTTATTTCAATGAGTTTAGAATTCATGTTACTTACTTTATTTCGATACCACGATGCCGCGACGTGCCGAGGGATGCTGCGGTGTGACGTGTTAATGTTGTATTAGACTTTGTTTATTGAAGTGACATAAGTACATCAGATAGAATACAATATATATAAAAGAATAATAAGTTTAAAATTTTGATTAGCCAGTTATACAACATGACGCAACGCATAACCTGCAAGGCCATGCCGTCAGTGAGCGCCGGCCCTAAATGAGTCCTCGCCCGCACTGTACAGGGGCTGGGGGGTAGGAGGACAGAGGGGGCCAGGAGAGGTGCGGGCGGCGAGCGCGCCCCGTGTGCCCGCCGCCCGCACCTCTCCTGGCCCCCTCTGTCCTCATACCCCCCAGCCCCTGTAGTATGTAATGTACCGCGCGAGCGAGGACTCATTGAAACGGTTTAACTATTGGCTACGTGCACGACGGTGGCGCCGCGTAGCGTTGACATTATTTCCTCGCCATTTACTTCAAATTTTTGCCATGAGATGAGAAAGCACATTTCCCATTTCTTACCTAGCTACCAACTCTGGCTACGAACTGGGACTAAGGTCATTCGGTTCGTCTCTGATTGTAATAAATAAATAATAAATAAATATTAGGGGACAATCTTACATAAATCGACCTAGTCCCAAACTAAGCAAAGCTTGTATTATGGGTACTAGACGACGATAAACATACTTATATAGATAAATAAATACTTAAATACATAGAAAACATCCATAACTCAGGAACAAATATTCGTGCTCATTTGTGGGATTTGAACCCAGAACCTCTTGCTTCGTAGGCAGGGTCACTACCAACTAGGCTAAAGCGGTCGTTGAATAATAAACTTACCAATGATACCAGCTCCTACAATCAGGATCTTCTCTCCGACCTGCAGCGGGGAAGCGCGGTCGAATCCGTGAGCTACGCAGGAGTACGGCTCGCACAGGCCACCTAGAATTGAATAGCGATATTATAATTGGGAATGTCTAAAAAAATTACCTGTGGTTTTATATTTTTTTTGTATAGAAAAATCAATTATAAGAAACTAATTTCAATATTTTGTCATTTAGATCTCTACTTTTTTCAAAATTAATTATTGAAACCCTGTATTTTGGTTGATGACGTCAGATTATAATTGAGGGCTCCCACACTGCCAAATTTCTAAATCTATCTAAATGCATACGATAAGGCAAGCCCTTTAAATTTTTTGCGTAGTGGTACACTGTAACTAGTGTCACTTTACTGGCACTGTCAAAGTGCTAGATGTCAGACAGCGGGTCTCAAGCAAACTCCATAGTATAATCTACGCGTAAATTGTGAAGAATTCTAACCACACAGAATAAAGTACCACTTGGACCGGTCACGCAATTTACACCAATGTCAAATTGCATATTTATTATATAATAAATTCATTACATAATATTAAAATTAAATTAAATAACTACAAAAAACGAGTTAAAAAGCATTTATTTCGAAATGGTTTTCAATTTACTATACATAGCAAAAAAATAGACATCCCCAATTGCCAGAGCTTTAGAAGTCAAGGTAGCAGTGCATCTGAAAAAAACCGGGTAAGCTCGTGTCGGTCTCACAGTATAGGGTTCCGTATTAATGTGAATATGTATGTAAACACTTTATTGTTGGTTTTATTTCCATGTACCTAATTCTTTATATTTTGTTTTTTTTTGTCTAACTCAGTGCTCTAGTATATTTATTACTGTCATGCTGTGTAAGTTGTTATACATAAATAAATAAATAGTAAATAATTTGTACAAAATAAAGACGAAAACACTATACTATCGACTACCGTATGCCGACACGCGCTTGGCCGATATCTTTTAACCCCCGACACAAAAAGAGGGGTGTTAAGTTTAACCGCTAATCTGTCTGTGGCATCATAGCTCTTAAACGGGTGAACCCATTTGGATGCGGTTTATTTTTATAGAAAGCAGGTTTCTTGGCGATGGTTCTTAGATATGTTTCATCAAAATCAGTTCAGCCGTTTCAAAGTTATCAGCTCTTTTGTTAGCTGCGGAAGGGATCTTAGACGCATAACGGGCATTGACTTAATGTTCAAACATACGAGTGACATAATTTCGTTGGGGGTTTTTAAATTTTTAAATTTATAGTTATTAGACATTGAACCCTAGAAGCTTATTATGCAATATTTATGTAGCAATCTTATTTGTACCTAATGCTATCGTAACCTTCAGGTCATAGAGATAAAACGTACGTGTACACATTTATCAGTAAATAAACTACATAATTATTTTATTTTTACCTATTCTTATATCAATATTGACCTTAATATTGACCTATAACTTGGGTATGTCCAAGGCGTTTAAATTAAATATTATGTCAACGACAATTGCAACATTTGTATTATTCTTACACTTCGTTTTCTTAGCATTAGAAAAAAGTAAACAATCTTGATATGTCTTTTTATTGAAAAACGCATTTAAAAAAATAGTAACTGTTACTTAGGAAACCAAAAGAATATAAATTACCATATTTCCATGTTAATTGTTACATATTTGCCGTGGTTTATTTTTCAAAAGTGTTTTTCAATAAAAAAACACGTCAAGATCGCTTAACTTCTTTCTAATGCTAAAAAACCGGCCAAGTGCGAGTCGGAGTCGCGCACGAAGGGTTCCGTACAATTATCTATAAAACTCACGTTTGTTGTATGGGAGCCCCTCTTAATAGTATTTTATACAATCGTTGCATAATGAAGGCTCTTAAAGTCGAATACCGTGTTTAGGCCACGAGGCTTGCCGAGTGGCCTAAGTAAGGTACGATATTTTAAGAGGGTTTATACCTGCTGAGCTGGCAACGTTGCATTTTTGTTAGTTTTTCTCGATTATTCCATAAAAATTGAATGAAAATTAAAAATGTTTTGTATACAAATTGTTCTAATATATAAGTTAATGTGTCTACTGCAATAATAATTCGTGATAGATTTTTATTTTCTTTAAAAACGAACAAATTATTACCTAAAGGTTATTAAAGAAAATAAAAGTCTTATCACGAATTATTATTGCAGTAGACACATTAACTTATATATTAGAACGATTTGTATACAAAACATTTTTAATTTTCATTTAATTTTTATGGAATAATCGAGAAAAACTATCAAAAATGCAACGTTGCCAGCTCAGCATGTATAAACCCTCTAATGCGCTAATTATGTAACTATTGTATACAATACTTTTTCTACGAGTCAGCATCATCATCGTCTATCGAGGTAAGTACATACATAACCTTTTGTAAAGTACATTGGGTTAAGTTTGAAAATAGTACCTTCCACTTATGAATTAATAGTAGTTATCTCCTCTGGAGTAGCGGCGAAACTAATCTCGTCACTGTCACTCATGTTTAATTCGAATTAGGGATTATTTATTTAACACCATCGATTTCGCGTCAAATAACAAACAAAACTTTTAAATTTTCGTAGCACAAAAAGAACTAATGAGACGTCTTTATAAGACTGTTTCTGATTGGCCAATTACTTCTATTACTAACCAATCACGTAACAGAAGAAAAAAGTTAGTGTGTTCAAATGGAAGCAAATTTGCCAGATATTTCCAACTTTACATTGGGTGCGTTCCACTAAGCGCTCACGACGCTCAATCGAAGTACTAAGTTCTAATTTTGAAATTATTATAGTCGTCTAGAGCGTTGTATAATAATCATTATAGTTGAGTCCGAAGTGCCATTGACTATCCAAGATTAAAAAGTATGTGATTGCAATTTTGTCTATAAACACATAATTGACAGATTAAAATCAACGAGTAGAAAAATATTTTTTGATTTTAATTTAATGATTTATTTCTAAAGTCAATATATAATTAAATATTCTGTGAATATTTCAAGTGTCTACCTGTTGCCGTTATCAATATCGATCAAAAACGAGCAAAAAATTCACGTTTGTTGTATGGGAGCCCCCTTAAATATTTATTTGTTGTTATAATAGCGGCAACCAAAATACATCATCTGTGAAAATTTCAACTCTCTAGCTATCACGGTTCCCGAGATACAGCCTGGTGACAGACGGACAGACGGACAGACAGACAGACCGGACGGACGGACAGACGGACAGCGGAGCCTCAGTAATAGGGTTTCCGTTTTTACCCTTTGGATACGGAACCCTAAAAATCCAAGTGTAGGCAAGTTTGAAGAAAGCCTCAAGCTGTAATACTGTACAACAGGCTGCCTTTTCACCTTAAGTCTATCACTATCACAAATAACTCACAGTTTCTCAAAGAACTATAAAGCGGTCTTTGTTCAGAAGTTGATTTTACAGTGTGGCTGACATTTTTGACAATGTGTTAAAATTAGGTTAAACAAATATTTGTGATTACATACTTACATTGTAAACTATTGAAAAAACTGTTATTAGTTACTTTTGTTTTGTTTTAGTTTAATGTTTAATGTATTAGGTAATTAGCTTTCTTTTTTCTTTTCAATAGTATTTAAGGTTATGATTGTATATTTTTCAAACACAATACCTGTATTGTTTATAAAACTCAATAAAAAAACATATAAAAAATAATAATAATAAAAAACTAACCTAAAAATAACCTATCTATTTACATATAAGTATATACAATTCGCCTAAGTCCTGCCCCTGCGGAAGAGTGCATAAGGCTGGCAGCATTTCCGCGCTGGATTGTGATGCCATAAGTCGGGCGAGAAATGGGCGGGGAATTTCGAACAATGTATGTTTTATTTGGCCAAATTTATTTTATTTATTGAATAAATACTTTTTTTTTCATGTTAGAAAGGCCAGACAAACGAACTAGTGGGTCACCTGATGTTAAATGATCACCACTGTCCATAGACACCCGCAGCGCTTTACGCGATGCCAGTGCGTTGTCGGCCCTAAAGGAATGGGAACAGGGGAAGGGGGTGAGGGAGGGGGAGGGATACTATGACTATGACTAAAGTGCATCTTACTAATATTAAGTATAAACGCATTAGTTTGTATGGACGGTTTGCCGGGTTCTGATGAAATCGGCCACACAGTTTACAACCTATTAACATATAGGATAACTATACGTTATTAACGTTTTGTTTGTTTGTTTGTTTGGGTATGCATTACAATACCGAAGTACGAAAGACCGAATGTATTAAAACATCGAATGGGTCAAAAGACCGACACGATTTTTTTCTGAAACCGTTAACTTTTTAAGATTGTTATAAAACAAACCTAACCTAACCTAATGGGTTCTGTATGATGCCGTTTTAATAAATTCTGAAATGTTTACGGTTTCAGAAAAAAATCGTGTCGGTCTTTTGATCCATTCGATGATTTAATACATTCGGTCTTTCGTACTTCGGTATTGTAATACATACCCGTTTGTTTATACTCTTTATTGTACAAAAGGAAAACAAAAAGGTTACAGAAAAAAAAATGATAAGTACAAGAGCGGTCGGTTGTTCTTTTGGAATTTATCATTCAAGCGTTTGTTTATGGCCCTACCGAGCTTTTGGCGCTGATCGGTTTTTGGTATTCTATGCACACGTGTATGTGTGCGTGAGAGCGGCAAATTTTAATTCATACAAATTTCGAAATGCCTCTATGACTTTTTTCTTAAAAAAAATTGTATCTGTAAATATGAGGCAGGGTCTGTGGGTCTATGATGGTGCCTCAACTCAAAACATGTCCATCAGCTCTCGGACTATTGAAAAGATTAAACCAGCCTCACCTTGTTCAGTAGTGATTCCATCAGGCAGCGCGAACACGTTGGTCTGAGGGCACCTCACGTATTCAGCCCAGCCACCGTCTTTCCAGATGCCGATGGTGTTGTTGATGCCAGCAGTCAAGCAGTACTGGTAGTTGCCACTGCGGCAGTAGTCGCAAATGTGGCAGGCACTAGAAGAAATACGCTGTTGTAAAGGTTGTGGCCACCGTTTATCCAGTGGCAGCACTGGATGGCAACGCTATCTTTATTGGGATAACGTTTTCCAGTGAGAATTCGTAAAAGCACAATCGACGACTTTGTTTAATGTTTAGCTCCTTAAGTATGGACACGTTAGAGCGCTTGGCCGTCCAACTTATTCCGAGTATGCGTCTCCAGCACCACATCTCTAGGGCGTCGATACTTCTTCGGTCCTTAATAAATCTCTTCGCTCAAATAAATATCTTATGCTGGCTCTACGCGATGTGCCATCGCGATGGTCCATATGATGGACAAGCGTGTGGAGGGCGTAGTGGTGTTCCGACCCTGGCTTATGGCGCGTGCGATGGTAGTGGGATGACGTCGTTGACGGTTTTTGGTCGCACATCAAAAGAATCAAACGATCACAACTGAACGTCGCCATCGTATAGATGCGCTGCAGCCATCGCTTGGCCATCGCACCGATCATTGCCCATCGTGTTGAGGGGCTATTACCTGTTAGGATCAACGACGACCTTCTGGCCAACTTTGAACATGGAAGCCTTGCCGACCTCGGTGATGATGCCGCTAAACTCGTGGCCCATCGCCAGAGGGCGCTCCTTGCTGGCTGGGAACTCGCCCTGGAACAGATGACAGAAGCATCATCATCGTCAGCCCAAAGACGTCCACTGGACTCCTCCAAAGAAAACCAATTTTACTGTTTCTTGCGATTTAAAATACGTGATATTCATTCTCCAAGACCCCCTCTCCCCAACGTAAGATTAGATGAGATTTGACTCAACCCCTTTCCCCCCTGAACGCCTCACGTTATAATAATTAATCTAAGTAATTCATCATTCATTATCATCATTTCAGCCGACTAAGTAATTATTAGATTATTATTATACGTGAGATTAGATTCTAGAGAAAAATCTCGTTGCCACGGTGTTTGTTATCGAACTTCTCCGAAATGGCTTGACAGATTTTTATCAAATTTTTGTCTTTATTTGGTAGGTCTGAGAACAGGTCGTAGGCTATTTTTTATACCCCTATTCTACGCAGACGGAGTCGCTGGCAACAGCTTTGAGACCTCGATTTTTTTGTGAATCGTTTTTTTTAGATAGCGATTCAAATCGATTTAAAAGTCGATCTTTTTTGAGAAGAATCGCCATCCCTGCAATGAGAACGTACCTGAATGATGTGCAGGTCTGTTCCGCATATCCCGGAGTATTCCACCTTCACGATGACATCCGTGTCCTCGACTATCTTCGGGATGGGGAAGCTCTTCTCGTATGTAAGAGAGAGTTTTTTACCGTCGAACACTACAGCTTCCATGTCTAAAGCTGCAAAGAATCGGTTGCTTACATTCCTGGAGCTAATAGATACAGCGTAATGTTAAGAGTTATGAGTCGCGTTATTAAAATACGATTATCTATAATAACGACAAAACAATCACGTTTGAGGGCATTTTCAGAAAAAAGTGTACCCTGTACTTTTTTAAAACCCTAACAAATTTTGGGTTACAAGTTAAGTATGAAGTATCTTTTTCTATTTATTTTTTTTATTTTCTTCAACTTCATTTTTTTATTACTTTTACGGTCATCCCGTGAAACCATATATTTCAAACTAAATACAAACTGAAACATAGATGCACAGAAAAAACCCCAGAAAAAAGACCAATGCTGGGAATCGAACCCAGGTCCTCAGCGTTCCGTGCTGCGTGCTTACCCCTACACCATCACTGGTCTAGAAGTTAGTTAGTTGGTCTGGGGTTTTTTCTGTGCATCTATGTTTCAGTTTGTATTTAGTTTGAAATAAATTTTGGGTTATTTCTACTCAGAATCACAAGCACTATCGATTTAAGCAATAAAAAAAGTGTTCCTCGTTTTGTGACGCAGTTAACCATACATGTTGTATGGACCGTCACAAAACTGACTAATAAATTTTGTATGGAAAATTAAGGCAAAACGGGTACATTTTTTTCTGAAAACCCCCTTGTTGTATGGGAGCCCCCCTTAAATATATGTTTTATTTTAATTTAATTATTCATTTTTAAAGTGAATATATTACTAAATATTCTGTGAATTTTTCAAGCGTCTAACCTGCCGTTATCAATATCGAGCAAAAACAAGCAAAAAAATCACGTTTGTTGTATAGGAGCCCCCTTATATTTTTATTTTATGCTGTTTTTAGTATTTCTTGTTATAGCGGCAACAGAAATAGGTACATCATTGTGAAATTTTCAACTGTATAACTATCACGGTTCTGTCGACACTGGGGGGTTACTACGAAATTCGAAGTTCGATGTTCGGATCGTGCGGTCCCTCTCACTCTCGTAATAAATACCATTAGCGTGAGCGGAACGGCATGAAACGAAGTTCGAATTTCGCGCTTCGTAGTATAGGGCCTGTTTCTGTGTCAATTCAAATTGGGAAAAAACGCTACTGTGAAAATAAGCTTCAGTAAAAAAACTATAGAGAGCAAAAGCATTTGGGGATAAATGCGAATGGAAATTTTGCTACTAGGAAATAAAGATTTTGACGACTTAAGCTCACATAGTTTGGGGGCTGAGAACTAGTGTTGTAAGAAACTCGAGTCTTGGAGTCTTTTTTTAATAAAACATGAGCTATTTTTGAAGACTCGAGTCTTGTAAATAATACTTAGAGCTCAAGTCCTTCAGAATTTGGAGTATTTTGTTAAAGACTTGAGTCCTGCCAAAAAGAACTCAAAGACAGTCTTTTTAAAAGAACTCATGACTGACGGTACGGTCGCGGTATTATTGTGTTTATTATTTTATTTAGACGTTTTAACTCGCATTTTGATTCAGCAAATCGTCAGTCTTCAGGTGTATACTTTTGATTAGGTTATTTGCATTTAATGTAATTAAATTGTTACTAATTTTTATTGTGCGATTTATTTTCGGTAAATAAATATGGATGACGATATAAAATCACCCAGTATTACCTATTGTAATGTTTATAATACACCAACTCAAGTTCATGACTCAGTCTAGCTCAAAGAACTGAAAAGACTCAAAAAGGATTCAGAAGACTCAAAGGACTCGGACTCATGTGACTAACGAGTCCTAGTCTTGAAAATCTACTCAAGTCTCGAAATGAAGACTAAAAAACCGGCCAAGAGCGTGTCGGACACGCCCAAGGTAGGGTTCCGCAGCCATTACGAAAAAATCAAGTAATATTTTTCTAAGGATTTCGTATATGTACGGAATCATCCAAGTTTAGGTATGTTTTATACCTTAGGCTACTATTTACTCTTAAACTACAAATAATTTCCAAGCAATCTTAGCTGCTATAATTTTCCTAGTAAATTTGATATATTTACTACCATTCTGAATTTTTTCAAATTTTTCCGCCTAACAGTTTCGATTTTAGAGGGGGGGGACGGCCGATTTTAATGAAAATTTTCACTTTAAAGTTGAATATTTCGTAAACAGATCACTGAATAGAAAAATCATGTTAGCAACCCCACAATGATTTTAAAAGACCTATCCAAGGATACCCCACACTATAGGGCTAGCCGAGAAAAAAAAATCACCCCCACTTTATGTCTATGGGAGGTACCCTAAAAAAATTTTTTTTACTTTATTTTATTCAATCACTTTGTCGGCGTGACTGATATATATATTCATGCCAAATTACAGCTTTCTAGTACTAACAGTCTCTGAGCTTAGCCGCGGACAGACAGACAGACAGACAGACAGACGGACAGACATGGCGAAACTATAAGGGTTCCTAGTTGACTACGGAACCCTAAAAAGACTTGAGTTTTTTACAACACTAATGGGAACTCGCTTTTCCGGGGTTTCTATTTTAGATAATTAAGCTTTAACAACTAGCTTTCACTTGGTACACATGTGGGTCGTATTAAATATGCAGGCCAATTTGCCCATCGTTCTTTGGGAAAAAAGCTGAAACCTCCCAGATTAAAATTTAAAAAGGTACCGGAGGGTAATAAGGCCTTTTATTTTCTTGCTTGTTGCTTGAAAATGGCTATTTCTTGAGATCAGCAAGTATTGATTCTTGTAAATTTAAACATACAAATAACATATATGACTTCATGCGTCACAATTTATATTACAATTCAAACAAAAATCACGTACAAGGCAGCCTAATAAGGCCATACCCGTTTTTATGTTTTCGAAAAAATGTCAAACCATTAGAAACTATTTACTAATTATATTTAAACTGAAAACACTCATCGTTCTTTACTTATATTAGGTATTATTATTTCTCTATGAACAACATTTTAAGCAAAATTGGTTTCTTTCAATGGAATAAGTTTTATTGCGCGATGCACATGGGCCTTATTAATCGCAATTTTTATAAGACTAATTAATAGTAAATATTTGAAATATAATTTATATAGTGAATTGGTGTCAGCTTTTAATTATCATTTTGTATTTTCCTTTTAATAACCAAGACGTTTACGCTGTTTTAAGTCCATTATTTTTCACGTAGGCTTTATTATACCGCAGGCCGTATTACCCTCTGGTACCTTATTTTTTTATTAATTTAAATCAAATTTAAATACATTTTATATTATTTCCAACTCACCAGGTCGTCAGATGTATGCCACAAATGCGTCTCGTCTAAAACAAGCATTGCGTAATATGGCTTTAAGTAATATCGATAAGCGTTATTACTGTTATTTGCCCACCATACTAGATAACCCGCGTTAGGGTTCCTCTAGCTAGCCTCGTAAAGCCCAACTATTTAGCGCTTTAGCTATTTATTTTATTTGTTTTTAGCTATTTTAGGACGTTTGTCACAATAACCCAGAGTCCTATTTATAGGCAACAAACTAACCACAGCTATTAAACCGTTTTTTGACAATGAGTCCTCGCCCGCACTGTACGTACAGGGGCTGGGGGGGGGGGGGGTATGACGACAAAGGGGGCCAGGAGAGGTGCGGGCGGCGAGCGCGCCTCGTGTGCCTGCCGCCCGCACCTCTCCCGCCCCCCTTTGTCGTCTACCCCCGCGCCACTATACCGCGCGGGCGAGGGCTCAGTTAAACGGTCTAGCTATAGTAGACCAGGGGCCTGTTGCATAACAAAGTACAACTTATATTACAAGCGAAATTCCCTTTCTAGTTAATATAACTGAAGCGAGAGTTCCGCTTGTAATATAAGTTGTACTTTGTTATGCAACAGGCCCCAGGACTTCAATTATTACAATATCACTATTACTTTAGTATAATTTAGACAAGATTGTAATTGCAAGTTAGTGCGTGCGCTTATTTTGGAACAATCCGTTCAGCCGTTATTGCGTGCTTGAGTAACACATAGATAGATACAAACTTTATTCACAACAAACACAAACAAAGCTCAAAGATAGACAATTTTCACAGAAAATTCACAAAAAAAAAATTTAGACAATTGACTCAAGCACATAAATTTTCTTACAATCCTAAGGGGCTGTCTCACCCATCCATTGATTAATTTTAACTGACGGATAAATGTGATGCCGTCTCCGTCTATTCGAACAAAACAAACAGAGACGGCATCACATTTATCCGTCAAATAAATGTGATCAATGGATGGTGAAACAGGGGGTTAATAAATTAAGAGCCATACGATGATGTCACGAATCAGTCAGTCAGCATACATGACAAGTCGAGTCGTGAGTGAATTAAAGTATTGTATTATCTATATAGATATATGTTACCTATTTGAATACACTTCACACAAATATGAAAATGACTTGCATCAGTCATTTTCCTACAAAAATGTCAAAATGACATTACTTTCGTAAAAACCATTCGTGCCAGTTCTTGTGAATCGACCTGTAAGTACTGCAGTGACCTGCAGTGCTGTTATTCTGTCAGAAACCTGAGGTGTTTGCTGTACAAGACAGTCTGTGCCTTTTCGCTCATTTACTTGGTAATTTTATGTACAAAAAACCGGCCAAGAGCGTGTCGGACACGCCCAAGGTAGGGTTCCGTAGCCATTACGAAAAAATCAAGTAATATTTTTCTAAGGATTTCGTATGTGTACGGAATCATCCAAGTTTAGGTATGTTTTATATTATACCTTAGGCTACTATTTACTCTTAAACTACAAATAATATCCAAGCAATCTTAGCCGCTATAATTTTCCTAGTAAATTTGATATATTTACTACCCTTCTGAATTTTTTCAAATTTTTCCACCCAACAGTTTAGATTTTAGAAGGGGGGGGGCGGCATATTTTAATGAAAATTTTCACTTTAAAGTTGAATATTTCGCAAACAGATCACTGAATAGAAAAATCATGTTAGCAACCCCACAATAATTTTAAAAGACCTATCCAACGATACCCCAAACTATAGGGATAGCCGAGAAAAAAAAATCACCCCCACTTTACGTCTATGGGAGGTACCCTAAAAATTTTTTTTTTACTTTTTTTTATTCTATCACTTTGTCGGCGTGACTGATATATATATTGATGCCAAATTACAGCTTTCTAGTACTAACAGTCTCTGAGCTTAGCCGCGGACAGACAGACAGACAGACAGACAGACGGACAGACATGGCGAAACTATAAGGGTTCCTAGTTGACTACGGAACCCTAAAAACCAAAACAAAAATCGTACCAATTCCAATAAAAGGATGAATAAAATAATTATTATGCCAAATGATGAATTATGTAAAAACTTTATGCAGCCCGATATGGATGGACTCAGTTTGGCTTTATTATAAGCTTCACGCGACAGAACCCTCTTCAGAAATCCTACAATGTAGGTAAGAGATAATTAGAAACACGGACTAGCTTTTATAACGTTACTGCTATCGCCTCATTGATTTTCTCGTTATTTGTAGTTTTATCAGGCATGTACCCCCCATTGTTTTTAAAAACTTCAATGAAATGTTTGAGCGGTGTAGGGTTAAAAATTAAATCGTCGATCCTGGGTTAAAGATGACAGTTAGATTTTGACATATATTACAATACCAATAATTATTTTATTGAACACCGAAAATCAGTTTTTTTATGTTAGAGAGGCCATACAAACGAACAAGTGGGTCACCTGATGTTAATTGATCACCACTGTCCATAGACACCCGCAGCGCTTTACGCGACGCCAGTGCGTTGTCGGCCCTAAAAGTCAGTACGGAAATATTACAAAAAATAAAATTCAGGCAGACAATAGGCAGTCTAACAGCCCGACCACGAGTTCGCGCGATCGGCGGCAGCGGCGAGCGTTTTTTCAGTTCATTGCGTGTGCCGCCAGATTCACTGGGCGGCGAGCGTCCCGGCCGCGCAATTAACGGTAAAAACGCTCGCCGCTGCCGCCGGTCGCGCGAACTCGTGGCCTAGCCATAATCCCAGAGGCAAAAAGGTCCATTTGCGCTTTAAGAACTGCGTCAAGCGTGACATGGTTGCTTTCGATATCCCTAGCAACCAATGTTAAGAGCTAGCTGAAAATCGTGGCAAGTGGCGACACCTTGTTCACAAAGGCCAAACGAAGCACGACGACGCCTGGTTTGAGTCGCTGAGGGGAAACACATGAAGCACCACGACCGGTCACCAGCCCTCGACCATCTGGGTTGCGTATATACACTTGTCGCGAGTGCGGCCGAGGGATCCTATCCCGTATCGGTCTTTTTGCCACGAGCGCAAGTACCGCCAGGGTGCTACTTAAATCATCTGTCATGTGTCTGTCACAGATGTAAAGGCCTATTATTAATCCCTCAAAAGCGATCTCTTCCTGGCAACCAATTAAATAAATCTTCTAATATATAAAAATCTCGTGTCACGGTGTTTGTTATCGAACTCCTCTGAAACCGGTTGACCGATTTTTATGAAACTTTTTTTTCTATATTCGGTAGGTCTGAGAATAGGTCACAGGTTATTTATAATTTCGGATGGACAATCGATTTGCCAATTAAAAAATTAGGATGTATTTAGCCCCGCTACCCGTCAACTACCTACTCTGAAGGTGAGCTCTGGTTGAGTTCGAAACGCGTCAGTGCACCTATAGTTTGGTGGTGGTGATAGTTTTGTGTGATTTGTGTGTGTTCGTACAATGTGGAGGTGGAGGAACTGCATGAACACGCATTTTTTACACAAACGTAAGTAGGTACCTAGGTATCGTAAGATCGCGGGTGAGCAAAGTATTAATTGTTATAGTTCATTAATATGGACCTCCGCAAAGTAACGCCTGATTCAATAAATTATTTACTATGGAGAGCATGCGGTCAAGACTGACGTTTACGGCACGCCACTGCGATTCCGTATATAGTAACGTCGCGGTATTTTTAGCAGCGCAGCGGTGTGAGCGAACCTTTAATACACAGTCTGTAATCGCCAAGTTGTTTATTTACAAACAGACAAGCGAACGTACTCTATTACACTAAGTACATTAGATATCTACAGATAATAATTTACGTAGAAAACCACGATAAATATATCAAAACATTCCATGGCTTAAGGTTATCCATCCTAGTGATAACATGAATAATAACAAAATCACACCATGGTGTTATCTGTTTAATGTCCTTTTTAGGGTTCCGTAGTCAACTAGGAACCCTTATAGTTTCGCCATGTCTGTCCGTCTGTCTGTCTGTCTGTCCGCGGCTAAGCTCAGAGATCGTTAGTACTAGAAAGCTGTAACCTGTAACCTAACCTATCGTACGATCGTACGCTACTTGTATCAACGAAGCGTTACTATTGGTTTGCGGTCGTTTTCGACTTTCGTTTTTCACAATTGGATTTTTGACTCTAGTCAAAATAGTTATTATAAATCGATTGTACAATCGAAACTAAATCACCTCGTTTCGGGAAAACAACCCCTAAAATTTCACGGTGTATATTTTCACTGGAACGCGTCCGTACCCAACTGCACCTGAACAACGACCGACAAACGTCACAAAAGTAGTGTGTGACAAGCCGACATTTGCCGAGTCTTTTTCCAAACCCCGGCGCCACACATATTACAAATGTTTGAACACAGTTATTTGATCGCATGTGTAGCACCGGTATTTGCTTATTCGTTCAATAGAACATCCATACAATCAACCATAGATCAAATATGTGTTCAAATATGTGTTGAAACATTTGTAATATGTGTGGCGCCGGGGAAAGACCGATGTGCAATCTTTATGGCCGGGTACTGTACTGGCTTGACAGTTCCTCTTAAATAGAGACAACCTCTATTGTGTTCTCTGTTTAGTGTATATGTGTATATTAATGTGTATGTAGTTTTTATGTAGTCTATTTATGTTGATATGATAATAATATGTAATTAGTCTATTGTATTCATTATATAATATACTAGCCGTCCGTCCGCAGCTTCGCCCGCGATAAATTAATTTTCCCGCGGTAAAAAGTAGCCTATGTCACTCAGTGATAATGTAGCTGTCTAACGGCAAAAGAATTTTTGAAATCGGTCCAGTAGTTTCGGAGCCTATTCAATGCAAACAAACAAACAATCAAATCTTTCCTATTTATTATTAGTATAGATTAGTGTGTACTTGCGTGTATTCTTTGTGTGTGTAATGTTTACGTTCTAAGTATTGGTTTGGGTTTAGTTTTGATTTCGGCTCTTTTTCACTTCGCATTGTATGCCTACCCTTGTCTCTGATGTCCTGTCAATCGTTCAATCAAATGTTAACTGGAAGAGATCCCTTGAAGGGATAAGTTCGCCTTTGTACATCTGTTTCTCTTGTTAACTGTTAATTTTCATATTTTATGTACGATGGGCTCTAAAAGTGCATCGACATCTCGGGGCGATAATCGCGTGAGCAGTGTTTGATCGTTTGATGTTATTAACATATCCGCGCGCGCGCGTGCTCGCGCGATTATCGCCCCGAGATGTCCATGCACTTTTGCAGCCCACCGTACAATAAAGAGTTTTTTCTACTCGTTGATTTTAATCTGTCAATTATGTGTTTATAGACAAAATTGCAATCACATACATTTTAATCTTGGATAGTCTATGGCACTTCGGGCTCAACTATAATGATTATTATACAACGCTCTAGACGACTATAATAATTTCAAAATTAGAACTTAGTACTTCGATTGAGCGTCGTGAGCGCTTAGTGGAACGCACCCAATGTAAAGTTGGAAATATCTGGCAAAAAAACAAGGAGCGGGTTGGGGGTGGGTTGGGAGCGGGTTGGGAGCGGGTTGGGGGCGGGTTGAGAGCGGGTTGGGGGCGGGTGGGGGGTGAGTTGAGAGCGGGTTGGGAGCGGGTTGGGGGCGGGTTGAGAGCGGGTTGGGGCGGATTGGGAGCGGGTTGGTTTATTATGAAGTTTCACTTCTTCCAGAACGATCCAGAAGGAGGAAGAAGGAGGAGGAAGGAGGGCTATATTTTTCCTAGTAAATTTGATATATTTACTACCATTCTGAATTTTTTCAAATTTTTCCACCTAACAGTTTAGATTTTAGAGGGGGGTCCGCTCGATTTTAATGAAAATTTTCACTTTAAAGTTGAATATTTCGCAAACAGATCACTGAATAGAAAAATCATGTTAGCAACCCCGCAATGGTTTTAAAAGACCTATCCAACGATACCCCACACTATAGGATTAGTTGAGAAAAAAAATCATCCCCCCTTTACGTCTATGGGAGGTACCCTAAAAAAATTATTTTTTGTTTTTTATTTTACAACTTTGTTGGCGTAACTGATATGTATATTCATGCCAAATTACAGCTTTCTAGTACTAACGATCTCTGAGCTTAGCCGCGGACAGACAGACAGACAGACAGACGGACAGACATGGCGAAACTATAAGGGTTCCTAGTTGACTACGGAACCCTAAAAAACGGGACCCTATTACTTGCTATTACTAAGACTCCACTGTCCGTTTGTCTGTCACAAAGGCAGTATCTCATGAACCGTTATAGCTGGACCCCCCCCCCCTTGTCACACTTATTACTATGAAAATCGCCATTATTTTGTTCTAGTGTCACAGATCGCTTGACCCCTCCCCCCCCCTCCCCCTAAATGTGTGACGTAATTTATGGATGGCCCCTTGCCGCTATAACAACAAAGACTAAAATTAAATAAAGTTAGAAATAAAAGGGGGTCGTCATACAAGAAACGTGTTTTTATTCAGCTTTTCTTTTAACTCGATCTTTCTAATGTCGTTAACTGGGTTACCTATCAAAATTTAGAATATTTTTTTTCCGAATATTGAAAATCCCGAATGCTTCATTTATCCGAATGCATTTATTTCTTAAACTGTAAATATTTCAGGATTTTTATAAAACAACCCTAACCTAACCTAAAGGGTTCTACACGATGGTCCTGAAATAAATCCTGAAGTATTTACAGTTTCAGAAAAAAATGCTTTCGGACAAATGAAGTTTTCGGGATTCTAAACCTTCGGAAATAACATTTTCTAAACATCGATAGGATCCCCGTTAACTGACACTTGAAATTTTCACCGATTATTGTATTACTGTGGCCGGTACAACAACAAAAAATTAAAAATATAATTATACTAGCTGTTGCCCGCGACTCCGTCTGCGAAGAATAGCCTACGACCTATTCTCAGACCTTCCGAATACAGAAAAAAAGTTTCATAAAAATCGTCATCATGTTGATGAATGGCAGTCTTCGACGGTGCGTTTTAAGCGGTCTTTTTTGCCACGAACTTGCAAAATCTGGAACGAGCTTCCCGCTGGGGTCTTCTCGTCGAGTTACGACCTGGGTGCCTTTAAGAGGCGAGTGTACAATTTTCTGCAGGGCCGACAACGCACTGGTATCGCGTAAAGCGCTGCGGGTGTCTATGGACAGTGGTGTTCATTTAACATCAGGTGACCCACTAGTTCGTTTGTCTGGCCTCTCTAACATAAAAAAAAAATCGGTCAAGCCGTCTCGGAGGAGTTCGATAACAAACACCGTGAACGAGATTTTTATATGTACATATATTAGATTAAAATATTAAGGGGGGTCCTGAAAACCAATATAAAATGACCTCACACTGCGTACATTTTACTTAGAAGCAGGGCTCTGCTAACACTGGATTATATGGTTAAAGCTGTTTACCTAAAAATTTGTAGGGAACCCTCTGTGCGCGCACTCGCACTTGGCTGGTTTTTTTGTTCCGCACGACCGTTTGACGAATTTTTAGAAGAACCTATCAGAAATGTGTGCTTTAATGGAGTCATAATTTAAAAAATGTTATGTATTGAAACATTTATGTAATGCATTATTCTTATAAACCGTAACATTTACCCACGGGACGGGCCATGCCTAGTGTGGGGTTCAGTACCTATAAATGTAACTGTGTTTAATTATTATTTATTGGAAATAAACTATTTTTATTTTATCGCACGGAACCGTCTCCCCACCTCGAGTTCGACTAGCGCTTGTCCTGTTTTCATAAGTGACCAGCTAAGCTAATAAAAATAACTTTATCTTACTTGATGGTAGGTGCCGACGAGCTTGAAGACGTAGCCCATTGGTTCAGTAATAGCCTGAGTGCCTCGAAGCATTAAATTGTACAGTCAACGTCAAATAGTTTGTGATACCCAAAGTGGTCAAATAGTTCGCAACACGTCTTTATTACAGTTGGAATAAGGCCGTGTTGCTAGCTTTTTGGCCACTTTGGGTGTCACGAACTATTTGACGCTGACTGTACCTACATATCGCAATACAAAAGATGAAGCGAATACTTAGGGTTTGATTCATACCGCGATATCTATCGACAATTATTAAAACTAAAATGCGAGATTAGCGATGCAGCGCCATCTTGTATCGGATAGCGATACTAAAACGTATAGTGTAGAAAGAAATGCTAGCTAAGTGATAAGCGCCACCATGTGTCGGATAGAATTACTAATTAGTGCTGCCATGTGATAAATCTCGGAACTATTACACCAAATGAATGAATGAATGTTGCCTCATTTATGTTGCCAGAGTATAAAAAGTAGTAACTGGAAAAATATTTTGAAGAGATAGTTCCACGATAGATCAGAGTAAAAATGTACCTACTTTTTTGATTTTTGATCCAAAACGTGGACAATAACGGGAAGAAACCTTAACTGGCAACCCGGTCAGGGTCACACACCTGCCAAATTTGATACGACATACGTACGATCGCGCGAGCGATGCCATCCATTCCATTCATTCCATTCGGTCGTTGGGAGCGGCATAGCAGTGAGCAACTAACTAACTAAAGTAGTTTTGTTTTGAGTGTATACAGTACGTGCGTAAAGGTGCGGTGAAGCGTGTTTGTGCAATGGCAGCTTACGGATATTTTACGTTATTACTATGCCTTACATCAAACGGTGAGTTCAAACAATGCTTCAGCCTAAGATGCCGAGAAAGATCTCTACAGACATGCAATTTATAAGCGACTTGATGCGATCCGTACTTTCTTATACAAGTATCTTTCAATTGTTTTTGTTCCGGACACGTAATTTTTAAAGACACACCCATTTATCATGTTTCTTAAGTAAATACCGCATTTAACGACCTACATTTGTGTTAGAAAAGGTAGTAATCGTTAAAATAAAGGTAGTAATCGTTAAAATACATATACCCGGTGTTTCTAATTGTCGACGTTTTTTTTTACAAAACCGGGATGCTAATACATCTTAACGGTCGTTTTGACCGCATCGCGTTCTAGTTGGCAGTTTAATTAATTGCTAAATAATTGTTTTATTATGTTTTATTGTACGAAATTGGTGTTGTAAAATCGTTTTAGTTGCGTGATCGTCCACCCTTCCCGATATCGACCAGTTTCACGGTTCATTCGTTTAAAACAGGATGCAAGGGTGATCCAAACTTCGATAAGGGTGCTGAGGATTGTAAGCTTTTAAATCAAGCAGTACTTAAATAATAACGATTATTAGGGTGTCAAACGCCTCATTGGCAGATTTTTACAATCCTTTTAGTTAATTGGTAAAAAAAGTAATTGTAACTATTTTTTTATTGCCAAACGCGCACACTGCCGTGACGTGTGGGTCCGAGAAGAATTGCTGCGGATTAGCCCGAAACATGACTAAACGAATGTGGTAACAATAAAAAAGTATCTACATAAAATACCTACAAAACAATTTGTTTTATTTACGTTTTACATATCACATTAATTGTTCTACTATTATAGTCAATCCATATTTTACTTAATTCTTTAATAAATTATGGGAAAATTTACACATTGATCTAGCCGTTTTGGAGGAGTTTGATGACAAATACCGTGACACAAGATTTTTTATATATTAGATAGATAAATATGTACATACTCAAATACATTTTAAACATCCATGACTCAAGCACTAATATTCACATTTTTCACACAATTATATGCCCTAACCAGGAATCGAACTTGGGACTTCAAGCTTCGTAGTCAGGTTTTCTAACCTAACCACTAGGCAATTTGGTTGACTATTGTTGTGTTTTGTATGTGAAATGACTACATTTTCAGGTCACATTTTCAGGTTGGATATGCTATTATTAGTTATTCTGTGCTTTGGGCCCTGTTCTTAATACATAGACACATAAGCAATGATATTTTAAGTGTAGATACGTTATATGCTCACATGATGCCCAAAAAAAATACTCCGCACGCGGCGGCAGGCACACACACATACATGTTTCATTTTATTTACATTTTATTACATTGACATACGGTATAAGAGAGATGGCTTCATTAAGACGATATGAAGAAAAAAGACAAAGATAGTTTATCACTTGCGCGCAAGTGTAAGCAAACGTCACAATCGACTGATTCCAATGGTCACATCACAATTAGGACCATTTCGCGGCACACGTTTTGGTGCGTTGGTGGCGTATCTACCTCTTTTTTGTATATAATATCATTGCACATAAGCTTCTTTCTTTCTGGAAGGTGATACCCTTGCCACGGATATTGAAGCCAAAATTGAACATAGATATTAGACTTTCTTTATAGATTAACTTTTCTTTTCCACAGTGTGGGCTCAACGGACACCGACAATATCCCACATCACACAGGAGCAGATACGAGACATCGGTAGCCAGGTAGACCTGGATTGTTCGGTGCACTACGGGCAGGACTATCCAGTGCTATGGGTGAGTCTCTCAGGCTACAACTACGGCAGTTAGTGTCTAGACATGAGCACACTTTCTTCATAGGCGGGCCAGAAAGTCTAAGAAATTGCAGCAAAAATTCATTTTGATTTGAAACCATTAACTAATTATAATTAATTTCAATACTAGATGAAAAAAAACCTGCCCGTACAATTCCCGTTCCCATGGAAAATCTGATAAAATATGTACCCTATGTCTGGGAAGAATAGGGGTATAAAAAATAGCCTACAACCTATTCTACCAAATAGACAAAAAATTTGGGTATGTCAAAATGTACGCCGTAAACAGCCGTAACTATAATAATCCAGTGTTAGCAGAACCCTGCTTCTAAGTAAAATGTATGCAGTGCAAGATCATTTTATATTGGTTAACATATTGGTGGACCCCGCTTAATCTATATATATCTATCTATCTACATATACATATAATAAATCTGTAACAAGTCGGTGTCTGTACATTGAAGATATTTGAGAAAAACTGTCACTAGGGCTATTTATTAGCGCAATAGAACCCAAAACAATGATTTTTAGAATTATTGTCTGTTTGTCTGTGCGTTTGTGCGCGCTAATCTCAGAAACGGCTTAACCTAGAAGGTTGCGGTTTTCACTGATATGTTGGTATTTTCTTGGATTAACATTTAGCGTTTGTTTCATTTGAATCGGTTCACAAATAAGAAAGATACGTCTATTTTAAGAATTTATCGAACAGGTTTTTTTGTTTGAACACGCTAATCTCAGGAACTACTGCTCCGATCTGAAAAATTCTTTCAGTGTTAGATAGCACATTTATCGAGAAAGGCTATAGGCTATATAATCATCACGCTAACACCAATAGCAGCGGAGCGGAAGAATGTTTAAAAATCGGGGGTTTTTGAAGTAAAACTTCTATAGGCACGCTTGACTTGGGAGTACGGTGGCGAATATGAACGCGGGTGTGCGGGGGGAGGTAATTTTTTTTATATCGAGGAACTAAGGAGAGCCGTAATTGATGAAAAAGCAACTTGGATAAAAAATAAGTTAACGCCATTATAAATATATATAAAAAAAAAATTGATTTAAAAACGCTGAAAAAACACGTTTCTAGTATACCCCCTTTAATTTTTAAGTTTATTTTATTTTTAGTATTTGTTGTTATAGCGGCAAACAAAATAAATCATCCGTGAAAATTTCAACTGTCTAGCTATCATGGTTAATGAAATACAGCCCAGTGACAGACAGACAGACGGATGGACAGTGGAGTCTTCTTAGTAATAGGATCCTGTTTTTACCCTTTGAGTATCATTCATCATCATCATTTCAGCCGAAAGACGTCCACCTGCTGAACATAGGCCTCCCCCAAGGCTCGCCAAACAGATAGGTCCCGTGCCATCCGCATCCAACGCGATCCCGCAACCTTAACCAGGTCGTCCCTCCATCTTGTTGGAGGCCTGCCTACACTGCGTCTTCCGGTCCGTGGACGCCACTCGAGAACCCTTTTGTAGAGCGATGTGCCCTGCTCACTGCCACTTGAGTCTGGCGATTCTTCGAGCTCTGTCGGTGACTTTAGTTCTTGCGCGGATTTTATCATTTCTAATGCGATCCCGCAGAGAAACTCCGATCATAGCCCTCTTACCCTTTGGGTATGGAACCCTAAAAATTATAAAAATCCGGGTATGTATTACAATACCGATGTACGAAAGACCGAATGTATTAAAACATCGAATGGGTCAAAAGACCGACACGATTTTTTTCTGAAACCGTAAACTTTTCAGAATTTATTAAAACGGCATCATACAGAACCCATTAGGTTAGGTTGGGTTTGTTTTATAACAATCTTAAAAAGTTAACGGTTTCAAAAAAAAATCGTGTCGGTCTTTTGACCCATTCGATGTTTTAATACATTCGGTCTTGTAATACATACCCGTCAAACCGTAGGTAAGGTACCCTAAAAAATATCAAAATGGCTTTTTAATACAATACAACATTCAGCCAAGCGGCGCGGATATCCATAAATGTAACCAAGTAGGCTATTATCAAAATTCAATAGTGTAATTTGTCCCCCCATTTTATAGCGAGTCAATGGAGCGCTTCAATAGACCATGAGGGCGTTGACTTTAATAAACTTAAGTGTTTGCTTTGTAAAAGATATTTGTGTGCATAGCTGGACACCTTCGTTAATCTATAAACTGTTACTAACAAAGTAAACTTCGTTAAACGTTAAAGCGTCTCATTTCGGAAGATTTAACGCAAGTTAATCGTTAATCCGTTAACATGTGTTAAAAATTGCATTTCTATATCGTTGCGTTAGCGATCTACTTATAAAAACTTGATTTGCGTACGTCACTTAGACACTGGTCCCACCCACCGAAGGCGACGAGCGATTAACGAGTAAAACTAGAAACGAGTAGGCGAGCGGCGAGAAGCGAGTGTGTAGTTTCGATAGTTTTGTCGCTCGGCTAAGTATAAGCGAGTGTTCGAGTGCGACGATCGAATGATCACTCAGTACCACTACCATGAGTTTACACTAGTTTACAGTGACCGTACTCGCTAGCGACGGCGTAAATGATTTGTATGGAGAACCGTACTTCCGTAAGTGACCGCTAGAGGCGCTGTACAATTCTCCATACAAATAATTTACGCCGTCGCTAGCGAGTACGGTCACGTAAACTAGTGTAAACTCATGGTAGAGGTACTGTACGCTTAGTATAAGTTTTACTTCACCAAAATACTTCTCGATCGCGTTTACGTAAAAATTTCAATTTCCCCTAGTAATTGATTTTTTTACGTAAACGCGAACGAGAAGTATTTTGGTGAAGTAAAACTTATACTAAGCGTACTGTATGCTTAGTATAAGTTTTTACTTCACCAAATACTTCTCGATCGCGTTTACGTAAAAAATTCAATTACTAGGGAAACATGGACAGCGTCTCCGCGCGCGCGCTTCCATGTTTCCATAGAATTGAAATTTTTACGTAAACGCGATCGAGAAGTATTGAAGTGAAGGAAAACTTATACTAAGCGTACTGATCGCCAAGCGTTCATCGCCGAGTAAGTACCTACAGACTTGAAATTTCTTTTGCCACTGAAACCTAACAAAATAGGGAAAAAACTTGCCTGAGGTCCTCCCTGTTTAAGATCACCGCAAAGACTAAGAAATAATCATTTACGAGTAGTGGGAGTAAATACCAGACTAGAATGACCATGAAGAATTAAGCTCTGTTCGTCGCAAATGTGTTAAACATACATTAAATTAAAAGGGTTCCGTACGCAAATGGTAAAAACTTACTAAGACTCCACTGTCCGTCTGTCTGTCTGTCACCAGACTCACCAGGCTGTATCTCAGGAACCGCGATGGCTAGACAGATGACATTTTCACTGATGATGTATTTCTGTTGCCGCCATAACAACAAATGCTAAAAATAAAATAAAGTTAAAAATTAAAGGGGGTCGTCATGCAAGAAACGTGTTTTTTTTAGCGTTTTTATCTTGTATGTTTATAATGGTATTAACTAGACACTTGAAATTTTCACCGATTATATTAATGTGGCCGGTAGAAAAAAATAATAAAAATATAATTATATTCAATACTAAGGGGGTCCTGCCTGAATGAATGAAATTGTTTGTTGCTGTAAACCAATATAAAATGATCTCACACTGCGTACATTTTACTTAGAAGCAGGGTTCTGCTAACACTGGATTTGTTTGCGTCCATACAGAACTGCGGTAATAGTAATTCTATGTGTCGCTAGATGGCGCTGTACCAAATCCTGAATGGCGGTATCGTTTGTCTGTCGTAGATTTCTTAAGTAGCGGTACTAATTTGATATTAATATACTCTCAATAGTGACTTGTTGTTTCATTATTTGCGCCCTTTTTGAAGTTTAAGTAAGGTTACAAACAGGATTATTATAGTTACGGCTGGTCACGGCCTATATTTATTTTCATTCACATACCTAAAAACCGGTTGTCTGTAAATTCGTTTTACGGGCGATAGTTTAAAGTGACAACGTCAAAACAAAACATTCAAACACCCCGCACCCCGCACCCCCTGCATTGAAAATTACCCGAGCGCTAGTAGGTACTAAGATTGTATTACGTAATATTTCAACTGGCCTTCACTGCTCTGTAGGTACATGTACGTACATTTACGTTACATTGTGTCATCCTTTTTCGTGTATGCAGCCGGCGTTCATCGAGTTTGTCACGTCAAAAATCGCTCCCTCGATGCACGAGTTACTCTCACTGGGCCGGTTTTTACCTTTTGTGACAAGGAATCCTTGGAATCCAAGGAATTCAGAATATCGTGGTCAACATACTGCATCATATTGTTCATTGCGCTGATCCCAATTGTTAGTATCCGTTCAAGTTTATTTTTAGTAAAACTTTATCGCTCATGTATGTAGAAGAACACTGACACACTTTATGCAATTACTATACTAAACGGGACTTATCACGCAATAATTGGAAGAAAATTGTACACTCGCCTCTTAAAGGCACCCAGGGGCCTGTTGCAGAACAAAGTACAACTTATATTACAAGCGGAACTCCCTTTCTCGTTAATATAACTGAAGCGAGAGTTCCGCTTGTAATATTAGTTGTACTTTATTATGCAACTGGCCCCAGGTTGTAACTCGACGGGAAGACCCCAGCGGGAAGCTCGTTCCAGACTTTGCAAGTTCGTGGCAAACAAGACCGGTAAAAACGCACCGTCGAAGACCGCCATTCATCAACATGATGTCGATGAAATGAACGCTTGGTCAATTTTTGAATAGAATGAACACTGCATTGGTTCCTTCATTTAATTTACCAAGTTTTTTAGAGAGATTTGATCCTTAGACCCTATCAATCAATGAAATAAATAACTATACTTTCAATACTAGATGAAAAAAATCCGCCTGTATAAATCCCGTTCCCATGGGAATGCCGGGAAAATTATATATATCCATGTCACTCGCGGAACTGAGACGAATCTAATGACACCTCACACTTCAAAATCCATTGAGCCGTTTAGGCTGCAGGGCGAGCCAAAGAATGATACATACATACGCTCGAAAAACATAACCCTCCTTCGACAGTCGGGTGAAAATACAGATAGATAGATAGAGACGTTTATTTGGTACTGCAAGCACACACAATCAAGATTAACAAAAATACAGAAATCAGTACAAACTTAAAAGTACCTAAAACATTTTATATTGTCTGTATGCTGTATGCTCAGTGGTCAACATTGCTCATAGGAGCAAAACTCTGATATTCTGCTACAACCCAGAGGATCGAGAGCAAAATATTACTTACTAATTAAAATAATTATACAACAAAATAAAAAACAAACAGTGCTAAGCATCATCAGGTCATAAAAAGTACGTCAGTTGATTGGTGGTGTCAACATCCCTATTAGCAGATTGTACAAGATGCTATTATTAATTTGAGAGAGAGAGAGAGAGATGTTTATTTACACATATTCGATACACAGGAAATACAGTTGACAGGAAAAGATACAAAAAAAATCATCGAATAGTATAAATTGGGCCCCACTCAGCATAATGTTGCGGCAAACCACAACGCTGTTTTTCAGTGGGACCCATTTAAAAACTAAACACAAAAAAACAAATCGTGTGATGACACGAACGCCAGCGCAAAGTGAAGTTCGCAACAAAACCTAGATAGGTACAAACCGGAAGTATGTATGGCGCCACTTGATCAGTTTAATCGTATCTGAACCATTAAACCGCAACAAATTACGCCAAGGATTATTCTGTCTACTGTAGTGAATTATCAGCAATTTCACTAATTTTGATATTGTGACGCATCACTCAACCTTCGATAAAGCAAACTTAAAATTTCTCTAACAACCTTCTTGTTGCAGCTAAAGTACGACCGGCACAAGACGACGGAGGCTCTCCCTCTGTCCACCAACTCTGGCCTCATCATCCGAGACTCCAGGTTCTCCCTGCGATTTGACGCTGCTTCTGCTACTTACACATTATCGGTAAGTTAATACGTCTGAAATAAGAACGAATGAAGAGGTTTTGAATTTGGTAGAAGATGATAGGCTTCCGTTGAGGCCGATTGTTTTTTTTTTTTAAATAGCCTATACCGTGTCCCACTGCTGGGCAAAGGCCTCCCCTTTCTCCTTCCACTCGTCCCTGGCTGCGGCAAAGTGTTGCCAGTCCGGCTGGAATCGCTCCAAATCGTCCCGCCGCCATCTTCTTTTAGGCCTACCTCTGCTCCGGTGCCCGTCGCTTGGAACCCAATCAGTAGTGATTTTGGCCCAGCGATCCGGATGCATCCGGCAGACATGACCTGCCCAGTCCCACTTGAGTTTGGCGGTCTTTGTCCCCACATCAACAATTCGGGTTTTGGAGCGCAGTTCAGTGTTTCTGATTCTATCAGCTCTTCGAACACCTAGGATACTGCGCTCCATAGCCCGCTGGCAAACCTCGAGTTTGGACTTCTGGGCCTCAGTCAAAGACCAGGTCTGAGCACCGTAGGTTAGGATGGGCAGAATGCACATGTCAACGAGCTTGCGTTTTAAGGCTAGGGGAAGTTTACCCTTCATAGTGCTTTCATGGACCAGTAGCTCCTCCAGGCATTTTCGATTCGTTTGTCGACTTCTTTGCCTTGTCGATTTTCGAAGGAAACTATCTTGAATATAGGAGATTATTTGAAAATAGGAGAGGAAATATATGGGCATCTGATACGTGACAATTACATAAAACTACACTGTAATCCGTTACGACCAGCCGTTTAATATGACGTAATTACAGTGCAAAATGCAAAATGGTTTAAAAATTTTGTCGGCTATAATAAATAAATAAATAAATATCATGGAACAATTCACACCAATTGACCTAGTCCCAAAGTAAGCTTAGCAAAGCTTGTGTTATGGGTACTAAGCAACGGATAAACATACTTATATAGGATAAATACTTAAATACATAGAAAACATCCATAACTCAGGAACAAATATTCGTGCTCATCACACAAATAAATGCTCTTACCGGGATTCGAACCCAGGACCTCTTGCTTCGTAGGCAGGGTCACTACCAACTAGGCTAAAGCGGTCGTTAAATAACTTCACTTATGTGATATATCCCTATTGTGACCTATTTTTAGGGTTCCGGAGCATTTCCATACGTCGTACTAAGGATTTACCTTATTTTTTTTTTAGAGACAACTTTGGATTTATTTCTATCGAACGAACTACGAGTAAATCGTTTTTCTATATAGGTAAACACTGGTCATTAGAGTGAATCCTCAAATGTCTTACACATGAATTTCAGGACTAAAGCTTTGCTAGTAATGATACAGCACGAGATTAAATGAATGCAATAAATGCGCCAAAAACACGGTAGACCATTAAGGCCCTATAGAGCTTTTGGCGCATTTATTGCATTCATTTAATCTCGTGCTGTATCATTACAAGTAAAGCTATAGTCTTGAAATTCATGTGTAAGATGTTTGAGGATTCACTCTAATGACAAGTGTTTATCGAAACACGATTACTTATAGTTCGCTCGATAGAAAAAAAATCCAAAGTCTTCTCTAAAAAATAACATAAATCGTAGTATGACGCTGATACTGCACGGCAGGTCATGACTTTTTGAATGTTAATAAAACAAGATGTTTTCTAGGGCCGTAGTGTTGCTACATTTTTAAAATATGTATTTGTTTTAGTAATAAGATGAAAATACCCATAAACACGCGCAGTCCAACCAACCTATCTTGAGCCATCGTGCCTCCCCCACGCCCGACATCGCCCACCCAAAATCGATTAGTGCGAAAAGCTCGGTAGGCACTTAATGCAGTATACGCGTAGAACTTGCCACTATGTTGTATATAGGCTATAATATAGTGTAACATTTTTTAGATAAAAGACATCCAAGAAACCGACGCGGGCTGGTATCAGTGCCAAGTGATCATATCAGTGAGCAACAAGATCACTGCTGAAGTGGAACTGCAAGTCCGCCGTCCCCCCATCATCTCTGACAACTCTACGCGGTCTGTCGTCGCCAGCGAAGGAGAGAGTGAGTATCAGTTACATACATCACTGATGACAGTGCCAAGTCATCAGTTTGGTATGCTTAGTATAAGTTTTACTTCACCAAATACTTCTCGATCGTGTTTACGTAAAAATATCAATTACTACGGAAACTTGGACAGCGTCTCCGCGCGCGCGCGTTCTTGTTTCCATAGAATTGAAATTTTTACGTAAACGCGATCGAGAAGTATTTTAGTGAAGTAAGAAAGAAAGAAAAATATTTTATTTAAGGTTACAAGAGTACCACCACCAAACAGAAGAAAACAACATTAATACCTCTAATAAACAATTTTGTTATGGTAGTGACACCAATTGTCACCAAAAAAGGGTCTCCACTCAGCATGTGTTGCTACACAGTGAGTGCAGCAACGCTGGTTTTCTGTAGAGCCCAGATTTGAGCTACACGACAGCTCCACCTGTTACAATAATAAATAATACACACAACCTAGGCTTAAGCATTTGTTTTAAACTAAAGTGAAGGGCACCAAGCAAAAGGTGTGGTGCAAAATAAAATATCAATTTGACATCATATATATAAATACCTACACAACATTATATACTATTACATATCTTAAGAAGGATATAGCACTGCACGGACTGACTGAGTGTGATTTTTTTGCACGTCCAGCAAATACTTCTTGAATTTATATTTGAAACAACCAATTGTACTTGAATTCCTTATTGGTGGTGGTATATTGTTCCAACATTTCGTGGCAGCATAACGGAAGATACCACGAAAAGCAGCCGTACAGTGCTTAGGAAATATCAATCTCGTGGCAGCCCTGACCACGCGCCGAGAAATGATGGGCCTCTCAAACAAATACCGTGGCCGCTGGAAGTTCACAACGCCGAAGAGTAGACCAGCCAGATGAAGAGAGCGCCTGGCATCCATTCTAAGTAAATTACTTTGGTCAAGGTAAGGTGACACGTGCGTCCTAGGTGGGATTGAGAAACAAAATCGAGCACAAGCATTCTGGACACATTGCAGAAGAGACTTGGAACGTGCCAGTAAGCAGCCACTCATAACAATGTAAACATAATTAAGCTTAGACAAGATTAATGATTCACAGAGCCTGATTCTAAGGTCAGCGTTGAGATGATCTCGAACCTGATACAATACAATATATTTAACCGATAGAAACATTGTCTTGTCGCCTCAAGCACAAAAACGCAATCCCTCGTCCAAAAAGAGACCAAGGTTGCGGGCAACGGAAACCCGCTCCAACAAATCTGAACTGAACCAAGCGTCAAACGAACGTCAGTACTACAAGTTTTCTCAATCTGCCCTTCGTCCCGATAATGAGATATTTAGATTTCACTGGATTGAGAATCAAGCCGTTTCGCGAAGACCATCCCCTTACGCGCTCCAAATCCTGATTAATCTCATCGACTACTCTAAGGGTGTCAGAAGGCTTAAACGTTTTAAAAATCTGGGTATCATCTGCGTACATGTGATAATTGCAAAATTCGAAACACTTGATGATATCAGACGTGAAAAGAATAAATAAAATTGGACCTAAAATGGAGCTTAGTATAAGTAAAACTTATACTAAGCGTACAGTTCTGACGACTACTCGGGCCGACGTCGCCAGCGAAGGCGAGAGTGAGTATCGGAGTTACATCACTGATGTCAGTGCCACTGATCATTGATCATACTATATCAGAGAGAGAGAGAGAGAGAGATGTTTATTTACACATATTCGATACACAGGAAATACATTTGACAGGAAAAGATACAAATAAAAATCATCGAATAGTATAAATTGGGCCCCACTCAGCATAACAGTGCGTACAACACTGATGGCAATGCCAAGTCATCAGCTCCGGCAACAATTCGGTCTGTCGTCACCAGTGAAGGCGAGAGTGAGTACCACATCAGTTAAGTACAATGCCAAGTGATCGCTACTATATCACTGATGAGATGTGATAATGCCAAGTCATCACCTCGTATAAGTTACTAGCCTTCCATCCGCAGCTTCGCCCGCAATAAAAGTAATTTTCCCGTAGCTGCGTAGGAAAAGGTATTTTCCCGCGGTATGAAGTAGCCTTATTCAGTCATTAACTGAAGCTCAAAAGTCCAGGCTTAAGGTTTGCCAGCGAGCAATGGAGCGCAGTATCCTGGGTGTTCGAAGATCTGATCGAATCAGAAACACTGCACTGCGCTCCAAAACTCGTATTACAGATGTGGATGTCAAAACCGCCAAGCTGAAGTGGGACTGGGCCGGACATGTCTGCCGAATGCATCCGGACCGATGGGCGCGAATCGTTACCGAATGGGTTCCGAGGGATGGCCAAAGGAGCAGAGGCAGACCTAAGAGGAGGTGGCGGGACGACCTGATCGCTTTTCAGCTCGATTGGCAGGTGCATGCCCAGGATAGGGAAAAATGGCGGAGGAAAGGGGAGGCCTTTGCCCAGCAGTGGGACATATTATGTAGCCTATGTCACTCTGTGGTAATGTAGCTTTCCAACGGCAAAAGAATTTTTGAAATCGGTCCGGTAGTTTTGGAGCCTATATGCAAACAAACAAACAAACAAGCAAACATACAAACAAACAATCAAATCTTTCCTCTTTATAATATTAGTATAGATAACCGCTCGGTCCGCCGTCGCCAGCCAAGGCGAGAGTATCAAATTAATTACAATGTCCTAATCATTGCTAATACATCAACATCACTGATGAAAACGCCAAGCCATCGCTACTGGGTATGTATTACAATACCGAAGTACGAAAGACCGAGGGGCTGTTTCACCACCCATTGATTAATTTTAACTGACGGATAAATGTGATGCCGTCTCCGTCTATTCGAACAAAACAAACAGAGCGGCATCACATTTATCCGTCAAATAAATTTGATCAATGGATGGTGAAACAGGGGGCGAATGTATTAAAACCTCAACAGGTTAGGTTTGTTTTATAACAATCTTAAAAAGTTAACGGTTTCAGAAAAAAATCGTGTCGGTCTTTTGACCCATTCGATGTTTTAATACATTTGGTCTTTCGTACTTCGGTATTGTAATACATACCCATCGCTACTACATCACTGATGACTACGGAATGATTTATTAAATCATCAGTTTTAATTTCTTACCTGAGATTTAATTTTGATTCCTAGTAGGGTAAATCGCCAATAGCTGGCCACCTCATACTAAAAATGAACTCTATTCACCCATAATACAATTCATTCTTAGTATAAGGTGTTAATTACTGGCCACCCTTCAATAACTGGCCACGTTATACTAATTTGAATTCTGTTTGTAGGGGAACAGAGTTCATTTTCAGTATGAGGGGGCCAGTTATTAGCGATTTACCTTATATAAATAATACATAGTTTAGTTTGAGTAATGGAGAGGGCTATGCTTGGAGTTTCTTCACGGGATTGAATCATAAACGAGGAGATCTGTAGAAGAACCGGGGTCACCGACATAGCCAAACGGATTAGCTCATTGAAATGGCAATGGGCAGGCCATATAGCACGCAGAACTGAAGGCCATTGGGGCCGAAAAGTTCTCGAATGGAGACCACGGACTGGCAAGCGCAGCGTGGGACGTCCACCAACGAGATGGACGGACGATTTGGCGAAGGCCGTAGGTTCAGGGTGGATGCAAATCGCTTCCAATCGTAATGATTGGGCATCAATGAGGGAGGCCCTATGTCCAGCAGTGGACGTCCTACGGCGGAAATGATGATAGTTTTCGTGTGATGCAGATTTTTTAAAGAAAATAAACAATATTTATTTCAAATTTTCATGATCACTTGTCCTCAGGTGCGGTGATGGAGTGCTACGCTGGCGGGTTCCCGCCGCCGAAGATATCGTGGCGTCGCGAGAATAACGCCATCTTGCCCACTGGTGGGTCTATCTACAGGTAAAAACAGCCATTACACCGTTTCACTTCATATTTTAAACTTTTATTTTGACTGATAGCTACTTTAAAGATAAAGAGATAAAGATAAATTTAATAAAAATTTGATTTTTACAGAAATAACTTATATAGGTACAAAGTTTCCTTATAAAACTAAGTAACTAACTCATGAGCCCGAACTAGGAAATCCTGTGTTTCGGACTGGAAGAACTAATATATTAACTTTAAATAAATAATCAAACACACTGTGAAAAATGCAAGTCAAGAATTCTGTCAAATACAATATAAATATTATATATTTTATTTATTATTTAGGTAAGGGGGATAGTGACAATAACATCTAGTCAGCCCCAAATGTCAACCTGCATGACCTGTGCCCCCTGCTAGATAACTGACGAGGCAATGACGACCGAGCTGTGGCGGGATAACCACTTACCTGTTCGGGCGACCGGTCAGAAGAGGCTACAGCGGCCTTGGGATCCAAATAATCTCTAAAACGTCTGGCGCAGAAGGCAAGGGGAAACCACTGCAGCTACATTCCCAAGAAAGTCACATGAGATCACAAATAAAGGAGAGAAGATCGCCCTGCGAACCGATTAGCGACCGGCGCCGTGCTGCGTCCGGGGCGCGCGGTGTGAAGTTGGCTACCGGCCATGGTGGGGTAGGAAACCAGGCCCTCCATGGAATATCTACTACTGGAAACACCCTCAAGCTACGACGCCTCCTGACGATAGGTACGTGGAACGTGCGCGGCTTAAACAAACCTGGAAAACTTACTATTCTGGAACGAGAAGTGGTTAGAGTCGGTATAAACATCTGCGGACTGAGCGAAACGCACTGGAAAGGCAGCGGACATTTCACAACGGACCATCACGTCATTTACTTTTCTGGTAACGACACAAGCAGCAGTAACGGCGTAGCCTTTCTAATACCTGCACACCAGGAAAAGTGCGTGTTGGGTTACGAACCAGTTAGCGATAGGATTCTCAGCATAAAGTTGAAGGCTTCACCGATGAACCTTAACATCATACAGGTGTATGCTCCCACCTCTACCGCAAGTGGCGACGCAATCGAAAATTTTTACTCCGAACTAGAATCTACAATGGCGAAGGTGCCCAATAGGGAATTATTAGTCATCCTAGGAGACTTGAACGCCAAGATAGGAGAGAACGGTTATCAGCTGGGTAAGTGCGCGGGGAGGTTTGGACTCGGTAAGCGAAATGAACGAGGTGAACGCTTAATACAATTCGCTTCAGAAAACGATCTTCTGATTACAAATAGCCTCTTCGAACATCACCCTCGGAGGTTATACACTTGGGTATCGCCTGATGGAAAAACTCGCAACCAAATAGACTATATCATGATTCGGTCGCGATGGAGATCATCAGTAACAAATGCCCATACGTTACCTGGAGCCGACTGCGGATCTGACTACCAATTGTTGATTTCTAAGCTAAAACTCAAACTGGCAGCAGCGAGAATCACTAAAAAACCGAGGAAGCTAGAGGTGAAAGATGTCCTGAAGTTCCGTGCGAGCGTTGAGCAAAACTGGTCACAGTGGTCGGAAGCTGATCAGACCAATGAAACATCCAATAGAATAGAATAGAATAGCATAGAATAATTTTTATTTCGGGCTGCATAGGCCCATATAAAAAAATACCTTAAAGACTAACATACATATTTATATTATATCTTAATTACTAACACGAAAAGTCTGTCACGTGGGCACTTTCGCGGTGTCAGTTAACCGGCCACGAAACCGCCGGTATGCGACACCTTTCGGCCAAAACTCTTCTTTTGTGAAGGTCGACAGTTCTCTATGTCATGAATGCTCTATGGGACCGAGCTAAGACACTAATTACTGCAGCTGTCTCGGAAGCCACCCTACCAACTGTGATCCACAAAAAACAGCACTGGATGACTGAGAGAACCTTTGATCTCGTCGAAAAACGCCGGAAAATGAAAGCAGCGGGATCTGATACAAAGGATATCAATAAAATGTCAACACAAATACAACGCAAATGCAGACAAGATCATAATGCGTACTTGCGCAATATGTGTCAAGAAATTGAGTCCCATGCAGACAGATATGAATCACAAGATCCGTCTCATCACGAAAACGCTGCCCTCAAAAACCTGGGCCATCGAAGATCACAATGGCCAAGTGGTTAGTGAACTGGAAAAAATTTCGGAGGTTTGGAGAAATTACTGTCAGTCATTGTTTCAAGATTCTCAGTCGCGAAATTTTACACCCACAGAGCCTGCGAATGACATACTGGAGCCGGATATACTTGAGTCGGAGGTCAGAGCCGCAATACAACATCTAAAGAATGGGAAAGCCACTGGGAAAGATAAGATCCCAATAGAAACTATCCGTGCATTGGGAGAGTATGGCGTTCATATCTTCCACGCCATCTGCAACAAGATATGGCTTACGGGAAAATGGCCATCTGAATGGGCTCATACAGTTTTCATTCCTCTTCATACAAAGAAGTGTAGCAACTTTCGACTTATTGCGCTTATAACTCACGCTAGCAAAATAATGCTACACATCATCAATGAGAGACTGAAGTCATATTTGTCCAAAGAAATTGCGCCAGAGCAAGCTGGATTTGTGAAAGGTAAGGGAGCCCGTGAGCAAATTCTCATCGTTCGCCAAATCATTGAGAAAGCTCGTGAATTCAACAAGCCAACATACATTGCTTTGTTGATTTCTCCAAAGCGTTTGACTCGGTGAGATGGCCAACATTGTGGAAAACACTACTGGAAATGGGCACACCTCAACATCTCGTGCATCTGCTCAGAGAGCTCTACGAAGGAGGGACAGCTTCAGTGCTGACAGATAACCTCCATTTGGATAGTTTTCATCCAAGTGCAGGTGTGCGACAGGGATGCAGTTTTACCTTTATTATTCAACATTTACACTGAGCTTATAATGCGAATCACTGTCGAAAACTGGACGGATGGTGCTGCGATAGGCGGATATAAAATTGCGAATTTGCGCTACGCGGATGATACCACCCTATTTGCGAGTAGCGCGGGCCTTATGGAGGAATTGCTTCAGAGGATGGAACGCGTGAGCCTCTCGTTTGGGTTGAAGTTAAACCGATTGAAGACCAAAATGATGATCGTGGACCGTGGCAACGATTCACCCAAAGTGACGCAGATTGCGAACTGTGATGTGGTTCAGACCTACGTATACCTCGGGGCTTTAATCTCAGACAATGGCGGCTGCGTAGACGAAGTAAAACGTCGTATGGCCATAACCAGAACTGCGATGGAGAAATTGAGGAAAGTATGGAGGAATCGCAATATCACCAAAGCCACCAAGGTCAGGCTCGTGCGTACACTTGTATTTCCCATTTTTCTCTACGCGGCAGAGACGTGGACAGTACGTGAGCTGGAAAAGGGGAAGATAGACGCCCTTGAGATGTGGTGCTGGAGAAAGATGCTCAAAATATCATGGACTGAGTTTCGCACCAACGCTTCAATACTTCAGGAGTTGGGCATCAAGCAGCGTCTATCGACAGTAGTACAGTCACGCATACTACAGTACTTTGGTCACGTCTCTAGACGAGACAAGAACTCTATAGAACGATTGGTCGTACAGGGAAAAGTGGAGGGCACTAGATCGCGTGGCAGGTCACCTATGCGCTGGACTGACCAAGTGAAATCCGCATTAGGGAGCTGCGTATCTGATTGCGCTAGACAGTCCGCCAAATGGGAGAGGTGGCGGGAGATCGTGCGGAGAGCTGTTTCCGCCTCTACTGATATGGACGCCTCAACGTGACCACGACCACTCTGCCAAGAGTGAAACGACAAAGAAGAAGATTATTCAACCAAAAAAAGTACTTAACCTAAAATTAAAAAGTAATAACAAAAGAAAGGCAGCAAAAACTATCTACTTTACAACTAATAAGAATTTCTCTGTATCTTCGTACGACATGTTTTGTAGTGTTTCTAGGAGATTTTTTTTTGCATTTATTAATATTAAGGGGATAAATGTGCGAAACTGCATTTAATCTATTATAGAGAAGTGGTCCCTAGAAAACAAAAAACTTGTGCGTAAAAGCAAATTTGGGTCTTATTTTTTGTGAGCAAACTATGTCCTTTCGTCTTTTATCCGTTAGATCCGTATTATAGGGTAGTGCTGCGTGCTGTTTGAGTACAATGCCAAATATAAATAATTGTCGAACTGTTAAAACATTACACAACTTATAAAGCAGATGAACATACCGCTTCTTTAGAACAACACCAACAACACTGACACAATTACAAATTACTTTATGTAATAAGTTTTTGTTAAAAGTTTTCTGGGTTTTTTTCCTGTGCATCATGTTCAGTATCAGTTCGTATTTAGTATGATACTAGCTGTTGCCCGCGACTCCGACTGCAAAGAATTCGTTTATCGCTATCCCGCGGGAACTTTATTTTCCGGGATAACAACTATCCTATGTCTTTGCCAGGGTTTCAGTCAATCTCCATACCAAATTTCATGTAAATCGATTCAGCGATTTGAGCGTGAAGAAGTAACAAACATACACACTCACACACTCACAAACTTTCGCCTTTATAATATTAGTGTGATATATGGATTTCACGGGATAAACGTTTGGGGGTAGTTGCAATAGAGAGATCTCTCCCCAGGCAGATGTTAGCCTGGGGACCGAAGTCCGATGGATGAAAGTTGGAAGTCGTACCTATTTATGCAGCCGAGTTGAGAAACTTCGATAGCGTGATGTAGGCTTGTAGAGATTAGTTCCTTATGTGATGACTAGATGGCGCTAGTAGTCGCTACAAACGTAAAAGTAAAAAAAAAAAATATTAAAAATAAAAATACAAAAATAAAAGCTTGTAAAAACTTTGCTTGCAGAGGCAACCTGCTGAAGATAGCGTCCGTCCACAAGGAAGACCGCGGCACTTACTACTGCGTGGCCGAAAACGGTGTCGGCAAGGGGGCGAGACGCAACATCAATTTGGAGGTGGAATTCGCGCCGGTCGTCACAGTGCCGAGGCCTAGGCTGGGACAGGTGGGTTTATAAAATAAATAAATAAATACCACGGGACAATTCACACCAATTGACCTAGTCCCAAAGTAAGCTAGGAAAGCTTGTGTTATAGGTACTAGGCAACGGATAAACATACTTATATAGATAGATACATGCTTAAATACATATTAAACACCCAAGACCCGAGAACAAACATTCGTATTTTTCATACAAATATCTGCCCCGACACGGGAATCGAACCCGGGACCTCAAGCTTCATAGTCAGGTTCTCTAACCACTAGGCCATCTGGTCGTCTGGTCGTCGTTTATAGTCCACTAGCTTTTGCCCGCGACTCTGTCCGCGTGGAATTAGTAACTTGGGCAGCTTATTTTTTTTATCCAATTTGCTTTTTCATCAATAATGGCTCGATATAAAAAAAAAATACCGGCCCCCGCACCCCAGACCCCCCCCCCCCCCCCCTCCACAAACCCCGCACCCCACTGCATGTATTATACATATAAACCTTCCTCTTGAATCACTCCATCTATTTAAAAAAACCGCATCAAAATCCGTTGCATAGTTTTAAAGATCTAAGCATATGTACAGTCTAGTGTAAAATATGGGTGCACAAAACTTGCTCATAAATATGTCCCATAGCTCTTATGTCGTTGAATTAAGGTATAGGTATATGACGATGGGAGGATTAAATCGATACTTATTTTTGCACTTGACCGTATAGTCGACCAAGTAAGTGCTTTACCATTTTTAATGACAGTTCCTACATCAGAATAAAGACAATAAGGCTGATTGTCACATTGACGTGTAAAGTGAAAATAGCCTTTGATGCACAGAAATAATAATAAAGAGGATAGAAATGCCTTAGTTCCTATTTTCTTCCGGAACTCGTGTCGCTGCTTCATCCCCTCCACTTACTGTGTTAATGCACACATGCAAAAGACCGGAACCGTACTACGCAATCACGCACACAATTACTAATATTTTTGCTTACAAACAATTATGAACCTTACACCTTAGAGATAGCGTTGAATAACACTCAACGTAAGTCATACCCACATTTACACAACGGCGCTCTTTATTGGCCGCGTTGGCATTATGTCTGTACTAGTCGTAACCTGTTTTTTTGTCCGCACCACGAATTTTTGTGCAAGACGGAAGGGTTATCAAAAATTACTTTACATTGCTGCGTATAATTCAAAACGATCTGCGTTTTTATGGGCATGAGTAGCAATGGTATATGAAGTTTCGTGTTAATAACGTGTAAACCAATATTTCATAATGAAATATTTTCTCAAGTTGTATTTTGATATAAACCGCATTATTACATTAAATTAATACATACCAATGAAATTTAATCCCCTTATTAGTGTAATTACACAGTGTGGACGAGTTTCCGCAATTGATAATGCTGCAAAACACCATTTTAAAGCACTTGTTGTCATACCCACGTTTCAAATAGCACTGAGCCACAAGTCGCGCGCTTGTGACCTACGAGTCACCCGCGCGGCGCCAAGGTCACGCGTCTAAGGCACTTCTATCCTCTTTATTATTATTTCTGTGCTTTGATGTTTTAAGCTATGCAACTGACATTGAACCTTAGGGTGGTAAAGGAATTTCTTGGTCGACTATACATAGGGACAGACAGCGGGAAGCGACTTTGTTTTTTACTATGTAGTGATAAATCAAATTAATACAAGCTTTGTGTGGAAAGTAAAATCCAGACAACTTTCTTTCACACTTGCTATAGATATATGTAGACTCACGTCAAGAGGCACTTTCCGAGCATGTGCATGTGCATTGTTAAGGATTTTTACAATTTGTTTAAAAGATTTAGCGCATGTCTTCATATAAACGATTTTTTTTTTAAACTTTCTTCCTATTTACAGGCTCTTCAATACGACATGGATCTGGAATGCCACGTAGAGGCCTACCCTCCACCAGCTATTACCTGGCTGAAGGGCGAATTCCAACTGTCTAACAACCAGCACTACAGGTAAATAATCCATGTATACACGTACCAAGTCGTAGCTCCCTCGCGGGCCCACTGCGAATAAGGAGCTTCACTTTCACACGGCATTAAACCCATTTTCCCCTCGACGTGTCTATTCGTCCTTCGCCGTACCGACTCTGGCTATATGAACGTCTCGGGCAAAATGACTCGTTTTTAGGGTTCCATACCCAAAGGGTAAAAACGGATACCCTATTACTGAGGCTCCGCTGTCCGTCCGTCCGTCCGTCTGTCACCAGGCTGTATCTCGGGAACCGTGATAGCTAGAGAGTTGAAATTTTCACAGATGATGTATTTTGGTTGCCACTATAACAACAAATACTAAAAAATGGAATAAAATAAATATTTAAGGGGGCTCCCATACAACAAACATATTTTTTGCTCGTTTTTGCTCGATATTGATAACGGCAACAGGTAGACACTTGAAATATTCACAGAATATTTAATTATATATTGACTTTAAAAATAAATCATTAAATTAAAATAAAAAAAATATTTAAGGGGGCTCCCATACAACAAACGTGATTTTTATAGATAATTGTACGGAACCCTTCGTGCGCGAGTCCGACTCGCACTTGGCCGGTTTTTATTTATTTATTTATTAAGTAAAACAAAATTTACACAGTGTTACAACTGTAAGCCAATTCACTGGAAAATTCAATTTAAACATTTGAAAACAAGAAATAAAAGCATAATAGTATACATTTAAGAAGTAGGTAACAATCCACTTCCATCCATCGCCTCAGAGAACCTCAGACATGTGCGACAGACTTCGGCCCATCGACTTGCAAAGAGGTCAGACTCGGTCGCTGATGAGATGACACAGCACGTGAGGCACGCTAGTGCACGAATGACAGCGGAATAGCGGTGACGAGTCCTTTTTAACCCCCGACACAAAAAGAGGGGTGTTATAAGTTTGACCGCTATGTGTGTGTGTCTGTTTGTGGCATCATAGCTCTTAAACGGGTGAACCGATTTGGATGCTGTTTTTTTTTAATAGAAAGCAGGTTTCTTGGCGATGGTTCTTAGATATGTTTCATCAAAATCGGTTCAGCCGTTTCAAAGTTATCAGATCTTTTGTTAGCTGCGGAAGGGACCTTAGACGCATAACGGGCATTGACTTAATGTCAAACATACGAGTGACATAATTGCGTTGGGGGTTTTTTAAATTTTTAATTTATAGTTACTGTTTTTTGAATGTTTTGTTATGACGTTGTCACGTTAAACTATCGTCCGTAAACCTACTTTACAGTAAAATTACATAAAGTTTACCACTGACAGATGGTTTGCCTTCATTTCATATTCAACTTTAACAACCTACAAATGAAGCCAATTTTACTAGGGGCGTTCAATAAAAAGTGAGAATGAGTATGTTATAAACAACTTTTACTAAATGTCATTTTATTTTTCGACATAGTCACCTTTTAGCATAATACACTTAGTATATCTTTTTTCTAAACTTAAAATTCAATTTTTAAAAAAGGTTTCATCTTGAGTACTTAAAAAATCTTGTACTGCAGCGACTACCGCGTCGTCGTCTTCAAATTTCTGGCCTCTCAGGTATTGTTTCAATCTCGGAAATAGGTAGAAATCACTGGGAGCGAGATCTGGTGAATACGGAGGATGCTTAAGGATATCGAACCCAGCATCACGAATTGCAGCCATTGCAACGGCGGACTTGTGTGCCGGGGCATTGTCCTGGTGGAACAGCACAACTTTCGAGAGTTTACCTCGCCGTTTTTCGCGGATCTCATTGCGCAATGTTGCTATTTGTTTGGCGTATAAAGTGCCCGTAATAGTGGCTCCATGCTCGAGATACTCAATCATTAATACCCCTTTACCATCCCAAAAAACAGAGCCCATGACCTTACCGGCAGATGGGCTCACCTTGAATTTCTTCGGAGTTGGAGATGATGGCCTTTTCCATGTTATAGACTGCAGTTTCGTTTCAGGGTCGTAATGATGGAGCCATGTTTCGTCCATTGTTATAAATCGCGCCAAAAAAAGTTCCCGGTCTTGCTGCATCAGGTTCAAAGCTTCTTGACAAATCTCTAGTCTAGTTTGTTTTTGCGTGTCAGTAAGCATTCTTGGTACCCAACGCGCAGATACCTTTTTCATACCCAAGCGTTCATGTAAAATATTATGCACGCTCCCCGTTGAAATCTTTACATTTTCAGCAATAAAACGAACTGTGACACGACGATCCGCCAAAACTGAGTTTTCGACTTTTTTCACAATTTCTTCAGTTACTGCTGTAGTAGGGCGTCCGGAGCGGGGGTCGTCCATTGTCGATGTTCTTCCACGTCTAAATTCGGCGCACCAACGTGCGACTGTCGAATACGGAGGAGCATTAGACCCTAAAGTGTCCCGCAAATCCAAATTGACTTGGTCCGTAGAAAAATTTTTCAAATACAAGTATTTGATAACGGCGCGCAGTTCAATTTTCTCCATTTTCGCTAACGTACTCAATAGCATTGCAAAGAAATTACCGTATATTTTTTTAAACAAAAGACAGTTAGTTTTTTTTTTCATAGCTATCAGCTAGATAGATTAGCTTTACCGGCCAGTATTTAATTTCGTAATATTAAAAGAGTTTGCATCTCATTCTCACTTTATATTGAACGCCCCTCGTAGAATACTGTTACCCACGTTTGCAGATTTCGTAATAGCTACTTTATTTGTATGGTGTCAAAGTTGGAAATGAAATGAAGGTAAGCCATTTGTCAGTGGTAAACTAGAAGTAAACGTATTGTATAGACAACCGGTTTTCGTTTTATGCTCTCGTTGTGCTTACTACTATTCGTCGGCCAGGATATCCCACTTCGCGACGGCCGACGAGTTCACCGACACTACTCTGCGCGTGATCACTATCGAGAAGCGCCAGTACGGCCTCTTCACTTGCAAGGCCCAGAACAAACTAGGCACTGACGAAGGCAGCGTGGATTTGTTCGGTTAGTACAGCCACGTAGCATATAAGTTACTAAATTTTGCTTGCTAATTTGTCAGCTTTGAACCAAAACTATTTAAGGCCCTACCGAGTTTTTGGCGCTAATCGATTTTAGGTATTCTATGCACTCGTGTATGTGTGCGTGAGAGCGGCTAGAATCAAAGCCGTGCGTAAGCGCGAGCGACACGAGTTCCCCGTCCGATGCCCGAAGGAGTACTAACGCTACTAACTATACGGACAAGGGGGAACGACGGCTCAAGATAGGTTGGTCAGACCGCGCGTGTATTTGAGTATATTCATCGTATTACTGAAACAAATACGTATTTTAAAAATGTAGCAACACTAGGCCCTAGAAAACTTCTTGTTTTATTAACATTCAAAAAGGCATGGCCTGCCGTGCAGTATTTACGCCGTACTAAGGACGACTGGATTTATATTCTATCGAGTAAACTACAAGTAATCGTGTTTCGAATAACACTGGTCATTAGAGTGTATCCTCAAATATCTTACTCATGAATTTCAGAACTAAAGCTTTGCTAGTAATGATACAGCATGTGATTAAATGAATGCAATAAATGCTCCAAAAGCTCGGTGCGGCCTTAACCATGCCAATCCTTTTTATATTGTAGAAGTTTTTATTTCGATTTAATTTTGATCATGTATATTTATGACGTTGGTGTTGGTGAAAACTGGCTTCAATCCATCATCATTTTAACCGACTTCAAAAAGCAGGGCGCTTAATTTTATTGTATTTCTATCTTTTTATCAGTCCGACTCTCACTTGTCGTGTTCATTTTTATGTTTGTTACCTCAAAACTAGTCAAGGATTTTCCATTTTTTTTGTTTTAGAGATACTTACCTATTGTTGGATCCCATTTGATGGAATTTATTTGAAGTCGGTTCAATGATTTTTCTTTTCGACTTGACGTCTTTGTAGATGATCAGTGAACGTCGATTTCGTTGCACGGCACTGGATATCACGTAGAAATATTAGTATGGATACGCTAATAAGCCCGTAATTCATTGCATTAGCATTGGCTGTTAGTTTAGATGTGGCGAAGGCCTTCGATCGGGTTTGGCACAAAGCGCTCCTCTCAAAACTTCCGTCCTTTGGGCTTCCTGAGAAATTATGCGGATGGATCAGCAGCTTCCTAACGGACAGAAGCATAAAGGTTGTAGTTGACGGTGCATGCTCTGATTCCATGTCTGTGAATGCTGGTGTCCCTCAAGGCTGTGTGCTATCGCCTACGCTCTTCCTTCTGCATGTCAATGATATGCTGCCATCCGGCGGCATTCACTGTTATGCGGATGATAGTACGGTTGATGCCTCTTACACCGGCCGCGCCGGTATTTCTCGGGAAAACGTTATAGAGTGCCGAAATAAACTTGTGTCTGAAATTGAGACTTCCCTAAAAGAAGTTTCAGAATGGGGTCGACTTAATTTAGTCCGTTTTAACCCCACTAAGACACAGGTTTGCGCGTTTACCGCAAAAAAGTCTGCGTTTGTCGCGTCACCTCTTTTCGAAGGCACTCCCCTTGCTACCACAGCCAGTATCGGAATCCTTGGTATTGACATCTCGAGTGAAGTCCAGTTCCGCGACCACTTGGAGAGTAAGGCTAAATTAGCCTCGAAGAAGCTCGGCGTGCTCAACAGATCGAGACGGTATTTCACTCCAGCCCACCGCCTTCAGCTTTATAAGGCGCAGGTTCGCCCACATATGGAATACTGCTCTCATCTGTGGGCGGGGGCTCCCCGGTACCAGCTTCTCCCTCTGGATCGCATACAACGGAGAGCGACTCGAATAGTCGGCTGCCAACGAACTTCTGATGGGCTTGATTCCTTGGCGCTGCGTAGAGATGTAGCTTCACTGTCCATCTTCTATCGCATGTACAACGGAGAGTGCTCCGAGGAGTTATTCGGGTTGATCCCTGCCGCATCCTTCCGCCACCGCCCTACGCGACAACACTTCCATCCTCACCATCTGGATGGTTGGTTGTCTTCTGCTGTGCGTTTTTCCAGAAATTTCCTGCCTCGCACAGCAAAGCTCTGGAATGAGGTTCCTGCTGCGGTATTCCCGGACCGATATGACCTTCAAGCTTTCAAAAAAAGAGCGTACTCCTACCTAAAAGGCCGGCAACGCACTTGTGACTCTTTTGGTGTCGCAGGTGTCCATGGGCGACGGTAATCGTTTACCATCAGGCGATCCGTCTGCTCGTTTGCCCCCTATATCATAAAAAAAAAAAAAAAAAAAAAAATTCGATTAAACGGTTAAAAAAATGTTATTTTCACACCTTTCATTCGGAAAAGTAGATTTTGCTCCCTGACGACAGGGATCAAAATGCTACTTTTCTGTTCAAGCTACTTTTTTAATTTATTCATTGGCATGTATCATTTACGCAATGTGCCAATGAACACAGACCTTAATAAAATAATCGATTGTAATTATTTCATCGTAATCGATTAAAAACGAAAATTTTCGTAATAGTTTAAAAAATGTCACAATAAATTATATGTTTCACTTAAATGAAAACTATCGTTGATTGTTATTGTGATTTAATTAATATTGATATCCGATACCATTGTAATATTCGATTCCATTCGATTATTTCTTAACATTGTTAAAAGTAGCACAGGAAAACTTTATCTGTGGTGACCTTTCCCTATCTATCACAACAATCCATTTTCCTCATAGTCGGTGTGAAAAATTGTATGTGTCACCCAGGAGCAAAATCATTTTTGTCTTGGGCGTTAACACTTGAATCCTTCGTTACGCTCAGGATTCTATTGTAGAATCCATCGCTTCACTCTGGATTCAATGTACTGCCCTCGCCGTAAATACATCATTTTGCTCCCTTGTGACACATAACTGTTAATACCTTGTATGTCAGAAATATAATAAAACTGCATTCAAGTCTCGCTTGTTACAAATGAGACCAATTTAACAAAGGCATCTTTGTATTGTCATTTATTTTACATTTTATACCAAATTTCGTCGTCCGACCACCGACAGTCATGTGGGTAAAACATAACTTGCAAGATTTGACCTAAGCTTACAGAATAACTAACTGCAAACACTAACATAAATTAATTAAATTATATGAGAACTTTAAATTAAACAAAAATATAGCCTTAAATTTGGCACGTCAAGACATACGAGATGTTAAGTGTAATACATGTTTAAATTTAAAACTAGTAATAAATCACTTCAGAATAAAACAATATTACAAAACATTTACTTCATTCATATTTTTAGACGACCAGATGGCCTAGTGGTTAGAGAACCTGACTACGAAGCTTGTGGTCCCGGGTTCGATTCCCGTGTCGGGGCAGATATTTGTATGAAAAATACGGATATTTGCTCTCGGTTCCTGGGTGTTTTGTTTAATATGTATTTAAGTATGTGTCTATCTATATAAGTATGTTTATCCGTTGCCTTATGCCCATAGTACAAGCTTTGCTTAGTTTGGGACTAGGTCAATTGGTGTGAATTGTCCCGTGATTTTTATTTATTATATTGTGTAATATCATAAAAAAAAAACCGTTGTCCTTTTTTTTAACAACGCAAAGCCCGGGATCCCGTGGCATATCCGTACTAACTTAATGATTACGTTTGTTGCCAATCAATATGCAACCTTATCGCCGATCGCTCTGGATTATTTTTGTTTGTTCTTTATTTTTACCATCGCATGCGCACGTGTCCGTAGAAACTATAATCCCGGTGTGCCCGCCGGCTTGCGGTCAGACGCGGTACGGCGGCGGCGCGGCGACGATCGCGCCCTCGCCTCTAACGCTAGCCGCCTTGATGGCGCTGTATGCTGGCTACGCTTACAGAAGGTACGTGACCATAGAACTACATACCAAGGATGATATAGACTGGATTGGCAGTCGCCATAGTACGGATCGGCCGCGGTTCTGTAGTTCGATTATTAAATCTAGATGGCGCTGAAATATAGCCAGAGGCTTTGAAGGCAAAACAATAGACTACAGGTGTTTCATATTACTACAAATGTATTATTTTTCAAAAATATTGCATAATAATACATTTGCAGTGATATGAAACATCTGTAGTCCTATTGTTTTGCCTTCAAAGCCTCTGGCTATATTTCAGCGTCATCTAGATTCAATAATCGAACTACAAAAACCGCGGCCGATCCGTACTATGGCGACTGCCAATCCAGTCTATATCATCCTTGGTTCAAGTTAACGAGCTAGGTGTAAACCAATAAGCGGGTTGAACGATGCTATTGCAGTACTGACTCGTTAACTTGAACAGAGTATAGCCAGACCCAAAAGAAGTCCATATTCTTGAAGACACGGTAAACGTAACGGTGCCAAATCAAGTGAACATACTAGTATACTGCTGACGGCGCTGCGACGCACACATAGAAACAGAGAGAGAGAGAGAGGTCGTGCACAGACGTCATTTGTCCCTGGACACGCTTCCAGAAGGGTATGTATTACAATACCGAAGTACGAAAGACCGAATGTATTAAAGTCAAAGTCAAAATTCTTTATTCAATTTAGGCATCAATTGATGCTCCTATGAACGTCGAAGAATCTGCCACCGGTTCGGAAAAAACCCTGTTGAGAAGAAACCGGCAAGAAACTCAACAAGGTATATTTTTTTCAATCAGATCTACATTGTTATGAAATTACATACATCTAAAGTATTTAATACATCGAATGGGTCAAAAGACCGACACGATTTTTTTTTGAAACTTTTTAGAATTTATTAAAACGGCATCATACAGAACCCATTAGGTTAGGTTAAGTTTGTTTTATAACAATCTTAAAAAGTTAACGGTTTCAGAAAAAAATCGTGTCGGTCTTTTGACCCTTTCGATGTTTTAATACATTCGGTCTTTCGTACTTCGGTATTGTAATACATACCCTTCCAGAAGGAACGAACACAAACTGACAAATAGAGAGGGGTTAAGGGGGTACGATGCGCACCATTTCTCCATACAAACGTAATCCCCTGTTTCCTTCCTGGATAATGAATTTAGAGCCAAATTTTTTTTACTGTGTAATCTGTATCTACCATAGCTATGCCCCTATGTTTCGTTTTTTTTCCATATTTCAATTAACGTAAGAAATATGAGCTTTCCAAAACTGAAAAAATTGCCCAATTTCAACGTCATTTTCAGACACTCATCACAAAAGAATCCCTCACATAAACAAAAAAAGGAAAACATAGGGGCATAGCTAAATCTGTCCTCTGATTATTTTTGAAAAAAATAATTTTATTGGTCCAGTTTTCGAGAAGAAAACAGGGGATTACGAAATGCTGTTTTGATCAATTTTACGCGCCTATTAACGGTCTGAGCTGCAGTTGTCCCGCTCTCGCTGTACTGACACGCAGGGGTTCGGGCGAGACAGCGACATTTCATTAAAATACCTATTTCTCAAAAGTCTCTCAGCCATCGTACCCTCTTAAGGTAGCCGCTTTGATGGCATTGTACGATGGATACGCTTACAGAGTTTATGTGGCCATAGAAGTCTATACTTTGTTCAAGTCAACGAGCTAGTTATAAACCAGTAGGCGGGTTGAACGATGCTATTGTAGTACTAACTCGTTAACTCGAACAGAGCCAAAACCAAAAGTCCATGGTGCCAACAAAGTTAAGTGGGCATGCTACTATACTGCTGGCGGCGCTGCGACACACAGAGAGATAGAGAGAGAGATCAGAGAGCGAGAACGCATAAAGACACTGAAACACAAACACACAGTAAAAGACACACACTTAGAGAGACAGAGAGAGAGACCGACTCAAACGCACGCAGAGATATATCGGCGATCGCACAGACGTCACCTTAGTATTCATATAAAGTGGGTAAGACAGTTTTTGCTCTGATTGTAGTTTTGTTGTCATGCAGTTGATGCTCGTAGATAAAATAATAATCATTTTTGTAATGAGATTTGTTAGATAGTTTATGATCTTGAATGTTTAAAATATTGGAATCTAATTCGGAAGAACCGTATCTTAATATATAAAACTGAATGTTTGTCTGTATGTCCTTTATAGAATCATTTGATCATGATCTTTAGCAAAGTTGTTGTGCATGAGCCAAAGGTTTCTGAGTTGGTACGACCAATTTTCGACAGATGGCGCCACACAACGGGGGCGAAGCCGCGGGCATCATCTAGTGTATTATATGGGTGGATCAACTATTTCTTGTTGTTATTCTGTCCCGTCAGCGAGGGGACAAAAGTAGTACAGCTTAATTAGAAGAAATGTTGTGTCACATTAACTAACATGCTTATTAGATGACCAATTGTAGAAGGGATTTAAAACTACCACAAAAATGCATGTTTGGCAAATTTTAATCAGATAAACTTACAGTTTAAGGCTGCGTATCCACCGGAGCTGTGCGAGGATGCGTTGCGAGGGATGTGTTTGTCATGAACCAATAGAAACACTTCATTTAAAAGGTCCTAAGTGAATGAAGTGTTTCTATTGGTTCATGACAAACACATCCCTCGCAACGCAACGCATCCTCGCACATCTCTCGTGGAAACGCAGCCCAAGGAGTGACCTAGGAGACCGTCACTATAGCAACGACTGACAAAAAAAAGTTGATCGACCCATAAAATTATTTTTAGAGTATACCTAAAACTATTTCGTGGAATATAGTTTATGTTTTCCTTTACAGAATCACCAGTACCAGATATTAATTATCCGGGCTTACGGCCCGATCCACTCATGTACGGCAAATACAGCGCAGCTACCAACATACAAACAAACATACACATATCCGTAATAATATATCTGATCAACGTCCTAATTTATTAAGCTGCTATGCAATGACTGCTAAAGACGTGGTAAGGAGATGGCTAGAATTTGTCGCTTCAAGGTGATCTCTTCCAGGCAACTACAGAATAATCCTACTCTATGAAGTAACTATAGAACGGGATACGTATCTAAATATCGAAAATGAATTTAATGAATGTATTAAAATAGAGGTGCGCCCGATCGGTCTTTAAAGGTTATAATTATAACATCGAAAATATTTTTTCTAAAACTATTTTTTTTTAAGGTTATTATAAAAGTGACCAAACCTAACGTAATGGGTTCTATACGATGCCGTATTGATAAATGAAATTAAATGAAAGCATGCCAAGTTTGCGGTTTCAGAATGAAAACTTTTCGATGTTTATGCGACTCGTTTTTATAAAACGTAGACGGGACAAGGTACAGTTGCGGAATGAAAAGGCTCGTCAATTTTCGACTCTCAGTCAACGAGTTAATGCACAGAATAAGAATAATCTGTACTGACGTACAGAAGGATCGCTCTCGAACAAAGGTCAACTTTAGGTATAAAAACTTTCCTACTCCTGCTGCGTGCACGCGAAATTAAAACTTATCGTGTGATACGAGCGTTCATATTCCGTTGGGCACCGCCGATCCGAAACCAAGGGCACTGGGTTCCCACTCGCCCATATTTGGTAGGTATATAAATCAAGAAAGATAACACTGTGTATTAATTCAGTAAACTACCTTTAGTATGTAAGTAAGCTATTTATAATATCGTTTAGAAGTCATTGTTTGTTGCAAAAATCACAGAAAAAAAGATGCTTAGTTACGCGCGACGCGGCTAGCGTGCGAACTGAAGGCCGCGCGACAACCTACTGCCATACTCCTCCCGGGAGGAGCGCCGGCCGAACATACCTAAACTGCGGAGTGAAACCCCCCTGGTTAAGGTCGAAAAGTGACGGTCCTTTTCATATCGTTACTATACAGTTTTGTATTCGAATCACAATTTTCGAATTTCTGTGGGTTGACGTGCTATTGCATCATCAGCATACCTTATGTTATGTCCATGCGGCGATTTCTTTCCATCAGTTGACTCTGCTCGTTTACCTATCTTTAAAAAAAATTTACGCAATTATGCGTCAGCGGTAAGTTTGAGTTTCCATGTTATTGACTAAAACATGCACAAAATAATTTATAAACAGAAACACCAATACTCGTGCCATTGACAAAGAAATTAATATAAAATTATAAAATAGAGTTTTTCTTGTGCATTAAGATTGAAGAGTCGCGTTAGAACCGTTTCCTAATCCATTAAAAAATTAGATTATCTATTATAACATATAGTAAGAAAAAAAGACTCCAAAACGTAGTTTGATATCAAAAACAGTCGCAATTATAATCACCATTTCTATGTGTTAAACGGTGACTAGAAATCTACAGGGTGGCCAACTTGGAGGTATACAACTTTTTTTGCCGCCATTTTATTTTGGCGGCAAATATGACAGTTGTTGCATTAAAATCACTTTGTGTAGATACGGCACAACGACTGAACAATGTGTTTTAATTATTAAAACGTTCTACTCAACCCAATAATGTATTTTATTGAATCAGGCGTTACTTTGCGGATGTCCATATTAATGAACTAAAACTATTACTTCAATCAAGAAGGTCGCGGGTGAGCAAAGTAATTGTTTTAGTTCACCAATAATGTATTGCGGAAACTATGAAAGTTGATTGAACGGTGACATTGATTGGCCCCCAAGATCGCCTGATTTAACAATTCCTGACTTTTTTTCTGTGGGGCTATCTAAAGGGACGTGTCTATGCTAACAGGCCAGTGAACCTTCAGCAATTAAAACAAAATATTCGAGACACAGTCACTGAGATAACACAGGAAGTGTGATGAAAAGGGCTCACATCTGCATGCTGCCAGAGGTGGACATTTGTCTGAAATTATTTTCCATATTTAATTGCCGGCCCTAAATACTATATTTGACAAGAAATACTTAATATTTTTTTTTATATTTCATAGAATAAAATTACAGAACTAAAGTGTATACAAAAAGAAAGAAAGAAAGAAGATATTTATTCACTTTTGCAAGACACACAAATACAAGAAAGTACACACAATTTCATACAAATAAACAAAAATCACAAACAATGCAGTAATAAATATGTACATACACAATTCTGCATGTGTGTCCCCGCAAAAGTGAAACGGTCATACCTATTATTTGGCCACCCTGTATTTAAAAATGATGCAATATTCCGATGTTTAGGGCCTTATGCCTTTGCGGCCAATGTCGTTTAGGGATTAAAGTCGATCGATCTAGCACGTGACTGATATTGTATGTAGTACACGCTATTCTACAAGCTTTTATAGTAAATAGTATTAGAGTAAGTATGTGACATCAGTGAATCAACTTTTTTTGAGGACTAGGTAGCTAAAGCACGGTTGCGTAACACGAAGAATTGGGTACAATCTTTGATCAATTATAACTGTAGATCCACAGTCGCGCGCCCGAAAATGTCCGAGCCAAATGAGCGCCACTTTGATAAAAGTGGCCTTCTTTTTTCTCAGTACGTTGCGTGAAATTGTCAAGTGTCAACCGAAATTCGACTGTAATGAAGTAAAGACTAGGTTCAAATTTCTGTGTAGGTGATGATTTTAATTGTTATGCAAACAAATAAAAAAGTTCGGACATTCTTTGAAGGGGATTTTGTTCGGCAATGTGTATCTTCAGTTATAATTGATCAAAGGGTACAATGACCGTGTCATAACGTGTTTAGCTCGTGGCACGGAAAGCCAAGGACGGGTTCGATTCCCAGCATTGGTCTTTTTTCTGGGGCTTTTTCTGTGCATCTATGTTTCAGTTTGTATTTAGTATGAAATATCTGTCATAATGTGTCTGACTCTCGCACATTATTGCACGACCTTATAAATTGAAATCCTTATGACAATTGGGATGTCCCGTTTTTGACAACCTATAATAAATCGAAAACAGTGTAGATATATCAGTCAAGTCGTGCAGAGCGATATCTACCTACATGCATTTCTGTAGGGTTCAACTTCGTGTTTGACATTCCAATGTCATGACGTATGAGTAAGCTGTTGTATTTGACAGAGCGTTAAAAAGGTTAAAGGTCTTTGGGGGCCATCCATAAATTGCGTCACACCAATTTCGATCAATTTGGACCCCTCCCCCCCTTGTCACTCTTATTACTATGAAAATCGCCATTATTTTCTCTTAGTGTCACAGATCGCTTGACCCCCCCCCCCTAAATGTGTGACGTAATTTATGGATGGCCCCTTGTACGAAATCATTCGTGCTTCGCGACCGCATTTTGGCCTAATTTGATCTATGGGTTCGGGCCCAGCCTTCCATCTGTCAGTTTTTACAATTTATCGACACCCCCTTAGAAGTAGTTTTGTACTATGCTTTTATGTTTTTTTTTTTAATAATACTTGTTGTGCTAGCCTAGCAGTTGGACCTATGGCCTTTCAATTCAAGAAAAGGGTTTTGGTTTCGAGTCCGGGCTCACACCTCTGTGTTTTTTGTGAAGGAAAACATCGCGAGTAATGTACATCGCCTCGCGGTGTGTCAAGTTCCTAATCTGCACTGGGCCCATGTGGGAAATGCAGCGCTAACGCTCTTATTCTGTGCGGAGGCCTGTGCCTAGCAAGGGACGTATTACACAGGCTGGAAATGATTAAACTATTCCTAGAACTAAAAAAAAAGTTGATTCACCGTAACAGTAGATTTTTTACGACATTTTTAACGACTTATTTTGTAGACAAGGCATTTAATTTTCTAAAGCAATATTTTATGATAATTATTAATTTTAAAAGACCAAAACTTAATTGTAACTATGATTTGTGATTGTATAAGTCATATGGTGTAATACATAAGCTTGATTTCTAACCATGTTTTTATAGCTTTTTTTTTATTTACCACTGATTTTTTTTAATGAATTTCAAAAGGCATTCCGACGTTGAAGATATTGTATATTATGTAATTTTAGTTTTAAGATTTAAAAAATCGTGTCGTAAATGTTTATGGGTTCAAAGAGGGATGACTAGAAGAAATAGCTAACAGACATGATATCTAGTGTTGATGAACTGAAACAATTACTTTGCTCACCCGCGGCCATATGATAGCCACGTTTATGCAAGAAATGCGTGTTCATGCAGTTCCTCCACCTCTACACTGTACGAACACACAAATCACACAAACCCAACTATCACCACCACCAAACTACACTGACGCGTTTCAAACTCAACCAGTATATCATTAGGTGGCGGGTAAGCAAAGTAATTGTTTCAGTTCAGGACCATACCAATATATAACACCGCAAAGTAACGCCTGGTTCATTAAAATAGTTATTTGTGCAACAAGAGAGCAAAGTTGGTTTTTACTGCGAGTGTTGATTTTGAATCGCGAGTAAGTGAAGGATTCTATAGTTGAATCACGAGCGTGAGCGAGTGATTCAAATACACGAGATGCAAAAAACTTTGGTCTCGTGTGACACATACAACTTTCACCTCAGCAGCGAGAACATAATAATTATTAAAGGTATATGCACGTCGTCTTTTTGTCTTTAATGTGGCTTTCAACATTGAGTAAATACCTACTCCATATTGTAGACAACAATACCTACCCTCTCCGAAAAACCACCAAACCACCCTTTGCTAGTCGATTTTGCTATTTTCGGCGAGACTTTTCAGGCAAAAACTTAACTCTACATTTCGTATTACTGCCTTAATTCGTCTGGTGTTAAATTGTTGACTTCGTCACTAGACTCATATTTATTAAGTAATTAATTACCTACTTATTATTTATTCTTATAATTTCCAAATTGCCTTTGATCGTGTATCACACTCTTAGATATCGAACTCTGTAGATAGCGAAACAGAAGAAGAAAATAATTAAAATAAGAATCCCGCCATTTTTTAAAGATGCGTTCCGATACTGTGCCCGCTGTATTTATCACGATGTTCAAGATTGTTAAAATTATTAATAATTATATAGATACACTAGCTTTTGCCCGCGACTCCGTCCGCGTGGAATTAGTAATTTGGGCAGCTTATTTTTTTTATTCAATTTACTTTTTCATTAATTATGGCTCTCCTTAGTTCCTCAATAATAAAAAAATTACCCCCCCCCGCAACCCCCCGCACCCTCCAACCCGCTCCCTCCCGCACTCCCCTCGCACAGCAACCCCGAACCCCCCTCGCACCCCTCCGCACCCCCTGCACGCCCTCCCACACAGCACCCCCGCATACCCGCGTTCGTCCCATCCCAAGTCAGCGTGCCCTATAGAAGTTTTACTTCAAGTTTTACTTCAAGCTTTTTTTTGTCAAATATCTTGAAAACGGTGCATCCTACGGCAAAATCAATGAAATTTTCATCCCCCCTTTAATATCCCCACACCCTCCCCCGCACTATAGAAGTTTTACTTGAAAACCCCCGATTTTGAAACATTCTTCCGCTCCGCTCCTATTGGAGTTAGCGTGATGATATATAGCCTATAGCCTTCCTCGATAAATGGGCTATCTAACACTGAAAGAATTTTTCAAATCGGAGCAGTAGTTCCTGAGATTAGCGCGTTCAAACAAACAAACAAACAAACAAACTCTTCAGCTTTATATATTAGCATAGATGTTAAACATTGTATTTCTTCTACAACATTTTTACTATTTCGATTATATAACATCCATTTATTAAAAAAGTACAATAATTAAATTTAAAACCTTAAGACACGAATTACAATTTTAAGTACTTATTATGAGTATCCGAACGTTCAATCGTTCGTTTATTTTTCAGGCCTACTTATTATTTGATCTTATCTCTCGCTCTTTTCGTATCGAACTGAAAGTGACAGATCAAACTGAAGTTCAAATCTTTCGAACTCAGTGAGTAGACCCATCATTGTCCTCGACGTTTATAAAAATAATTAAAAAGCTACTTTGTCTCACGCAGTGAGCAAAATTGGATTTTGCTCACTGTTTTTTAGTAGCAAAACCTGCCTGTTTGAGGTGCTGAGGTGAAATATCTATTGTTATCAATTATCATACTTTAACGTGAAACAATCATTTTAAAACGTGATAATACCAAGCTTCTCTGAACCTGTAATTATTTAAGATTTCAGACTGCATAATTATTGAATCCATCCAGTTTTAAAGACATAAGTTTTAGTGATTTGATGTTTACATAATGTATGTAAATTTTCAGTGTCATCTGTGGTTTTTTATAAGTGCACAATTTTGTAATTTATTTACTTAGAATGAGATTTCAAGTCAACATATTGCACACAAGTATAAATTCTATGACTTACGAAGTTTCTAAAAGTAAATAACAACTGCTACAATATACATTGGAGCAATTTAAGTGGTAAAAATCGTTTCAGAGCAAAACGCACTAAGGTAAACGTACCAATGCTCGACACCTCAACGCCCAGTAGATTACATCCACCTGTCATCTCTCTTACTATGACATAAGATTGAAGGTGCCACGTATTGGGTCAGTGTCGAGCACAGGGACGTTTACTTTACACTCAAAATGTGACAATGGCAGAGTCAACAAATACGCTAAATATACTCGACGCATATCGTGCAACACGCGGAATGTACAAAGCGCATATTCGTAAAAGAGTAGTTTTCTAAGAATTTGTACGCAATTAAGGGATTAAATTAAAACAAAACTTAATTGATTCCTTGGTGTAATGTAACGAAAGTTACTCGTATATTTTGTATGACTAACTTTCGTCACACAAAGGATGCGATCCGTGATTTTGTTTTCATTAGGCATATGTAAAAAAAAAATTAAAACGACCCAAAATGTACAAAAACTTAGATTATTTATACACTAGATAGAGCTTAGGCGGCATGAAAACGTCCCGAAAAATATAAGCCAACAGTTGGCTTATATGTCATTTGCCCTTCCCCCCCTTAGTCTGCATTGTGACAGCACGGGAATGGGAACGTATGAAGCTGTCAAATGGGTTTTTACGTTTTGTATCGCAGTGTTTGCTACTGACACTAATAATCTAAGTCGGAAAATTTATTTATTAATTCATTTCCCGATGTTGTACATTTTGTGAATGTACTTGTTTCTTGTATCGTGTGTTTCACAAAATGCGGTGAGTACAAAATGCGTACTGTAGATTTTGCCATTGGTTACGTTTTGCGTGTCGCTGTACATTTTGCGTTTTGTGCATTTTGGTCCGAAGCGGTACAAATAGCAACAATTATTCTAAATTTATTTGACTTGTCAAGTAAATTAATTAACCTTTTGAACGCCAGTGTCGGTTATAGACGACAATACGGTAATACACAAATTAACCTACCCGCATCCGCATATGAATCAATTTTGTTCGTAACAAAAACGATGTGTGGCGTTCAAAAGGTCTTTTTGTAGAAAAAATAGACTATTATAGTATAAATCTTCCCAGGTGAATTTTTCCCTTCGAGCCATTACATTAAATTTGAACCTTAATACTATGATGATACCGTTTGTTCTGAAAGATAAGGGCACGAAGCGAAAAGTTCACCTGAGAAGATTTATACTATAACTAAAGTATTAATGTATATAAAAAAATATTATAAAAAACCTAAAAAGGAGTGATATTTTAAAGAATCTCTGCAATCATATTTTTTATTGCATTTCGATCTGATGGCTCAATTACACTTGTCGAATAGCCTGATGTGGTCAAATTACACCTTTTACTCCACCGACGTAAAAAAACGTTGTATGAATTACTATTAAGTTATTTGTCACAAACAAAGTACGACATACTCTATAGTGTAATTGAGCTATTTGTCTTTATGATGACTTTGATGACTTGATGACACTAAAGTTTTATGATATTTTGATAATTTTATGATATTAACAAACATACTAGATGTATTTAAAATACCATGATTAGCTTTATTTTTCGTGTGATTTTGTATCTTCACAATTATTGTTCGTAAATGTATTTTTGTAATATTTTTTACTATGTATTTTGTATAGAATCTCAATATTTTTGCCTTGTATATTTTTGTAACTTGATTGTATTTTTTTTTGTCTGTGTTTTATGTATTGAATCTCACAATCTTTCTACCTTGTATGTTTTTAGTGCAAATTTTGTTTTTTAATAAAAAAATGTATTATGAATTTGGTTTTTATTTAACTGCAAATAGAATTTATCATAATCCTACATAGTTTTGCATTTATGATACACTAGCTGCTGCCCGCGACTCCGTCTGCGAAGAATTCGTTTATCGCTATCCCGCGGGAACTATGCAATTTTCCAGGATTAAAAGTATCCTATATGTTAATCCGGATTATAAACTATCTGTGTGCCAAATTTCATCAGAATCCGTCAAACCGTTTTAGCGTGAAAGAGTAACAAACAACCATCTATCCATACTTACAAACTTTCGCGTTTATAATATTAGTAAGATTCAATTGTAATGAAAATGGCACTACGCCAAGAGTCGTTAAGTGCCATCTCGTGGGTGTTTAAGGTACTAAAGTATTTTTTCATGTTTAGTAAACCAAATTTTAGTGTAGCTACTTGTCGCTAGATGGCACTATGTTTAAGACGACAATGTTCCATTAATTTAATGAAAGATAGCAGCACTCACACCTCGGATTTTTTTTCGCATAATATGATGATTCTTTAAATAAAATACATGAACAACAATATAAAAAAGTTTATTTGGTTATTTAAAAACCCTTTATACAACTTATTCTAATACTGTATTTCACACAATTGCCTTGTCGATAATGTGCATACTAACTTTTTACAATTAATACAAAAGTTTAATGCTGCGTGACGAAAAAAAGACTAAAAAATATTTTTGCTTAATCAAATTGTAGTTTATTAATTTTTTTTAATTTTTTTTTTGAAACAGGCTTCGTACAACTTGTCACATTAGCCTATGGGGCAAAAACAACTATACAAAAAAACGGATGCTCGCAATGCTATTTATAATTATGACTTTATCACATCAGCCAACCTGAAAAGCGTCAACGCCATGTCTGAAGTCGGCTGGGCTAAAATCCCCACAAACATTTCCGTATCATATTTGCTCAGGTTGGCTGCTGCAACCAACGCCTCCCTCGCATCTCGATTCCGAACACATTCCACCTACAAATGTTGGACATCTTCTACTGTACCACATAGTTCAAAATTTGGTGAATCAATTTTCTTCATCAGATGTCCAAACTTGTTAAGTGGAACATGTCCGGTTCGCAGTCTATGTGCTATAACAATATTTATCCTACTTAAACCAATATCCTGAAACCAAGGTACGCGAGGAGGCTCACTTTGGATACATTTGTACCAAATACCTTTTTCTCGCGATCTTTCATTAAAATATTCTTTCCAAATTTCATAGCATTTAATTTTGAATTTACTTGTTACCTCCAAATAATGCGGTAGGATACAAATTTCACGACCTTCCATGATACCTCGTTTAGCCAAATTATCTGCCTCCTCGTTACCTCGCAAACCAGTGTGTGCAGGAACCCATTGTAATCGCAAATTAAATTCATATAATCGTAAGTGAATAATCTTCGATAAAATTTCATAAGCTAAAGGCACCCCCCTGTGTCCAGTGACATAATGAGCTATATGTTGTAGCGCGCTTTTGCTATCTGTGTATATTACAGCTTTCCTAATTATTTTTTCTTGAATATACGATATTGCACGAGAGATTGCAATAAGCTCAACTGTCATAATACTAACATTGCCTACAATTTTAAACATATTACAATTCTGATTTATTTAGAGAGCAGCTCCCTTTCCGGATGAACATTTAGAACCATCAGTGTATAGCACATGCCAACCTGTATACTTTTCTTTCAACTCCGAAATTACATTAGATTTAAGGTTATTAATTTCATATGTTCTTTTAGATGCCTTAATACAATCTAAATCAAACGCCACTAAGCTATCTATATCAATATTCGACATCCATGTAACCAAGGAAAACATCTGAAGAGGATTGGTTGCAAAAACACATTCTTCTGCAGTATCGTTGCTAGCAACAACCAGAAGAGGTATTTTTTTATTATTCCAATACCTGTGTTGGGATAGCGAATTTAAGTTATCCAAGAAGTCCGATTTCATTATCAGCTACAGAACGAATCTTTAGACAATACTTATTAGCAAGATATCGTCTTCTTACAAATAAGGGTGGAACACAAGTTTCACTTTCCATAGCATGTACAGGTGTACTTATTATGAAACCACCAATAATCCTCAACCCCTGGTTTTGTACTTTGTCTAATTTAAAAATATTACTTTTAGCACTATTATCAAACAGAAAACAGGCATAATCCATTCTACTTCTAATTAAAGCGATGTAAATTCTGCGCAAGTGTTTTGGGTGAAGGCTCCAAGATCTACCAGCCAATAATTTAAACATGTTCAACCTTTTTTGTACATTAACCACGAGTTCATTAATGTGCTTCCCCCAACGTAATGACTTATCAAGCCAAAGACCCAGATATTTGTAAGCATCTACAGGCATTAATACTACATTATTTATTTTTAAGTTCACTACTTGTTGTTTATGCCCTCTACTAAATATACAATATTTCGACTTAGCTTCAGATACTTGTAAACCTAAGGAGCTCAGAGTAGTTACAAAAATATCTAAAGCACTTCGTATATCTTCTACTCTTTGGAGGAGACCGGAATTACTTTTATAAAGGATGAAATCGTCTGCGTATTGGCATATGAGCACGTGTTCAATATCATGACAGAGTTTCCTAGTGGCAATATTAAAAAAAAGCGGTGAAATAGGATCACCTTGAGCTAAACCTTTACTAGTATGCCTAACCAGGGAACCTTCATTACCAATACAGCCTCTAACTATGAGAATTCTATCACTGAGAAAGTTCCAAAAATAATCGCAAATTCTTTTGCCCACTCCTAATTCGTCTAAAATATAAATTAACTTATCAACTAAAACATTGTTGGTTGTAAGCACCTTCAATATCTAAAAAGCAAGCCAGCGTACACTTATTTGAGACAAATCCTGTTTGAATATGTGAAACAACACGAGTCAAACAGTCTAAAGAAGACTGACCTCTCCTAAAGCCTGAAGTACACGGGGCTAATATACGAGGGACGTTCAATATAAAGTGAGAGTGAGATGCAAACTCTTTTAATATTACGAAATTAAATACTGGCCGGTAAAGCTAATCTATCTAGCTGATTGCTATGAAAAAAAAAACTAACTGTCTTTTGTTTAAAAAAATATACGGTAATTTCTTTGCAATGCTATTGAGTACGTTAGCGAAAATGGAGAAAATTGAACTGCGCGCCGTTATCAAATACTTGTATTTGAAAAATTTATCTACGTACCAAGTCAATTTGGATTTGCGGGACACTTTAGGGTCTAATGCTCCTCCGTATTCGACAGTCGCACGTTGGTGCGCCGAATTTAGACGTGGAAGAACATCGACAATGGACGACCCCCGCTCCGGACGCCCTACTACAGCAGTAATTGAAGAAATTGAGAAAAAATTCGAAAACAGTTTTGGCGGATCGTCGTGTCACAGTTCGTTTTATTGCTGAAAATGTAAAGATTTCAACGGGGAGCGTGCATAATATTTTACATGAACGCTTGGGTATGAAAAAGGTATCTGCGCGTTGGGTACCAAGAATGCTTACTGACACGCAAAAACAAACTAGACTAGAGATTTGTCAAGAAGCTTTGAACATGATGCAGCAAGACCGGGAACTTTTTTTGGCTCGATTTATAACAATGGACAAAACATGGCTCCATCATTACGACCCTGAAACGAAACTGCAGTCTATGACATGGAAAAGGCCATCATCTCCAACTCCGAAGAAATTCAAGGTGAGCCCATCTGCCGGTAAGGTCATGGGCTCTGTTTTTTGGGATGGTAAAGGGGTATTAATGATTGAGTATCTCGAGCACGGAGCCACTATTACGGGCACTTTATACGCCAAACAAATAGCAACATTGCGCAATGAGATCCGCGAAAAACGGCTAGGTAAACTCTCGAAAGTTGTGCTGTTCCACCAGGACAATGCCCCGGCACACAAGTCCGCCATTGCAATGGCTGCAATTCGTGATGCTGGGTTCGTATCCTTAAGCATCCTCCGTATTCACCAGATCTCGCTCCCAGTGATTTCTACCTATTTCCGAGATTGAAACAATACCTGAGAGGCCAGAAATTTGAAGACGACGACGCGGTAGTCGCTGCAGTACAAGATTTTTTAAGTACTCAAGATGAGACCTTTTTTAAAAATGGAATTTTAAGTTTAGAAAAAAGATATACTAAGTGTATTATGCTAAAAGGTGACTATGTCGAAAAATAAAATGACATTTAGTAAAAGTTGTTTATAACATACTCATTCTCACTTTTTATTGAACGCCCCTAGTACTATTCTTCTCTACATACCATTCAAGCCTTTTCAGAAACATAAAATGTAAGGTCTTACACAAACAGGATATTAGCGAAATGGGTCTTATTTTGGAAGAAGAATTATAATTACTGCCTGGTTTAGGAACAGAAACTTCTTTTATTTCTCTCCACTGGGAAGGTACGCACCCAGTTTTAAGAATAAGATTATAAATGTTTAAAAGTAACTCCAATCCGCGTTCAGGTAAATGAAACAGCATAGAGTATGTGACTCCATCATCCCCTGGAGCAGTATCCTTTTACTTAAGACAATTTTTTAATTCGTGCATTGAAAACATTGATTCTAAAAGAGGATTGCTAGACTTACAACTAGGTGCTTGAGGTAGTACAAAATCAGGAGCGAGACTATCAAGCATTATTGATTTATCTAACACTGAAAAATTGTGACTTTTCTTTTTAAAACCCTTAAGCCAACGCATTTTTTGCCACATGTCTGAGGCCGACATCGACTCATCTACACTACTACAATAACTATGCCAGCAATCTGTTTTAGCGCGTGATATGGCCTTTTTGGCAGCAGCAATCTTCTGGTCTAATATGTTTAAATTTTGAGGGGTTGGATTTTTTCTAAAATTACTTAAAGCAAGCCTTCTAGCAGCTACTAATTGAGATAACGAACTGTTCCAATACGGTTTCGGCTTGAATTTCATGTTTGGATACGGGCACACTCTAAGGCGGCCCCTAAACGATCAATTATATTGCACAATATTGCGAATTGTGCAATATTATTGACCGTTTAGGGTTAATATTGAAGATTGCGCAATGATTGACCGAAAGTTTGAGCGAGTTTAATTTTTATTGCGCCATATTTTTCCATTGCATCGTTTAGGGTCAGTATTGTGCAATATTTTAGTATCCGACTGAACACGAAAACATTGTGCAGTTCGTATTATTGAGCAATATAATTTTTCGTTTGGATTCAGAGCGCCTTTCAATCTTATTGTAAAATAAAAAGTATTGTACAATGTTATTGTAGGACTAGGGGCCGCCTAACAAAAGGAATACTTTTGTCCCCTGCTTCGTAAACCTGATCCACAAAATAATTATACAGATGTTGTACTTCAGAATTAACGTCTGGATAACTTATTATCTGTTCAATACTTTCCCGATACAAATTCCAATTAGCTAACTTAAAATTTCGTTTGTTAATTTCCATGATTGACTCTTCATAGTTAACCTTCATTTTAATAATCAAATGATCACTACCTAAATTTTCGTTTGTGACATTCCAAGTAAAGTTTATTGCAACGTCTGCAGAGACAAAAGAAATATCTGGTGACGTTTGACGAAGTATACCATTCACAGACTTGACTCTAGTTGCTTGCCCATTATTAAGCGATATATACCCCGATTCAAGAGCTACATCAAAAATCTGGGAGCCCCTTGCATCAGTTTTGTAGGACCAATTAGAATGATGAGCATTAAAATCTCCTGCTATTAATGTTTTACACGAAAATTTGGAAAATATAAAATCCCAGTCTGCTTGAGAGGTCCTGACAGTCTGCGGACAATACACTAAAACAATATTTTGCAATATACTACAGTTCAAAAGATAAACACTTATGCATTCAATGCCAGTATTTGGAACAATCAATAACTGTGTTTGTATTTTGATTGACTTGTGAATTATCAAGCAAACGCCACCATACGAATCATCTCTGTCCCTTCTAAAAATATTATAGTCACTTATATTTAAGTCTGAATTTGGTTCCAACCAAGTCTCAGAGACCAAAGCTATGTGTACTTTTTCTTGAGTCAGTAACGTATCAAATTCCACTAACTTGGGCCTAAGACTTTGCGAGTTCCATTGTAAAATACTAAGCGTATATATCCTTTGGGGATTTACTGCCACAGTAAACCAGAAAGCAAGTTATTTAACACATTTCCATCTCTCAACAACTTAAAGATAAAAACTCCTCAACTAACATTTTACATAAAATTTTGACCTTATCTTCCAAAGTGCTTTCCAATTTAAAAACATCCTTAATCTTTTTGAAAAATAATCTGAATGAAGACTTTTCTTCATGTTTTGTTTCCTGCTCATTTCCCGTATTGAATTCGAAATTTACCGCATCTGCTGCCTTCTCTGAAGATTTAAAGTTTGACTGCCTCCTCTTCGCTTGCTTTTTGCGTCTTTTTCTAATGTAACTTTGTTTAGTGACTGATACTGACGAATCAGATGCGACCTCTTTAAAGTTATCTTCAGTTTCATCCATGATATGATGACTTACCTGTCCTAAAGGGATAGAGGTACTATCAGTTACTGAAGATTTTTGACTTCTCAAAACATCGCTGTATGAAGGTGTCCCAATTGTCGTCCTGCTAAAATGCGTCGGTTTGCTGTAAGCATGGTCAATGTCATTGGCATTCTTTGTGTGGTTTCGCTCATTCTTGTTTCCATTGTACAAAGATACCGCTTTTTTGTAGGTACAGTTGTTTTTCGACATTATTTGTCTTATTTCTTTCTCCTTGATGAATGTAGGACAAGATCTATCAAGAGCCATATGGGGTCCTTTACAATTAATACATTTAAATGAAATTTTCTCACAGTTCACATGGCCCGAGCCACATTTGGGGCAAACAAATTTTTTTGTGGGGCAGAATTTTACTAAAGCACTGTGAAACCGGGAAAGTGTAGGGCTCAATTTTGAATCTGCAGCCGTAACCATAGACATAAGAGGGCAAAAATGAGCTCCTGAAACAGAGACGGACTGTCTCGCAGTCCACCCATTTTCCTTCTGTGGACAACCTTCGTAAGCGCATTGCCGACACAATGTCAGCATCTGCTGCAGTAAATAAAGACGGAATGTCTTTAACGTCAACATCCAAATCTATGTGTTTAAGAATGCCGTAGTATTTATCTACTTCGATAAATTCGCATCTATATCCTAGTTCAGTCATTTTTGTAGAATTGAGCAGCTTTTGTGCATTTTCCGTACAATCAAAGACTAATAGGACTTTATGGTCACCTTTATACTTAATTTTCAAAATGCCACTAATTGCCTCTGCTCTCAAAATTTTCGCTAGAGCTATCTGTTTGGGTAGCACTTCTTGACCAGTTAAGTACACCTCAATACCATCGTCTTCTACTACATCTACCATCGTTATTTTATTGTTTGGCGTTCGAGGTCTCTTACGTGTGACTGTTGTGAATTCCACATTATCATCATTGTCTACATCCGCTTGTTCACCAGAGAACCGAAGCCGCTTCTCAAAGCCCCCAGAGCTACTATGATCCTGAAACTCATCATCACAATCGCGTAGAGATGCTTCAACCTCTACTACACTGCATACGCTCATGCATGGCGATAGCGAAGTTAAACTTCGCTCGCTCATTCCGTAAGTCGCATAAATTTGCAATAAAATTTATATTTTTTCGTAATCTAAAATAATTTTATGACTGACGGTTAATTAATTATAAATTAATCTGTTGTCAACATTAAAAAAAATTAGATTGTATATTTCTTGGTTAAAACTTTCAAGTACCGACCTTATTCGGTTAAATTAAAAAAAATGCGTGGAGAGAAGCAGGGGCGCTAATGTCTAATGCAAAGTTGTTCAGAACAATTAGTAGCGCCTTAAAACGGCGCGCCGTAGTGGAGAACGCGGCGACGGGCGCAAGAGCTTCATCGGCATTTGAATCGATTTGGCGGCGCAGTTGAATCGGTTTGTCGGCGCGCTTAAAATCGAATTTGCGTAGCATGTGTTTCCCATCACTAAATTGCTCTTGTGACGTCATAGATAGTAGGTACAAATAAAAAAAACCGGCCAAGAGCGTGTCGGACACGCACAAGGTAGGGTTCCGTAGCCATTACAAAAAAATCAAGTAATATTTTTCTAAGGATTTCGTATGTGTACCATCCAAGTTTAGGTATGTTTTATACCTTAGGCTACTATTTACTCTTAAACTACAAATACTTTCCAAGCAATCTTAGCCGCTATAATTTTCCTAGTAAATTTGATATATTTACTACCATTCTGAATTTTTTCAAATGTTTCCACCGAACAGTTTAGATTTTAGAGGGGGGGGGGACGCTCGATTTTAATGAAAATTTTAACTTTAAAGTTGAATATTTCGCAAACAGATCACTGAATAGAAAAATCATTTTAGCAACCCACAATGGTTTTAAAAGACCTATCCAACGATACCCCACACTATAGGATTAGACGAGAAAAAAAAATCACCCCCCTTTACGTCTATGGGACGTACCCTAAAAAAAAATTATTTCTTATTTTCTATTTTACCACTTTGTTGGCGTGACTGATATGTATATTCATGCGAAATTACAGCTTTCTAGTACTAACGATCTCTGAGCTTAGCCGCGGACAGACAGACAGACAGACGGACAGACATGGCGAAACTATAAGGGTTCCTAGTTGACTACGGAACCCTAAAAATGTGACACGCTTGGTTTTCATACAGGTTGAGTTGAGGTGGTCGCGGCGTCTAGCTATACATTGTCTTTGGCGTCCGCCAAATGTAGATTTAGCACAACCGACCAACTTTAAATTACAATCAACCAACTAATAGAGTATGATAAATATACCATAAGGCCTGGCATATGGCAATCTATACTTAATATATAAAGCTGAAGAGTTTGTTTGTTTGTTTGTTTGTTTGTTTGTTTGAACGCGCTAATCTCAGGAACTACTGCTCCGATTTGAAAAATTCTTTCAGTGTTAGATAGCCCATTTATCGAGGAAGGCTATAGGCTATATATCATCACGCGAACACCAATAGAAGCGGAGCGGAGCGAAAGAATGTTTCAAAATCAGGGGTTTTTGAAGTAAAACTTCTATAGGCACGCTTGACTTGGGAGTACGGTGGTGAATGTGAAAGCGGGTGTGCGGGGGGATTCAGTGGGTGGGTGGTATTGGGAGGGGGGTGAGGGAAGGTTTGCGGGGGGGGGACTAAGGAGAGCCTTAATTGATGAAAAAGCAAATTTGATAAAAAAATAAGCTGCCCAAATTACTAATTCCACGCGGACGGAGTCGCGGGCAAAAGCTATAGTTAATAAAAACAATACATCCTATTCTTATCTCAAGAATATACCTTACTTATTATTCTAATAGTCTACTTGCATGCCCAATTTGAACAGTTTAGTAATCTTCGTTATGGGGATAGGGTCACTCTTGATGAAATATATACATCCCGTATATTCCTTATCCCGTGGGAAGTCCGGAAAATTATTTCTTATCGGATGCCTACGTCATACAAAGAACACATCCTCCAAGTTTCAGGTCTCTATAATACAGCGGTTTAGGCTGTGCGTTAATCCGCCAGTCAGTCATTTAGGACTTCAGGACAAAGCATTTTATATGTATTTGCATTGCACCAAGCTTTTATGCGAGTTCAACAATGATGTTTAAATACTTACTCAATTTGATTTTATTCGAAAAAGGTTGAACTCGCATAAAAGCTTCATCATCATCATCATCATTTCAGCCGTAGGACGTCCACTGCTGGACATAGGCCTCCCTCATTGACGCCCAATCATTACGGTTGGAAGCAACTTGATCCACCCTGAACCTGCGGCCTTCACCAAAACGTCCGTCCATCTCGTTGGAGGACGTCCCACGCTGCGCTTGTAAATTAAAATTAGTTATTATCAGAGATCAGATCATAAAGTGGTTGACAAACGTAGACAAATGGTTTGCAAAATTTGAAGATTCGTTTCGTTTAAACAATTTATTCGTGATCAAAAGCACTAAGGAGTATTGATATCAACTTCGAAGCAAATCCCCCCAAAATAACTTTCTACTCCTTTTTAACCCCGTCAAGGGATGAATTTTAATAAAATACGAAACACGTCTTCCATCAATTCTGTTAAAGAATCTTTATGCAAAATTTGAAGTAGATTGGACCAAGGAATCACGTTGTCCCATACAAACTTTGCCCCCTTTTTTACCCCCTTAGGAGTAGAACTACGAAAAAACCTTTCTTATCGGATGCCTACGTCATACAAAGAACACACCCTCCAAGTTTCAGGTCTCTACGATCAGCGGTTTAGGCTGTGCGCTGATCCGTCAGTCAGTCAGGACAAAGGATTTTATATGTATAGAAGAAGATATATAATCAGAATCTCGGAAATATTAGCTATTAAAAACAATACATCCTATTCTTATCTCAAGAATATACCTTACAATACTCAATCGTTACTTTTGGTTTAAAGATGACTAAATGACCTTTAATTTTATAAAGAAGCCCACTATTATCTCCTTAAAGTGTCGATCATTGGTGCCACTACGTTACATACTACAGAGGCCGGCAACCCCTCAAACGTGCAATGAAATAAATAAAAAACTTCAAGAAAATAAAAATAAAAAAATATATTTGCATATAGCGGCACCATGTGGAGGATGCGCGCCTCTGGGGTTGAATTTACGAGGAGCGCCGCGGGTGCTGGCTCCGGCTCTGGTACGCCCACTAAGATTTTGCTGGTAGGACGGATTTTGAGCCGCCGGCACACCCCGGGCTCCAACGGCTTTTCGGCCAGACCGTCTGCGAACGCCTTTTTTAATTCCTTAGGGTCGAAGCCGGCCGGCCATCGCGTGCGCTTGTCAACTGCACAGAAAAGGAATTAAATCAATATATGTATATCTAGTTCAATCCATTTCTGCAGCGCCACGTCACTTCGGATACTCATTAGCCCATCTTCGGCTAAGTCATTAACTCAGGAAAAATCTCAACAGCGCGATGCAGGATGGGGACTGAGTTCGATAGTGACATCTATCGGAAAACATGAAAACTGCTCAAAGCAATGCTCAAAGCATCCCAGCTCATTTTAATGACATGCTAATAAGTTTTAATGTCAAGAACCTCCACGCAATACTTATTTCTGAGTCTTGACTCAAACCGTGCCTTCCTTCTACCTTATATTCTATACCTGGTTTCCGTCTAATCCGTAATGATCGCTCTGGTAGAGGTGGTGGTGGAGTTGCTATCTATCTTCGTTCTTGCATCCCTTACACTGTAGTAAGTATGTCACCTCAGTCATCTTCCTCTGATGCTCCTGAATTTCTTTTTCTTGATGTAGATTTGTCACACGTAAAGGTACTTCTTGGAGTCTTCTATTCTCCTTCTATTCAAGTAAATTACTTTGTTTCCCTTGAGAAGCTCCTTGAGAATATCATGCCATCATTTAAGCATCATATTTTAATGGGTGACTTTAATACGTGTCTCCTTAAAAATGATTCTCTTACTAGATCCCTTAGGTCTGTTGTAGAGGCTTGCAATCTAAATATCCTACCTTCTAATGCAACTCATAATTTCCCGAACTGTTGTCCATCTCTTCTTGACCTCTCTATGGCCTCTTCCCCAGGTCATGTTGCTAAGTCTGGCCAGTGTTCTGCCGACGCTTTTTCCTACCACGATTTGATTTACCTTTCATATAAAATTCGTCCTCCTAAGATTAAGCATAAAGTTCTCTTGCAGCGCAGTTTTGGACGAATGGATACTGATTTGCTTCGTAAGGATGCAGCTAAGGTTGATTGGGGATCTGTCTCCGAAGCTAACACGGTTGATGAACAAATCGAACTTTTTAACTCTCTTCTCATCAAGCTTTATGACGTGCATGCTCCGGTCAAACCCGTTAAAGTTAAGCATCTTCCTGCTCCTTGGCTCACAGATGACATCAGAACGCTGATTAGAAGGAAGAATTTACCCAGATCTAGGTACAAAGTTGACCCTTCGGATAGGAACAAGGATAGGTATCGTGCTTTGCGAAATCGCTGTGCCACCGTTTGTCGAGACGCTCAAAGACGCCATATACATAAAGCAGTGGAAAATGGAGATCCTGCCAAAGTATGGAAATTCCTCAAATCACTTGGAGTTGGTAAATCTCAGCAAACATCTTTTCCGATCGATATCAATATGGATCAGCTCAACCAGCATCTCTCTTCTTCAGCTATTTTTAATAGATCTGCTAAAGACGCGACACTGATTTATCTTTCTACATTGTCAACTCCTGATACTTCTCCTTTTTATTTCAATCAATTTACCGACAGTGATGTTAAGAAGAGCATATTATCCATTGCTTCTAATGCGGTTGGAGTGGATACTGTGAGTCGTGCTATGATTCTCCCTCTTCTCGACATACTCGTCCCTGTCATCACTTCCATGCTCAATAACTCTATGTCATCGAAGGTTTTTCCTTTAGTATGGAAGGATGCTGAAATTATTCCTTTACCTAAAAAATCCAGTCCATCGTCCTTTTCTGATTATAGACCCATTTCGATTCTTCCTTTTCTGACCAAAGTTTTGGAGCGTCTCGTGCACCAACATTTAACCTCGTACCTAACCAGAAACGACCTCCTAAATCCTTTCCAATCAGGTTTCCGTCCCGGTCATAGCACTGCTACCGCACTTGCGAAGGTCACTGATGATATCCGATTGGGCATGGATAACAGGAAACTTACGGTACTAACCCTATTAGATTTTAGCAATGCGTTCAACACTGTTGATTTTGACATTATGCTTGGTATTTTACGCTCTCTTAACATATCTCCTGCGGTTATTGAATGGTTTCATAGCTACTTAGTGGGTCGTCGGCAAAGGATAAAGGTGGAAGATTCTCGATCTTCTTGGTGCAGCACCTGTGCTGGTGTACCACAGGGTGGTGTACTGTCCCCCTTATTATTTTCTATTTTTATTAATTCTATTTCTCATAATCTTCTTTATTCGTATCACCTTTATGCTGATGACTTACAAATATATTCACAAGGCATGCTTGACGATCTTCCGTCGGTTATTGAAACTATTAACCTGGATTTGAAGAAAATTCTAAAGTGGAGCCAGCGTTTTGGCCTGAAGGTAAATCCGACAAAGACTCAAGTTATTATTATAGGCAGCTTGAAGCTTATCCCAAGGGTTGATTTTGCATCTTTGCCATCAGTATTCTTTGATGGAGTTCTGATACCGTACGCGCATCAGGTGAAGAACCTAGGTGTTATTATGGACCGCACTCTGTCATGGTCTCCGCACGTGTGCGAAATTAGTAGGAAGGTATTTGCTGCAATGGGATCCCTGAGACGCCTTCAGAATTTCCTTCCATTTGCTACCAAGGTTGCGCTGGCTCAGGCTTTACTGCATCCCATTTTCGATTATGCTGACATTTGTTATCCTGATCTTTTGGAAGAGCATCTTAATAAACTTGAGCGAATTCAAAATCTGTGCATTCGGTTCATATTTGGTCTACGTAAGTACGATCGTGTTTCTTATTTTCGATCACAGCTCAAGTGGCTCCCAATCCGCCTTCGCCGTAATTCACACATTCTACACCTTCTCAACGGCATTCTTTTTAATCCTGCAGCTCCCTGCTACCTCAATGAGCGATTTAACTATGTTACTTCTGTTCGGTGCTCTCAGAACTTTCTTCTTACTGTCCCTCTTTCCAATTCTAAATTTTATGTGTACTCTTTTACTGTCCAGGCTATTCAGTTATGGAACTCCCTACCGATAGACCTACGGCGTGCTAAATCTTTGCCCATTTTTAAACCTATGCTTAAGCAACACTATCTTTTATCCTGTGCTTGAGAATTGTATTATTGTGTCCATTTATTTACAAGTATATTGTGTATCACTTATTTATGTATGTTTTATGATGTGTATTATTAGATGTTTTCAGTTGTTTAAATAAAATGTTTGTTTTTTATTATTATTTATTAAATTTTATATTGCACCACCTGCTGTAATGCATTCCTTGCTTTCTTTCTTTCTTTTTTTAAAGGTTGCCTGGAAGAGATCGCTTCGAAGCGATAAGGCCGCCCATTGCTTACCTTATTTCTTTTTAGGGTTCCGTAGTCAACTAGGAACCCTTATAGTTTCGCCATGTCTGTCCGTCTGTCTGTCTGTCTGTCTGTTTGTCCGCGGCTAAGCTCAGAGACTGTTAGTACTAGAAAGCTGTAATTTGGCATGAATATATATATCAGTCACGCCGACAAAGTGATTGAATAAAATAAAGTAAAAAAAAATTTTTTAGGGTACACGTAAAGTGGGGGTGATTTTTTTTTTCTCGGCTAACCCTATAGTGTGGGGTATCGTTGGATAGGTCTTTTAAAACCATTTCGTGGTTGCTAACATGATTTTTCTATTCAGTGATCTGTTTGCGAAATATTCAACTTTAAAGTGAAAATTTTCATTAAAATCGACCGTCCCCCCCCTCTAAAATCTAATTGGGTGGAAAAATTTGAAAAAATTCAGAATGGTAGTAAATATATCAAATTTACTAGGAAAATTATAGCGGCTAAGATTGCTTGGAAATTATTTGTAGTTTAAGAGTAAATAGTAGCCTAAGGTATAAAACATACCTAAACTTCCATACACATACGAAATCCTTAGAAAAATATTACTTGATTTTTTCGTAATGGCTACGGAACCCTACCTTGGGCGTGTCCGACACGCTCTTGGCCGGTTTTTTGTCATGTACTTGTTTTTCTGTATTGTATTTTTTGTGGTGTACAATAAAGAGTCATTGTATTGTATTGTATTGTAAAACTAAAAATTGTATGCAAAAATGAAATTAGGTTTAAATGTGCTGAATTGTGTGCCCTAACGCCATCTGTTGAGAGATTTCATGTAACTTAAAATAAACAAGGCTATTGTGTAGTAGAATTTAACTGCTACAATTTGGTTTCCTATGACGGTTGAACACTGTTAAACAGTTAAAAGACAAAGGTTATAGTAGATTGATAAGCAAGGGTTGTAAGTGATCAATTACACCCAAGATAATTAGGCGCACGTGCGAGCAAAGCGAGCGAGGGCGCTTATAGTTCGCGGGTGTAATTGATCATTTACACTGGAGTTGATCACTCTACTTTTCATCACAAATGCGAGGAAATAAAGAAAAACCGTTATATTAAAAATATATACTTACGCTAGTAGTGAAGGAGCGCGTCGCGCCGCCATTGCGTCCGGCATCGGCGTCACGTCGCCCAAGCCGCCTGCGACGCGACACCTTTCACACAACGCCTAAAAACAACAAAGTTTTAATAGTACATTGAAGTAGGTAAGTGGAGAGATCAAGATATGCTTGAAACGTTTTAGCATTTTATTTGAAATGTTATCCCAACCAACCGCAGAAACGTCCTTTAGGCCCATAATAATTCTTTCTACCTCGGCTTCATCTGTATCAGCCAGCACAAATGAATTAACACTATAACTTGATTGTGACTGGTTTGAAGGCGTCATAAGTGACTGACTCTGAACTTTTTCTGCCAAATTCTTACCTATGTTTACGAAAAACTCATTTGCACTGTTTGCAGAAGTCAGTTGTGAGGCATGACCTTGAAATAATCCTGAAGATGATTCCCGCTGTTTTGATATATACGTTACATTTTTTATGAAATTCCATACTTTTTTACTGTTTGTTCCAGCCTTTTCTAATTCATTTTTATCGTAACAACATTTAATTTTTTTAAGAAGTTCGTTGCAGAAATTTCGATACCTTTTATAAGATAATTGTAATACCAAATTGTTTGGATTGGACTTGGCCTTCTTATGTAATTTGTCTCTATGTCTCATGCAGCGAATGAGCCCTGGTGTTATCCAAGGCTTTATATTGTAACTAGCTTTTGCCCGCGACTCCGTCCGCGTGGAATTAGTAATTTGGGCAGCTTATTTTTTTATCCAATTTGCTTTTTCATCAATTATGGCTCTCCTTAGATCCTTTCGGATGAAGTGAAACTTCATAATAAACCAACCCGCTCCCAATCCGCCCCCAACCCGCTCCTAACCCACACCCAACACACCCCCAACTCGCTCTCAACCCGCCCCCAACCCGCTCCCAACCCGCCCCCAACCCGCCCCAACTCGCTCTCAACCCGCCCCCAACCCACTCCCAACCCGCCCCCAATTCGCCCCCAATTAGCCCCCAACCTGCCCCAACCCGCTCTCAACTCGCCCCCAACCCGCTCCCAACCCGCCCCCCAACCCGCTCCTAACCCGCCCCCAACCCGCCCCCAACCCACTCCCAACCCGCCCCCAACCCGCTCCTAACTCGCTCTCAACCCGCCCCCAACCCGCTCTCAACCCGCCCCCAACCCGCTCCTAACCCGCCCCCAACTCGCTCTCAACCCGCCCCCAACCCGCTCCCAACCCGCCCCCAACCCACTCTCAACCCGCCCCCAACCCGCTCCTAACCCGCCCCCAACCCGCTCCCAACCCGCCCCCAACTCGCTCTCGACCCGCCCCCAACCCGCTCCCAACCCGCTCCCAACTCGCCCCCAACCCGCTCTCAACCCACCCCCCCACCCGCTCCCAACCCGCCCCTAACTGGGCTGCCTAACACTGAAAGAATTTTCCAAATCGGAGCAGTAGTCCCGAGATATAGAAGTTTTACTTCAAAAACCCCCGATTTGGAAACATTCTTCCGCTCCGCTCCGCTCCTATTGGTGTTAGCGTGATGATTTATAGCCTATACCTTCCTCGATAAATGGGCTATCTAACACTGAAAGAATTTTTCAAATCGGAGCAGTAGTTCCTGAGATTAGCGCCTATAGAAGTTTTACTTCAAAAACCCCCGATTTTGAAACATTCTTCCGCTCCGCTCCGCTACTATTGGTGTTAGCGTGATAATATATAGCCTATAGCCTTCCTCGATAAATGAGCTATCTAACACTGAAAGAATTTTTCAAATCGGAGCAGTAGTTCCTGAGATTAGCGCGTTCAAACAAACAAACAAACAAACAAACTCTTCAGCTTTATATATTAGTATAGATTTTTATTACTTAAGCGAGTGTACGTCGTGTTTCTTATAGTTGCTTGTTGAATATTACTTATTAAGTACGACATGCAAGTATTCGCGTCATCAGAATTGTAAACTGGGCTAAAGTCAATGTTGCATAAATCATCTTCAAGTTTATTTATAATTCATTTTAGATATTATTTGCGTGCGATTTAGATTAGGTAATTTACGTTTCAAGGTTAATAGGGCAGCGTTGTGATCGGTTATTGTCGAGTTAGTGACAAGCGCAATCGAGGGGAAACTGGATTTAAGCATGATATGATCCAAACAAGAGCCGCTTTGATGTGTGGGAAGCGAATGGGCAGGGAGTAAGCCATGATAGGAGCATAAATTTAGGTAGTCCAGGGCAGTAGAATCGATATTATCTGGGAGTATGTTGATGTTAATGTCTCCTAATAATATTACATTTTTGAAAGGAGATATATGTTGCAATGTTTCATTTAAAGAGTTAAGAAAAATGTTGGTATTTCTAAAAGATGGGGGTCTATACAAAGCTGCAAAATCAGTTCCAATTTTGATAAGTAGTCGATTACAGTCTGACATGTTAGGCTCGTCGATAGTGATATCTAGATTATTTCTAGCATAAACCACTATAGCCTTGAGGATCGAAACATTTAGCTATTTGGCTTAATATTTGCCTCTGCTCTTTGTTGCAGAATATTAAGATCAAATTCCCATTTTGTCCACATTCCCATTTCGTAACAAAATAGTAACGAAATTGGTGGTGGTAGTCTTAACCTTCATCACAAAAATAAATAAAGTCTTCCCTGAGAATTAAGCTAAGTGATAGCGAAAACCGCATTAAAATCGGCTACGAATGTTGACTAAGCGGGAATGTGGACGAAATGGGAATGTTGACTAAGTGGGAATGTGGACGAAGTGGGAAAAGGACGATATGGGAATGTGGACGACATGGGAATGTGGACGAAGTGGGAATGTGGACGAAATGAACCTAAACGTGTCAAAGTACCCGCTGGCAGTAAGAAAAAAATTAAAACCTTAAAAAAGTATGTACTTACCAATTCTAAGTAACAACATTCATATAGAAAACTTCATTAGTTTTTTCCATTTCATTTTTTTCGGTTTTAATCGTTTTTTTCGGAAAAGTAAGAGCAGAAAGTTTCGTGGTTTCTTCCATAAATATCCGAAAAAAACGGGAATTTTTCCGGACTTTTTCAACGCTACTGACAACCCCACATGAACCATCCAACCAATCAACCATCGCCAGAGAGGGATAAGAGGTACAGTTACTGAGCTCTCGTTCGGCTTCAATTTTGCGACAACAGTTCATTCCCATTGTACGTAGTACTTATTACTTCCACCCATGGCAAGTTGTGACTCATAGCGACATCTGGTGTTCGATTGTGGAGTTAGCCACAGTTTTCTAGCTATTGGCAGCAACGTTCAAAATAGAGACCGCTAAATTTGTGATCGTATAAAATGAAATCGAATGAAAAGGCTTTGGATAGTATAAGAAATAAATGTGTAAATGTATTTCAGTAATTAATTAAGAATTTTTCTAGAGATATCTTGTACGAAACGAGTTCGTAAATATACAAGAAAAGTTATGACCGGAAGTGAAAGCATGTACCAACATGGCGTCTCGTCGCTCGAGGAAACAAAATTAATGTTTCGTTTTAGATAAGTTGACGAATAGAATAAGAATACTTCCAGTTATTAAGTATAAAAAATACCTAATTTGAAAACTAATTTTTAAGACGTAGTTTACTATTTATTTATTTAGTTTAGTATTTTAATACTAAAATTAAAAATTGAATCGTAGTCAATAGTAGAAGAGACGATATAGGTACCTACTTACCAGTGTTGCCAGATCTAGAGGTTTTTCCTCAATCTAGAGGTTATTGGAGGTCGTTGAGGTTTTTTAGAGGTTTTAATATCACGAAAATAATCTAGAGGTTTTTCTGAAGGTTTTTCACTAGTCTTACCAACTTCTAATCTAGAGGTTTTTCTAAAGGTTTTTCACTAGTCTTCCAAAATAATTTGAATTGAATGAAGAAAACTTGATTTTATTGTTGACCGAATAAAAAGTCAGAGGTTTTTTTATCCCCCTACATAGGGAAACTAGGGGTTTTTGGAAAAAATCTAGTGGGGAAGGTGAAAAAAATCTGGCAACACTGCTACTTACATTTCTCGCTTGTACGCTACGCACGCAGCGCCGCCATTGTTAACATTGTTTGTTATTGCAGTTAACTTTACCGGCCGGCGTGAAAGTAAGTGAAAGTGATTTAAAACTTTGAGTGTTGTGTTACTTTCAGGTGAGTGTTGTAGTTTTATATTTTGAAGTTCCTTTTACTTTCTGTTATAAATGCCAATTGCGTTGCGTGCGCCTAAAGTTTTATGATTTTACATTAAACTTTTTTACCTATCGAAATTAGCTTCAACTTTATTTCGAACGACAGAAATAAACAGTAATTTACGACAACAGCACTGAATCCGTTTGTATTGATATTGTAACTGTGTAATAGTACATTACTGCAGCGGCCGCGAAATAGGGGATTGCCGGCCGAGTAGTTATAGATGGCCGAGTGTTAACGAGGCCATTTAGAGATACGAGGCCGGCAATCCCTGTTCGTGGCCAAGGCTTGTATAGAGTTTTTCTCAAACATGCATCATCATCATCACCACCATCATCACCGCCATAATCATCACCATCACCAACAACATCATCAACATCTATCAACATCCATCAACATCCATCAACATCCATCAACATCCATCAACATCCATCAACATCCATCAACTTCCATCAACAACCATCCATCCATCAACATCCATCAACATCCATCAACATCCATCAACATCCATCAACATCCATCAACATCCATCAACTTCCATCAACTTCCATCCCGTCCGTCCGTCCGTCCACCCGTCCGTCCATCCATCCATCCATCCATCCATCCATCCACGTCGACCACGTCGACCACGTCGACCTATTAAACGTCACGGTGCTGTGTCACATAAAACAATAGACGATCACTTTGCTGGCCAAGGCCAGCAATGTTGTATGAAATTCCATTATTGACCTCTCGTCTAGGCGCACCTGCAACGTGACAGTTCGTGGCGTATTATAAGGAACATAACGTCAATATTTCATAACATGTTTGAGAAAAATATTTATTAGCACGCGGCATCTAAGAATCTTATAGGAACTCTTCTTGTGTTTTTGGGTTAAATTATTGTATTTTAAAACTAGCATCTAAAAAGAAACTCATTGTTGGCAAGCGCAGCGTCGTTTTGTGCCTTTGTATTATTTTTTACACGCTTTATATTAGCTTCACCTGTATGTTTGTATGTATGTTTGTATGTTTGTATGTTTGTAACCGACTCCTTAGGGCGCGATTTTGACCCACTTCCCGGTTTCCGATTGAGCTGAAATTTTGCACATATGTGTAAATTGGATGACAATGCAATATTATTGTAACATGGAGCTGATCTGATGATGGAGCTGGATGGTGGCCATAGGAACTATGTAATAAAACACAACACAACACAATCCCGTCGAGTTTGGGCTCGTTTGATTCGTCTTGACGAGCACTTTGATCTCAGATGGTAACCAGGGTCTGATGATGGATTCTCCAAAATAAAACAATTTCCACTTCTAGCACCTTCGTATTTTTTTTTAAATCTTTCGTCAAAGTAGAAAATTCCTTAATATGCCGTAATATGGTACATTTACCTTATAGGTTAAATACAAAAATATCAGGATTATTCTCCGGTTACAATTTGCCGCAATAAAGTCAATGTCCCATACGCCAACAGCACATAAAATCGTCGCTAGTGCTGTAGCCGGATTTGTTTTATTTAACATTGATTATTGTTAAAATATAGCTTTGAAGGGGCCTTTGTCCAATATTTAACCTGAATCTAATTTATAACATTTATCAATTCATCTTCTTTGTACAGAAATTTACTTAAACGTAATTTTAGACAATTTCGATTGATTGACATTGATCTGTCGATATGAAATAATAGTTTAAAAAAACTAAAAAACACGCTTTAAAAAATAAAAAATAAATTTTAATAAATTTCAATTCACTATTCTTATAGTGCAGTAAAAAATCTTAATAAGCAATTATTATATTGTTATATCCAGATCAAAATTTGTAAACAATTCTAAATATTGATAAAATAAATAATAATAGTTTAAAATATTTTATTGTAAAAAAAGCGTGGGGTGCATGGTGTCAATTGTCAAGGATTATCATTTTGATAACATCTTAAAAAGCACCCCACGCTTTTTTTACAATAAAATATTTTAAACTATTATTATTTATTTTATCAATATTTAGAATTGTTTACAAATTTTGATCTGGATATAACAATATAATAATTGCTTATTAAGATTTTTTACTGCACTATAAGAATAGTGAATTGAAATTTATTAAAATTTATTTTTTATTTTTTAAAGCGTGTTTTTTAGTTTTTTTAAACTATTATTTATTTTCTATTTTTTAGTTGCATTTTTTTTCTTTCTAACTTTACCCCCTCACCTGCAACCCCAAAATCCCCTAAACCCAACCCCCCAACATACCCCACCCCATTTCCCCAAACCCCCCCAAACCCTACACCCTTACCCCCAATCCTCTAAACCCCCCTTACCCCCTCCTCATTTTACAAACCCCCGAACCACCTAAACCCAACCCCCCTAACACCGAACCCCCATACCCCCCGGAAACCCCCGCTCCCCCCACCCCCACTCCCCCCCCCCACCCCTCCCCCCACCCCGCCACCTACCGCCCCCCTTCCAGTTCCATCATCAAACCCTTGTTACCATCTAGGCCTCTTACCCCCTCCCCATTTCCCACAACCCCCCCAAAATCACTTACCCCCGAAGCCCGCAACACCCCCACCCTATTTCCCGTAAACCCCCCCCCCCCATCCCCTAACCCCAACCGCCACACCCTAACCCCCAACCCTCTAAACCCCCGACCCCCTTACCCCATACCCCATTCCCCCCCCAACCCGCCACCTACCCCCCTTCCAGCTTCATCATCAGACTCTTGTTACCATCTAGGACCAAAGTACTCGTCAAAACGAATCAAACGAGCCCAAACTCGATGGGGTTGTTTCGTTTTATTGTGGAGTGCCTTTGGCCATCTTCCAGCTCCATCATCAGACCCTGGTTACCATATGGGATCAAAGTGCTCGTCAAGACGAATCAAACGAGCCCAAACTCGATGGGGTTGTGTCGTTTTATTGTGGAGTGCCTTTGGCCATCTTCCAGCTCCATCATCAGACCCTGGTTACCATCTGGGATCAAAGTGCTCGTCAAGACGAATCAAACGAGCCCAAACTCGACGGGATTGTGTTGTTTTATTACATAGTTCCTATGGCCACCATCCAGCTCCATCATCAGATCAGCTCCATGTTACAATAATATTGCATTGTCATCCAATTTACACATATGTGCAAAATTTCAGCTCAATCGGAAACCGGGAAGTGGGTCAAAATCGCGCCCTAAGGAGTCGGTTACAAACAAACATACAAACATACATACAAACATACATACATACAAACATACAGGTGAAGCTAATATAAAGCGTGTAAAAAAGTATTCATATAGCGTAACACTACTCGCTTCTCTATGGTCGCGGGAAATTATAGTTAGTTCCATACACGCCAACCACCCCTTTAGGTGTCCGCTTATGACGTCACCGACGCCAAAAGGACTACTAGTGATGGTGTAGTGCACAGATCTAGATCATGACTGTGTGATATTTGTCCAAGACATTTATATTTATTTATTAATGTTTACGAATAAACTTACGAATTTGGCCCTGGTTCACAAGCCCCGGGTAAAATTTATCCGTAGAATAATTCATACACAATTCGCTGTTATCTTTCGAATAATGCCTTACCTGGATATTGTGAAGCAGTTTCTTAGACTTACATGACTGTGACTGATCACTTCATTCAAATGTGAAAGCTTTGAAAAGGTTCAAAGTCAAAGGTATAGTAGATTGATAAACAAGGGTTGTAATTGATCATTTACACTCGAGTTGATCACTCGACTTTTCATCACAAATGCGAGGAAATAAAGAAAAACCGTTATATTAAAAATATATACTTAAGTACGCTACTATTGACGTAGCGCGTGGTGGCGCCGATGCCGGACGCAATGGCGGCGCGGCACCTTTCACATAACGCCTAAAAACAACAAAGTTTTAATAGTACATTGTGTTTTAAGGGCGGTAAGTAAGGAATTACGATCGAGGCTCTAGTAGAAGCCCGAAGTCGGAGACTGAGGGCTTTCTGAGTCGAAGTTCTACTGCTACATTAAGAGGGTACGATGCGCACCATTTCTCCATACAAACGTAATCCCCTGTTTCCTCCCTGGATAATGGCTTTAGAGCCAATTTTTTTTACTGTGTAATCTGTATCTACCACAGCTATGCCCCTAAGTTTCGTTTTTTTCCATATTTCAATTAACATAAGAAATATGAGCTTTCAAAAACTGAAAAATTGCCCAATTTCAACGTAATTTTCAGACACTCGTCAGAAAATAATCCTTCATATAAACAAAAAAAGGAAAACATAGGGGCATAGCTAAATCTGTCCTATAATTATTTTTGAAAAAAATAATTATATTGGTCCAGTTTTCGAGAACAAAACAGGAGATTACGAAATGCTGTTTTGATCAATTTTACGCGCCTAATAACGGTCTGAGCTGCAGTTGTCCCGCTCTCGCTGTACTGACACGGAGGGGTTCGGGCGAGACAGCGACATTTCATTAAAATACCTATTTCTCAAAAGTCTCTCAGCCATCGTACCCTCTTAACGCTACATTGAGTCTCGAAGAGACAAGACTGCAACATAACCTGGCACAGATGCCACACACCCAATTGAAATACTAGGGGCGTTCAATAAAAAGTGAGAATGAGTATGTTATAAACAACTTTTACTAAATGTCATTTTATTTTTCGACAAAGTCACCTTTTAGCATAATACACTTCGTATATCTTTTTTCTAAACTTAAAATTCCATTTTTAAAAAAGGTCTCATCTTGAGTACTTAAAAAATCTTGTACTACAGCGACTACCGCGTCGTCGTCTTCAAATTTCTGGCCTCTCAGGTATTGTTTCAATCTCGGAAATAGGTAGAAATCACTGGGAGCGAGATCTGGTGAATACGGAGGATGCTTAAGGATATCGAACCCAGCATCACGAATTGCAGCCATTGCAACGGCGGACTTGTGTGCCGGGGCATTATCCTGGTGGAACAGCACAACTTCGAGAGTTTACCTTGCCGTTTTTTGCGGATCTCATTGCGCAATGTTGCTATTTGTTTGGCGTATAAAGTGCCCGTAATAGTGGCTCCATGTTCGAGATACTCAATCATTAATACCCCTTTACCATCCCAAAAAACAGAGCCCATGACCTTACCGGCAGATGGGCTCACCTTGAATTTCTTCGGAGTTGGAGATGATGGCCTTTTCCATGTCATAGACTGCAGTTTCGTTTCAGGGTCGTAATGATGGAGCCATGTTTTGCCCATTGTTATAAATCGCGCCAAAAAAAGTTCCCGGTCTTGCTGCATCAGGTTCAAAGCTTCTTGACAAATCTCTAGTCTAGTTTGTTTTTGCGTGTCAGTAAGCATTCTTGGTACCCAACGCGCAGATACCTTTTTCATACCCAAGCGTTCATGTAAAATATTATGCACGCTCCCCGTTGAAATCTTTACATTTTCAGCAATAAAACGAACTGTGACACGTCGATCCGCCAAAACTGAGTTTTCGACTTTTTTCACAATTTCTTCAGTTACTGCTGTAGTAGCGTCCGGAGCGGGGGTCGTCCATTGTCGATGTTCTTCCACGTCTAAATTCGGCGCACCAACGTGCGACTGTCAAATACGGAGGAGCATTAGACCCTAAAGTGTCCCGCAAATCCAAATTGACTTGGTCCGTAGAAAAATTTTTCAAATACAAGTATTTGATAACGGCGCGCAGTTCAATTTTCTCCATTTTCGCTAACGTACTCAATAGCATTGCAAAGAAATTACCGTATATTTTTTTAAACAAAAGACAGTTTTTTTTTTCATAGCAATCAGCTAGATAGATTAGCTTTACCGGCCAGTATTTAATTTCGTAATATTAAAAGAGTTTGCATCTCATTCTCACTTTATATTGAACGCCCCTCGTATACAGATACCGGCTCGAAGGACCATATGTTGGGAGTAAATCAATGGACTTTAATAAAAACCGGCCAAGAGCGTGTCGGACACGCCCAAGGTAGGGTTCCGTAGCCATTACGAAAAGATCAAGTAATATTTTTCTAAGGATTTCGTATGTGTACGGAATCATCCAAGTTTAGGTATGTTTTATACCTTAGGCTACTATTTACTCTAAAACTACAAATAATTTCCAAGCAATCTTAGCCGCTATAATTTTCCTAGTAAATTTGATATATTTACTACCCTTCTGAATTTTTTCAAATTTTTCCACCCAACAGTTTAGATTTTAGAGGGGGGGGGGGGGCCGATTTTAATGAAAATTTTCACTTTAAAGTTGAATATTTCGCAAACAGATCACTGAATAGAAAAATCATGTTAGCAACTCCGCAATGATTTTAAAAAACCTATCCAACGATACCCCACACTATAGGGTTAGCCGAGAAAAAAAAATCACCCCCACTTTACGTCTATGGGAGGTACCCTAAAAAAATTTTTTTTACTTTTTTTTATTCAATCACTTTGTCGGCGTGACTGATATATATATTCATGCCAAATTACAGCTTTCTAGTACTAACAGTCTCTGAGCTTAGCCGCGGACAGACAGACAGACAGACGGACAGACATGGCGAAACTATAAGGGTTCCTAGTTGACTACGGAACCCTAAAAAGCGTTATTTGCGAAACACTAGACCTTTTAATGTGCCATTACACGGTAGATCTTACAGAAAAGGTGAAAGGTAATTTTTGACAACTTAAAGCTATCCTTAATTCTAGTTACACTATTATATACAGACACAACTTATTGCTATTTTATTACTACAGGGGTAATGCGAACTCCTCTCTAAATTCTTCAATCTTCAACAACTACTTTCACGGAGGGCACGGTAGTCCGAAAACACCATGAGCAAGTACGAAGGATATTATGCCTATCTCTACACTCCATTTTATTTTCTTATCTTCGTGACGACGTTGAGTTACCATTTAAGACTTTTTGCCTCAAATCACAGAAATATATCGAGGCTTTAATAGTGGGCAGAATTACTGCATAGTGGTCAGATTTAGCATGACAATTTGTGCCATCTGATTTTTCCTCACAATGTAGTAGTGTGTTGTGAACCTTGCTATTACATATTGAGCATTTAAAATGAAAATGACACTTGCCTTTGTGCATGCCCAAACAAATTTGGCACAAATTATTTTTGTTTACCAACATAAGTCTTTCACTGACTGATTTGGTTGCGTAAACTGGGCATTGAAACAATTTATGGGATGTTGATTGGCAACACTTGCATGAAATGATGTTGGCAATGTTGGACACCCTATTATTTTTATTGGCAAAAGAAAAGGAAGACTTACCTTCACTTTGCTGGCTCTCCTCGAAGCTGCTGGCCCTCTTTTCCATAAATGAGAAGAAGTCCTCAATGTTTGGCAACTTCGTGTTGTCTCTTTCTCCATGAAAGGCTCTGCATGAGAACTGATCAACCTTCCGTTATAAAATTGACAAAACAATTAAATCCCAGTGCTCCGTGGGTTGACTGAGGTGTTGACGTGAATTAGCAACCAGTTCCCTAAGGTTGTGGGCAGTACCCTTTGTGATGCTAGGGCTGTCAATTAGGGATTGAATGTGTTTTTTTACTACTAAAAACTTATTATCATATCTACATTTTAACAACTCCCTAGCTCTAGTATATGTCACCTGACAATGGAAGCCCCTCTATAAGAGATGAAGCTTCACCTTTCAAATATTTCTTGAAGTAGAAGAGCTTCTGCACAGGTTGTAGTTTGCAGTTGGAGTCAATTACGGCATCAAATAATTCCAGGAACGTCTGGTATTTGGCATAGTCCTTGCCATCGAAGGTCGGAATATCAATTTCAGGTAAGCGTATGCAACTGCCACTAGAACTTGCCGTCGGTATATTTTCCTGTGACGTTTCCGATGATAAGGACGATAACATTTTCTGAATCGTGCAAATCATTTCTATGCTTTTTTCTTCGAATTTGTCGGCCGCAAAATCCTCCTCTGAAGTTTTATCTGTGAGAACGCTTTGTTCCACTGCGAAGTCACTGTATTTCTGTAGATTGTTTTCTAGTTGTTATAATTCCGGTTGTTCGCTTATAAATCTTTCCGTTTTTGTTAGCGCACCTTTACATTGAGCCATTTGAGCAATGAGCTTTTTGATTTTCACATCAGTCTCGACAAATTCTGCATTTCCTTTTGATTTTTTTCGGTCTCCTGCCATTTTCCGTTGAAAACAAACTCAAAACAATAAGTAAATAAACAAGAATGCGAATGACTTTTCAGCTTGACTGACGTTTCGTTCCTTGCCACAGAGAAGGTAGATGAACGATTCTTGAACGAGTGAGTGAAAAGTTCGTTGAATTTGTTCTTTCAGTCTGTCATACAGTCTTTTGTTCTAAGTTTCACTGCTAGGGGTTGACACTAGATAGAGAAGGTAGAAGACTGTCGAAAATTTTCAAGATGGCGAACGTTGAATTTGAATTTTGCAATTTTTGTATGAATATTTTTCACTTTTTTCGCTAGGATTGGCGCAGAATTTAGGAATTTAGATTTATTTTGGGTTTATTATGTTTAGGAACACTTTTTGAACACAATACGTAGACCGATGCTTGAGTTGCAACTTCTCCACGCCGCTCGGGACACAGAGTCTTTGAAGGCACAATTTTTTTGTCAAACACGGTTTTTATACGCGAACTTTTATTTGTTTCGGCACCATTATGTTTTTAACATAAAATAAACCACATTTTGTAGCTTGAACGTGGGATTCATATTTTACAGAGCACTTGTAGATGATAAGAGAATAAGATGGAAGAGAGTGAATGACTCGAACGAACTACATACATTGAATGCATTGAATGAATGTTCGGGCTGAACACCATGCAATATAAGTATTGACTGGAGGTGGTAGTGGAATGACATATACCAGAGTAGTGAGTCAAAGAGAACGTTTATTTGTCCAACAGCCTTATTTATAATCTATTTATTGCTTAGTCAAGCAATAAGCGTCTATGTCGCGGTAAACCTTAAATGTTGTGGTAAAACACTAAATGTAGTCACATACTACAGCCATAAATCATTTAATTAGTCTCCAGAAGAATTGTTGTGCGAGAATCATTTTACACAGCATACAACACGTTTAAGCGACGGGCGTTTTTGCGTTCGCCTGCCATTAAAGCAGAGTTCAAGTGTGTTAGGCGATTCGTTTCAACGAGCGAAACATTGTTTGCTTTCATTAGAGCGTCGTGGTAAAACTAAACCCGCATTTAAGCAAAGGTACACTGATTTCATGACAGAGTATAAAGCTTTAAATCACATGACGGAGATTACACAAATTTCGGAGAAAAACTCCTATTTTATTCCACATCATGGGTTTGAACGTGATGACAGCTTAACTTAATTTATTGAATCAGGCGTTACTTTGCGGAGGTCCATATTAATGAACTAAAACAATTACTTTGCTCACCCGCGACCTTACAATAGTTACGTTTATGCAAGAAATGTGCGTTCATGCAGTTCCTCCACCTCCACACTGTACGAACACACACAAATCACATAAACCCAACCATCACCACCACCAAGCTACACTGACGCGTTTCGAACTCAACCAGAGCTCATCTTCAGAGTTACCACAACCGTATGCTATGCTACCAAACGTTAAACTTAACTACCAAATTTCGTGTCGTTTTCAATGCAAGTAGTCCAACTACGTCAGGTATAAGTCTGAATAATGTACAGATGGTAGGCGCGACGGTTCAGGATGACCTACTGTCGATACTGCTTCATTTCAGGCAACATAAATACGTCCTTGCCGCGGACGTAGAAAAGATGTATCGGCAGATAGTGGTACATCCGGATGACCGGCACTTACAGCAGATCCTGTGGCACGACCATGACCTTGATCCCCTCAGGACATACCAGCTGAACACCGTAACGTATGGGTCCGCCAGTGCCCCATTTCTTGCGACTCGGTGCCTTCGACAAATAGGTCTTGATTGTGACGATGTCAATATTAAAGAAATCATCACTCGTGATTTTTACGTCGATGACCTACTAACTGGTGGGGATGATTTATCTGTTGTGGAAGGGATACGCCAAAAGGTTACTGCTGCACTTGCTTCTGCCGGAATGAACCTACGCAAATGGAAGTCAAATGAGCGTTCTTTACTCCGTGAGCCGACGGCGTCCACAGTAGATCTAAATATAGGTCTTATTGAACCTAGCAAGATGTTAAGTTTGAGCTGGCATCTGGATTCTGATGAGTTATGTTTTCCTATTAATAATAGCATGAGTAAGGGAAATACTAAGCGCCATATACTTTCCATAATTTCTCAGATATTTGACCCTTTAAGTCTCCTGTCTCCCTGTGTTATACGCATGAAAATGCTACTGCAGAAACTGTGGGTACACAATTTGTCGTGGGATGAGCAGTTATCTCTCAACAGTGGGAAGATATTCTCCTTACTATGACAGAACTTAACGGCATTCGTATTCCACGGCATGTTATTTGCGCTGATTATAAAGCTCTAGAATTACATATTTTCTCAGATGCATCAGAACGAGCTTATGGATCATGTGCATATGTTCGCAGCACTAACGCAATTGGTGAAGTCTTCGTGCATTTGCTGGTGACAAAAAGCCGTGTGGCACCGATTAAACCTACTACGATACCCCGACTTGAGCTATGCGCTGCTCTTATCGGAGCTCGTTTTTACGAGAAACTGGTAAACTCGTTAAGAGTTCAGTTCAATAGTACGACCTGTTGGTCTGACTCCACCATTGTGTTAGGTTGGCTAAAAATGATACCTAGCCGATTGCAACCATTTGTAAGAAACAGGACTGCTGATATTCTTGAGAAAACAAACGGTTGTGTTTGGAGACATGTTCCAACTGACAAAAATCCAGCTGATCTTATTTCGCGTGGGATCAACACAAAAGAGTTGCAGAATTTGAAATTGTGGTGGTCAGGTCCAAACTTTTTACGGCAAGATATATCTCAGTGGCCATTGACTCCAAACACAATGCAGACTCTTCCTGAAACTCGACCGACAGCTGAGTTTGCTCTGCATGTTGATATTAAAGAAGGCGGCTTGGTTGATTTTAGTAGGTTCCCAAATTTTTCACGGTTTAAAAGGACAGTTGCATATGCAATGCGTTTTATTAAGAAATGTCGCTAGCAATTCACAGGACCGAGTTATCTCACTGATAATGAATTAAATGCAGCGTTAAATTTGCTTGTTAGAATAACTCAGGAATCCTCCTTTCCCGAGTATAGTCACAGAATAAGTAATAGTACTAACGTACAGAAGGATCACTCTCGAACAAAAGTCAACTTTAGGTATAAAAACTTCTCTATTCTTACTGCTTGCATGCGAAATTGAAACTTATCGTGTGATCCGAGCGTTCATATTCCGTTGGGCACCGCTGATCCGAAACCAAGGGCACAGGGTTCCGACTCGCCGATGTTTGGTAAGTATAAAAATCAAGAAAGATAACAGTGTGTATTAATTCAGTAAACCACCTTTAGTAAGTAAGTAAGTTATTTATAAGATCGTTTAGAAGTCATTGTTTGTTGCAAAAAGCACAAAAAAAAGATTCTTAATTACGCGCGACGCGGCTAGCGTGCGAACTGAAGGCCAATTGACAACCTACTGCCATACACCGCCCGGGCGGAGCGCCGGCCGAACATACCTAAACTGCGGAGTGAACCCCCCCTGGTATAGTTTACTTCTGTCTAAGCAAACTTTGCCTAAAAAGAGCCCTTTACTAAAGTTTAATGTTTTTTTAGATGAACATAAAATAATGCGAGTTGGTGGTCGTCTTATAAATTCCAACTTTGCATACGATAAAAAACAAAAAAACATCCTATTCTATTTTTATTTTTATTTTTATTTTTTTTTAATTTATTTACACAAAAACAAACAAAAGAAGTACAGAAATACTTATGTTAAAATACATCTGCCAAACTGCATAGCAGTCATTCATTACAGCATTACTGCATTACAGTGCAATCATCGATTTTCCAAATTGCTATTTTCTTTTGAACATAAACGGTTACTGCACGCGCCTCCTCAACTATTGTTATCTACAATTAGAGACACGTATTGACCAATAGGAGGTCGCAACTTAGCAAAGACTACTTTCCGTCAATGTATCTTATGTACTCGTCTTAAAGGTCGGGTACTAGTGCCGTTGATGGGAAACTTACCCAAATCTCGCCTGTTACCAGGAGGTTCACCATTTTCTAATGTAGGTGTGGACTACGCGGGTCCACTGACTGCTGCCAGTCGACAAGGACGTGGCTGCAAACTAGTTAAGGTTTACGTTGCCATTTTCATATGTTTCGCTACAAAAGCGATACATATTGAGTTAGTGGGAGATTTAACTAGTAATAATTACTTGTTAGCCTTACGTAGGTTTATGGCTAGGAGAGGAAAGCCTAGCAATATTTATTCCGACAACGGTACCTCGTTTGTCGGCGCGTATAACGACTTAGCAAAATTTTTAAAGGATAATTGCAATTCTTTCGCTGAAACTGCAGCTAATGAAGAGACTAAGTTTCATTTTATTCCTGCTTATACGCCACATTTTGGAGGTCTTTGGGAAGCCGGTGTCAAGAGTACTAAATTCCATTTGCAACGAGTGTTGGGCAATTGTGATCTTACATAATATGAAGAGCTTAATACGACACTTGTATAGTCGACCAAGAAACACCTTTAGCACCCTAAAGTTCAATGTCAGTTGTATGACTTAAGACATCAAAGGCTATTTTCACTTACAACTCAATGTGACAATCAGCCTTATTGTTTTTATTATGATGTAGGAACTGTCACAAAAAATGGTAAAGCACTTACTTGGTCGACTATACAAATTGAGGCACTGCTGAACTCACGTCCCCTCACACCGCTGTCGTCTCATCCCGAAGACTTAACACCACTTACGCCCGGGCATTTTCTTATTGGACGCCCGCTTACATCTCTTCCGGTGCCGGACCTTACTGACTCATCATTTGGTCATTTAACCCGATTTCATCGGATTGAACAGCTCCGGTAACAATTTTGGACTCGTTGGAGCAAGGAGTATGTCGCAGAGCTCCAGCACAGAATCAAATGGCGATCCAATCAACACTCGCTCAAATTAGATGCCCTCGTTGTGCTGAAAGATGACAATCTTCCACCGCTAAAATGGAGACTCGGCCGCATCATAGCTGTCTACCCAGGATCCGATGGCATTTCTCGAGTAGCTGATGTGAAAACTGCTTCGGGAGTGGTTCGAAGAGCCTTTTCGAAAGTCTGTCTACTTCCTGATTCTGATGGGGTCCCTGTTGAAAGGCATGCTTTAACGCCCGGGGGCATGTTGAAGATCTATCGGCGCCTGCGAAAACCGTCATAGCATAGCAACAACGCGCAAGCACGGGCGGTTACTGTTTTAGATTTAAGCACCTTAATTTTTAAGTTCTACTGAAGTAAAGTTCGTACTTTGTTACTCTCAAAATTTTTTTTAATTACTCCTGAGATCCTCCGTAACAAGTAGCGACCGTCTTCTGTTAAATGTAAAAAAAACATGCGTGAAGACAAGCAGCGGCGCCACTGTCTATTCAAAATTGTTCAATACATTTTAAAGCTTGAATCGTTTGGTTTTACTACGACTCTATAGTGTAGTATTTTTCACTTAAAAATTTATCATTAAAACACAGCGTTTTACGCATTATTTTATTATACGAAAAACTTACAAAAACCCTACTATTCATTACTATAATTACAATTATACATTGCTAATTAGGTATACTTAACTTACACCTCAAAATAAATGCTTATAAAACCATTATTTCATATTTAGATATGTACTTCAAAAATCTACACGAAATATTCTAACTTCTATACTTTTTCTTTTACACCATTATAATATAATAACAATTTGTCTGTACATGGTATGTACTATAATATATTTTGGTATAATTCTTATGAACTCTTGCGCTATATTATGATTCATACAACATAACACATCATGTGAGCGACAGAGATGACAATACCTAGAAACAAATATAGTGCAACTAATTTGCCATAATTTAATTCACAATAATGCCATTTATCATAATTTCATTTGCTGTAATATTTACGAAACCGAGCAGTTTTCAAGATTTCTTGATATGTCATATTATAAAGTGCAATTAAGCTATTTAACAATTACGAATAAAATACAGTTACAGAAAAAAAAACATTTTATGTCAAATGAAAATTATGCAACATTATGCAGATCAAATTATGGCAAACGGATGTACTATCTAACTAATGCCATTATAATGCCAAGTGTATTCACTGTCCCTAAAGGCCACCATAGACCGCAGCGCGGGGCGCCGACGGAGCGTGCCCAGCGCGGTCAATAACACTGAATCAAATATACGGTGACACACACCGGCAGTGCGGCACAGCGTATAATGATTCAGTGTTATGCAGCGCGCGCGCCCCGCGCTGCGGCCTGTAGAGGGCTTTACGCTCGACACGTTGCGTTGCGTCGTTGAAGTGGTCGTGCCCAGTTTACCACAGAGCAGATAGAAGCGACCATAGCAAATAGACGGCTAGGGCGCAGAAAAGAAGTCTCACTAACTGATGAAGGTAGTACAGCCTGTAACAAAAAATAATATATTGTACAAGAAGACCATAAAACGAGCCATTTTACCCGAGGCGTTCATATAGGTACGGTGAGGGTGGATAGACGCGTCGAGGGTAAAATGGGTTTAATGCTCGAGTTTTACACACTGCTTTTCACTTCGATTGCAAGGAAATTAAACAGCAATATTTGAAATTAAATAATTTATTGAATCAGGCGTTACTTTGCGGAGGTCCATATTAATGAACTAAAACAATTACTTTGCTCACCCGCGACCTTACAATAGTTACGTTTATGCAAGAAATGTGCGTTCATGCAGTTCCTCCATCTCCACACTGTACGAACACACACAAATCACATAAACCCAACCATCATCACCACCAAGCTACACTGACGCGTTTCGAACTCAACCAGAGCTCATCTTCAGAGTTACCACAACCGTATGCTATGCTACCAAATGTTAAACTAACAAACCAAAACAAATGTTTTAACTTGTCACTGTAACTTCTCAAGTACCCACTTTATTTTTCTTATTCTCAAACTACCCCACAAAAATTAACATTTATTGACATATTAAATAAAAAACCGGCCAAGAGCGTGTCGGACACGCCCAAGGTAGGGTTCCGTAGCCATTACGAAAAAATCAAGTAACATTTTTCTAAGGATTTCGTATGTGTACGGAATCATCCAAGTTTAGGTATGTTTTATACCTTAGGCTACTATTTACTCTTAAACTACAAATAATATCCAAGCTATCTTAGCCGCTATAATTTCCCTAGTAAATTTGATATATTTACTACCCTTCTGAATTTTTTCAAATTTTTCCACCCAACAGTTTAGATTTTAGAGGGGGGGGGACGGCCGATTTTAATGAAAATTTTCACTTTAAAGTTGAATATTTCGCAAACAGATCACTGAATAGAAAAATCATGTTAGCAACCCCGCAATGATTTTAAAAGACCTATCCAACGATACCCCACACTATAGGGTTAGCCGAGAAAAAAAAAATCACCCCCACTTTACGTCTATGGGAGGTACCCTAAAAAAATTTTTTTTAATTTTTTTATTCAATCACTTTGTCGGCGTGACTGATATATATATTGATGCCAAATTAGGTACAACTTTCTAGTACTAACAGTCTCTGAGCTTAGCCGCGGACAGACAGACAGACAGACGGACAGACATGGCGAAACTATAAGGGTTCCTAGTTGACTACGGAACCCTAAAAACTACCTTGAATTTTTGTTTATTTATTTATAAGGCATATTTAATTAATACTAACTGTTCAAATTCGACCCAAGCCGCAGTAAAGGAGAAGATACTAAATTTACCTGTTCATTAATAATAGACCCCATAGTGTTGTACCTAATTATTTCCATGCATTCCAGAGCATCCAGACGCAACCCCTTGCCGCAATAATGTAACACTTCATAAGAATCTGAATCTAACAATGAATGATTTGATTCCAACAAATGTTTTGTAAAATTCGATCTATCTGGATGCTCATTCCTATATGCCGAAACATGCTCTTTAAATCTAGTATTAAAACTTCAGCCTGTCTGTCCTACGTATATCCCATTGCAGTCATTACAAGTAAGCTTGTATACCCCCGATCTAGTTCCCTTATCTACCTGTTCTTTGTGGTTACATAGCCTAGAGTACAAAGAGTTGTTAGTCTTAAAGGCAACAACATTTGCAGTGATATGAAATATCTGTAGTCTTATTGTTTTGCCTTCAAAGCCTCTGGCTATATTTCAGCGCCATCTAGATTTAATAATCGAACTACAAAAACCGCGGCCGATCCGTACTATGGCGACTGCCAATCCAGTCTATATCATCCTTGGTATTATGGTGTTCAACTACCTTTTCCACTTTATCCTCGCCTGCGGCAACGTGTCGTCGCTGTCTTTGAAGAGATACCGCCGAATGCCGACCAGGTAGTCTCTGAAATACAGTTCCCAGCTCACCTCAGCCATGCTGAAGGGAAACAGCTGGAACAACCATGAAACCATTTTTTGTTTATGTTTTAGAAAATGCCCTATAGTCTAAAATCCGTATTAGGACGAAGAACGACCATCACCCAACGCCGCTCGAAAAATGGAGGCGTCAAAACAAGGCATAGATCATCAAAATGCCTTTTTCGCTCTCAGTCGCCTTGTAACCGTCAACGTGAAATGCCGTTCACAACGCCGAAATGCGTATTTAAAAACTGGTCAAGTGCGAGACGGACTCGCGCACGAAGGGTTCCGTAGCATTACAATACAATACAATACAATGACTCTTTATTGTACACCACAAAGAAAACAATACAGGAAAACAAGTACATGGAAAAAATATACAAGGTAAGCAATAGGCGGCCTTATCGCTTCAAAGCGATCTCTCCCAGGCAACCATTTACCACCATTACCTATAAAAACGACAAAAAAATCACGTTTTTTGTATGGGAGCTCCCCCCTTAAATATTTGTTTTATTTCAATTTAATAATTTATTTTTAAGGTGAATACATAACTAAATATTCTGTGAATATTTCAAGCATCTACCTGTTGCCGTTATCAATATCGAGCAAAAACGAGCCAAAAAATTACGTTTGTTGTATCGGAGCCCCCATACATATTTATTTTATTCTGTTTTTTAGTATTCATCATCTGTGAAAATTTCAACTGTCTAGCTATCACGGTTCATGAGATACAGCCTGGTGACGGACGGACGGACAGACGGACAGCGGAGCTTCAGTAATAGGGTCCCGTTTTTACTCTTTGTGTACGGAACCCTAAAAATGCAATAGATATGACTTAATTTTAATGTTCATTTTACAATACACTTTCTTTTAGATATTTTGGTTTGTGGTAAACAAAGAACATTACATACAACATAAATACATTTTTAACCCCCGACACAAAAAGAGGGGTGTTATAAGTTTGACCGCTATGTGTGTGTGTCTGACTGTGGCATCATAGCTCTTAAACGGGTGCACCGATTTGGATGCCGTTTTTTGTAATAGAAAGCAAGTTTCTTGGCGATGGTTCTTAGATATGTTGCACCATAATCGGTTCAGCTGTTTCAAAGTTATTAGCTCTTTTGTTAGCTGCGGAAGGGATCTTAGACGCATATAATGGGCATTGACTTAATGTTCAAACATACGAGTGACATAATTGCGTTGGGGGTTTTTAAATTTTTTAATTTATAGTTATTGGTAATAAAACTGAACCTCACACAGTATATTTATGACGTTATGTTATACTATTACTTATATGATCGAAGATTGCAAAACACATCCATAGTGTGTTGACTAAAAAATCCTGGCCAGATTAAAAAAATCGGTGAAAATTTCAAGTGTCCAGCATTTACGGTTCAAGAGATATATAGCGCTGTGACAGACGGATCAACAGATAGACAGAAATACATCGGAATCTCAGTAATAGGGTCCCGTTGGCACTGAGTATGGAACCCTAAAAATGCTCGTCATTTACCTGCTTATCCTGTTCGCTCGTACTGTCCCACAGCTCTCTGATGTTCCTGTTGCAGAATTTGATCTCTCTCGTACAGAAATACGACAGCACTGAAGAAAATTTGTGTATCTTCCGATATACCTTCAACATTCTGTAATTGGGTAATATTAATTAATTATAGTAACATACTAACAGATTCCCGCAACTTCGTCTGGTATAAAAGTGAATAAAACAGAATTATTCAAAAAAATAACTTTCAGATTTAGTCCCGTACAAGAAACATTTATATACTTAAATTATTATTGTGGTAGTAGGTACCATTTTCAGTACGGCTTTGAAAAAATAAATATATGCACAAGTCTTTTCCAGATTTATTCCCATATGCATACAACGTACTTATCCAAAAGTCGTAAAAATCAACACTAATATCAAAATATTTATAACTATTTTTCTAGCATAATTAATTACCTATAAGTTAGACATAAAATTACATTCAATTAAATTAATACACATTCAATGAAAATGAAAGTTCTGCATTCATTCATTCATTCGTCTTTTCAGTCATTCATTCAATAACTCGGAGAGAGCCCACCAACTAGCCTTTATCCGCAGCTTCTAAAGGAATACACAGGCTATTATATATTCTACTTCTACGTCTAAGAGACGTTAGCCAAAAACAGTAGAACTCCTGTAAAAACAGGATAACTGGCAACACTGGAAGTCCTTTTTGTTCATGTCTGTCAGCGTATTTGAAGTACCGGTCTGGTCTATCCTTTATTGCTAAGGGGTCAACTTACTTCGGTTTCCTTCCCAAGCACACGGCCAAACCATCAACCAAGGCCCCCGGGATGAGATGCAAGAAGAATATATACAGCTGGTTCATGAACGCTGATCTGTGTAACGTTAGAGACACGTACCTGTAACAAAATAGCTTCATAGTTATAGATAAATGCATATGACAGGAAATCCCACCAACCCAACCAATAGCTCTAAGTAAACGGGCCCGACCCTCGCCCAAGGAAGAAACCAATGGGTATAAAAACATAAAAGACCGACCTATCTAAGCACCCCCCAGTGCCCAACGGGAGAACGCATGCTCCTCTCCCGGCCTTCCAGCAAATGGCTGAGGCAGGACACTGTGGGTAGATTAAGTCCCCTCCCTACCCCCCCTTCCTTTAAATTAAAAGCACATGTTTTTAGTATTGACAATCAATAGAGAAGGGGACTTGTGACCGGGTTTTTTAGTCCCTGCAAGTCGGACACTGTCTGGGCCCTCCATTCCCAGTTCGTCCGCAGGGATTTTTCCCGAACACAAGTCAACCTTCCTACCCTAAAGTAAAAAACAGCAAGGACTTCGTCTTTGGCCCCTCTGGCGACTCATTAAAAAAAAAATAGCTTAGGTAAAGGCCAAGCGCGCGCGAGTTGGACACGCAGACTGAAGATTCGGTACAGATCGATTCACAAGAGCTGGCACGAATGGATCGAATGAGCGAATGAAAGTATCTATGTGTTACCTACTTGAATACACTTCACACACATGAAAATGAAAATGACATGCATCAGTCATTATCCTACAAAATTGTCAAAGTGACATTACTTTCGTTCAATCCATTCGTGCCAGCTCTTGTGAATCGAGCTGTACCAAAGAAAGGAAAATAACATCATTCATTCATTCATTCATTCAAAAAAGCCGTGGTAATGGCAAAGTAGTTTGACATATTCGCTCTCAAACAGAGGGTCGTGGCTTCAAATCCGGGCTCGCACCTCTGAGTTTTTCAGTTTTATATTTGAAATTTATGAGCTTTACGGTAAAAAAAAAAAAAAAATGTCTTGGGACAATTCACACCAATTGACCTAGTCCCAAACTAAGCAAAGCTTGTACTATGGGTACTAGACAACGGATAAACATATTTATATAGATAGATACATAGGTACTTAAATTAAACACCCAAGACTCGAGCACAAACATTCGTATTATTCACACAAATGTCTGCCCCGACCGGGAATCGAACCCGGGACCTCAAGCTTCGTAGTCAGGTTCTCTAACAACTAGGCTATCCGGTCGTCGAAAAAGGTAAAGGAAAACATCCTGAGGAACCTGCGCACGAGAAGAAATTCAATGGTGTGTGTGTGAAGTTTCCAATCTGTACAGGGCCCGCGTGGGAACTACGGCCCAAGCCCTTTCATTCTGAGAGGTCTGTGCCCTGCAGTGGGACGTATGCCGTATATATAGGCTGGGCTGGGATGATGATGATGATTCATTCAATGCGCCTTTACTAAAAACGTGTTTTGCTTATATTTTACTCATTCATTCGTCATTTTGTTAATTAATTCATTTCTTCCTTTATTTATTCATTCGTTCATTAATTCCAGACGACACAAAAATCATGTATTTTTTTCGGATTTTGCTTACATACATTTTACTTTATATTTATTATGCATTCATCCTTTATTTATTCATTCGTTTATTCATTCTTTATTTTATTCATTCATTCAGTCATTCAATTAAACTTTACAAGAAACGTGTTTTAGGTATCCAGTTCTTCAGGGTTTATTTAAAGAAGCCGTGTCTTACCACTACCGTAAAACGGGGTTACTTTAAAATGCGGCAAATACTTTGGAAGATTAGTTTTTACGCCGTGTCCTTATTTTTTTAGACCATCTGTGGCAGTGAAATAACTTCCATGATAAATTTAACTTTTTACGTCATTTTCTCAATCGAGCTATGAATATTTGCGTTTTTATAACCATTTTAAATCTATCAAAGTAACCCCATAATTTCCTAAAGTAACCCAGTAAACGTACTTACCAAACAGCATTGGAAAATGGATTGTTCTCGATAGCCCTCAGGTTGTGATGCGTGAACTCTCCCCAAGTGATCCTATTCTCTACGGAACTCACGTAGTTGTAGATCGGGGGTTCGGGGGGAGGAGCGCTGAAAATTAAATTATGTATACTTATTACCAGACATAGGAATAAAGTGAAATAATACGGATCACTCACCTTTCAAAACAAGTTTAACTCGACATGTTTCGGGCTAATCCGTAATCCTTCTTCTCGGAGCAACACGTTACGGCTGCTCCCAAACGTGCACTACGCGCCACACTGCTCGCGCGGCTGCCTGACGAAACTGATTCCGGCGCACTACTACCCACCCACCCCAGCTGAAGCAGCCGAAGTAGCGTTTTGCTCCAAGAGGAAGGGC